>CM021101.1:236313357-236913357 GCA_007115665.2 Sequoiadendron giganteum
GAGTTGAGAGGGGGGTTCCTTTACCGATGGGATTTTTTCACATGCTCTTGACGTGGAATTTTCTTCTGAGGTGTAAATCCTTTAGAGGAAAGGCTATGTGGTTTTCTGATGGGTTTGAGGCTCAAATGACTAGGCATTCAATGTTTATTATTCTTCTCTGTAATTCAATATTTTCCACACGGATTGTGGGTATTTGGAAAGCTAAAGTTTGCTTGAGGTTTCCTTGTTTTCTCTGCAAGTTCTCGATGTTTCTTCATCTCCTCTGCAATTTCTTCTTTCTGTTGGGGTGCATACCTATTGCAATGATGGAGGTGATTGTAATCATAAAAAGTCAATATCCTGTGATATGTGAAAGGAAAATGATAGCTGTTTGAGATTGTTATATTGGGGAGTGACTCCTCAATTCTGTACCTAATACCCTACTCCATCCTTCAAGAAACTCCTACAATGTCTTTAAATCATGGCCATACAATTTTTCCATATAGGGAGTCACTCCCCCAGCCTCCAACAATCTCCAAACCTTCTCATTTCCTTTCACAATATCACAGGATATTGGCTTTTTATGATTACAATCACCTCCATCATTGCAATAGGTATGCACCCCAACAGAAAGAAGAAATTGCAGAGGAGATGAAGAAACATCGAGAACTTGCAGAGAAAACAAGGAAACCTCAAGCAAACTTTAGCTTTCCAAATACCCACAATCCGTGTGGAAAATATTGAATTACAGAGAAGAATAATAAACATTGAATGCCTAGTCATTTGAGCCTCAAACCCATCAGAAAACCACATAGCCTTTCCTCTAAAGGATTTACACCTCAGAAGAAAATTCCACGTCAAGAGCATGTGAAAAAATCCCATCGGTAAAGGAACCCCCCTCTCAACTCCTTTGAGAATCACAACTAATTATTGAATGTGCTTCCAAGGGAAGGTGATCCTGTTCTCCCCATTCTAAATAATCATTCACCCCGTAGTTAGCAAAAAAATAAGCTAACCTATTTCCCTCTCTATAAACATGGGAGATGAAATATTGGTCAAATGAACTCATTATATTTAAGGAATCATTGATTAGGGATTCCATTGTCCAAGAAGGAGAAGAAATATTCCTAAGCTTATTGATAATGTTGAGGGAATCACCCTCAACCCAGACCTTTTCATAACCTTTAGACTGAGCCAACTTCAAACTAGTCTCAATTTTGCATGTTACTAATGTGGAGTTGAATATATTTATTGTACTATTTGAGATCTATGGTTTATGTGGTTTCTTTGCTTTCAATTGGAGCACTAGACATGATTTTATTTCACCTTTAAATATTCACATATGTGTCTATCTTTTGGTTGTATATACTTGTGGGTTTCCTATACCCATAGATATTTCATTGTGTTTATTCCTATTCACTTTTGTTGAACTTTTTTCTCATTATCATGCTTTGGAGTGTATGTTGTAGTGAAGAAAAGAGATAGTTACTTTGAATTATTAATATAGTTGTACTTTGGGATTTATAACAATGATTTTGGTGGAATGAAGATTCTCTAAATCATGATGTAGTGGGGGATTTGTGTAACTTTACATAGTCAATTTATTATCTTGTTTGAAGATTGTGATTTATCTTTACCCTTTGGGAGCTCTTGATGGCATAGTTATATACCTTGAGTAATCATGACCCTTTGTGATGTTCAATTAGGAAATTTTTATCATATTTTCATGAATTTCTCTAGATCACTTCCTTTGAGAGAATTAAAAATGATATGGATTTGTCACTTTGTGATGGATGAACTTCTATAATGGTTGGTGTTATAGTGAGTTACTAGTACCTACCTTATGGGAGTAGTGAGAGTTCATTAATGTCTTTAGTTATATTAATAAATGATTCTTATCTTCATTTTTTGAAAATATAAAGAATTATTTAACATGAAGGGCTCATGGATCATTTGGTTGAGTCATCAGCGATGATCTATTAGTTTAGATAAATGATCCTAAGTTTATAAAATGGTTCTATTATGTCATGGTGGAATTTGAATCACATACTAGTCTTTTTGGTAAGATGTGAATGAATTTGATCATTTTTTTTGGTTAGGGTATCATGATGTTATCTAGAGTTCTTGGGGTGTACATGTTTTCTCAATTATAATGGGAGTATTGGTCATGGTTTGTGAGGTAAATCTACTAGAAGAGTGTTGTCATTATTTTTCCTAGTGATATTATAGTAATTATGGATTTATAGTCGTAGTTTATGTTGGATTAATTAGGATAATCACTTGATAATTAATTAATTAATTATTCATTAGTTAATTAATTAATCATTAATTAATTATTTGATCATTAATTAATTATTTGATCATTAATTAATTATTTGATCATTAATTAATTAATCATTATTTAATCAACCATTAATTAATTAATTAGCCATTAATTAATTAATTTTCCACTAATTGATTAATTTTTGATTAATTAATTAATTAGATATTAATTAGACATTAATTAAATAATAAATTAACTATTAATTCATTCATTCATCTTTAATTAAGTAATTAATCATTAATTCATTCATTCATATTTAATTAATCGTTAATTCATTCATTCATCTTTAATTAATCATTAATAATTCATTAATTAATCATTAATTAATCATTAATTATTCATTAATTAATCATTAATTAATCATTAATTATTCATTAATTAATCATTAATTAATCATTAATTAATTAATTCATATTTAATTCATTCATTCATTCATATTTAATTAATTCATTCATTCATATTTAATTAATTAACTAGTTCATATTTAATTAATTAATTAATTCATATTTAATTCATTCATTCATTCATCTTTAACTAATTCATTCATTCATTCATTAATTCATCTTTAACTAATTCATTCATTCATTCATTCATTCATTCATCTTTAATTAATTAATTCATTAATTCATCTTTAATTCATTCATTAATTCATCTTTAATTCATTCATCTTTAATTAATTAATTCATCTTTAATTAATTCATTCATTCATCTTTAATTAATTAATTAATTCATATTTAATTCATTCATTCATCTTTAATTAATTAATTATTAGGTCCCTTATTACATTATTAACTTAACCTAAACTTACAAGTTCTTTTTTATTATTAAATTAGATTATTTATAGGTCAAGTTGTCTCACTGCATAATATTAAGACACTTGTCACAATCTAATCATATCCTCATCTAGGGTTTGTACTTTTACATTTATAAGCAATAATTTGTACATTTTAATAATCCAAGTGTAGACATCCAAATTTGACCACTTTTGTATGGCCAAATCCGTCTCCTTACGCCTCTATGACACCAATATTAATTAATGTATTTATTTAAGTAATATTCCACCTTCTGCATAAGGTTCCTAAAGTATTTAATTTAACAATTAAATACTTTATCCTTTATCCTTTCTTCTCTAAATTAAATAAACATATCAATTATTTAATTTAGTCATTTTCCCATTTTGAATTTAAATCAATTTTAAATTCATTCTTTTTCTCTTTCCTTGTCACATCCTCCATAACCCCTCTTCTAATTTGGATTAGGATGTGCACCACTTAATCAAGATTAATGTCACATCCTCCTACATTTCCTACTTGCTTCTAATCCCTCGTTCACTTGCTTAATCGTGTATTTGCATAATCCTAATCTAACCCCCTTGCTACATTTAGCATGCCTTTTTTGGTCAACCTTCACATCTTCCATATTTGGCATAGGTTCCCTTCCTCATGTGAATTTAAAATTCACTCTTTATTCCTCCAAGAATCTCCCTCTTCCCCATGAATTTCAAATTCATTTTTGATTCCTCCATGGAATCTCCTCTTCCCCATGTGATCATTGAAAGGTCACATCAAGTCACATGAAGGCCAAGAACCTTCATTATAAGGGCCTTGTTTTATCCACAAGGCACTTTTCAGCCTCCTCCATAAGAACCTTGTCTTATCCACAAGGTACTTATCATATGAATTTAAAATTCATATTTATTCTCCCAACCACTTTCTCTCTTCTCCATGGGGATTTTTTTGAAGAATACTAAAAATTTTCGTATGTCACTTTCACCTTCATATGGGACAAGAGGTTCCTTTTTGAGGAAATCCTCTCATCCCCCAAGGTACTTGTAAAGTACTTGTCCTTCCTCCACATCATTTATACTTTGTCCATCTCACCTTGCATCTTGGACAACTCACCCTCCACATGTCAAGATGTGAGGGCTTGTGAGTCCTCAACTCACCACAACCCTCCATCTTGGCCATGGTGGCTCAATCCTGACCATTGAATTCTTTAGAGAATTCAAATTGCTCTATAAATACCCCCCTTTTACATGTTTTAAGGGACCTCATGCATATTGTAAGAAAATTATGATCTTAAGCCATTTGAGCCTCCATACTTGCATTCCATAAGCTTTTATCACATCCTTTTGCATTCACTCCCCATCCATCTTAGCCATTTGTATTTCCATTACATTTCAACCACTTTGCATCAGATTTGTCATTTAATGAGAACATATTTCCATCTACATCAAGGGCCAACCAAAGGATCGATTCAAGACAAGGTATAATCAATTTTTCTTTTCATCTTTCTTTGTTTTGAATCCAACTAGGCTAATCATTAAGGTGTTAGTGTTCTTTTTCTCTAGTTTTACATCTTGTTTTGTATAATTTAGGGGAGTTAAAGGTCACTAGTCACATTTCTGGCACATCTAATGGGACCCACAAACGGGTCAGTTTCTTTTGAATTTTGTTGTTGTTTGCATTTTTGTAGGCTCAAGTGACTTAGATGGGCGACCATGCCCTAGCAGAGGCAACCACACCCTAGCAAGGGTGCCCACACCTGGGCACATGCGCCCCTCTGTAATAAAATCAACATTTTTGGCTTTTTATTTGCATTTTTGCAAGTTTGAGTGATTCAGAAGGGCGGACACACCCTAGCAGAGGTGACCATGCCCTAGCAGGGGTGGCCATGCCCAGGCACACGTGCCTCTCTATGGTAACATCATCATTTTTAGCCCTCTGCCTGACCTGAGGGGCGACCAGGTCCTGCAAGGATGCCTGTCTACGGAAAACTAGCACCATAAATTTTTTAATTTCACCAGAGGGGAAACCACGCCCTAGCAGGGGTGGCCACGCCCAGGCACACACTTCTCTCTATAGTAGAAATAGTGTTTCAGCTCTTTGTTTTCACCAACAGAGGTGGCCAAGTCCAAATAGAAGGTAAAAATAGTGTTTTAGTGCATTTTTTAAACTATTTTCTATCATTTTGTTAACACTTACCCACTAACATGTGTTTTTGGTGATTGTGAAGGATTTTATACTAATTTTTGTGCAGGAAGTTTACAATTGATGAAGAACGATGAAAAAGCTACTAACTTGTTTCTTGCAGGACCAGAAGACCAAGGCCACTTAATTAGTTGTTTGTTTTCATTTTTCTTACACTAATTAGGCACATAGACTAAGTAGGGGGTCAAAGAATTTTCTTGCCTTGTCTGAAAAGTAAGCTATCAATGTATCCAATCCCCTTGCACCATTCGGCGATCCTAGGTGAAGAGAAATCGTAGCTTACTTAGTTCTTTGTGTTACCTAAGGAGGTGGAAATCGTTCAAGCATTCCCCTTGCACTTCGTGTGAGCCTGGGGAGTAGCTTAAAATGATTAACATCTTCTTCTTAGTGGGACATACTTGGGGATTTCATCACCCCAAGGGACGATCCCAACCACGTGTACCGACGGGGTATATAAAGAGGGAAGGCGAAAGCTATACCCTAATCTAGTTGCGTTGTAATTGGCGGAGCATCGAAGCTAAGGTGATACCTAGATAGACATGAAGAGTTGGTATGAGTCTTTCAGTATCTCGCTAGAGTTCCCGACTCACGCTTATGATGGGCTGGTGTTCACGGTTTGGGCCTCACGTATCGAGCGTATATTGAGAACTCCCTAGATCATCGTGTTTAGCCTATTTAGAAGACCGTGTTGGCCATACCCTTCTTACTAATCTTAGGATTGTGCTATTTGAACTATCTTTTTTGTGTAGAACCAGTGCATATCTTACAAATCAAGTCAGTCTTGCCATTTTTCTTTCCTTTTGAAGTATTTTCAATCCTTTTCCATAGTCTTTTTCCACCTAATTCAAGTTCAGGTATGTCAGATGGGGTGACCTTTCCCTAGCAGAGGTGGCCACACCCTAGCAGAGGCAGCCATGCCCTAGTAGGGGCGGCCACACTCGGGCACACATGCCCCTCTTCACCAAAATCAACCATTTTTTATCCCTGTTTTCACCCAAGGGGCGACCTTTCCCTAGCAGGGGTGGCCATGCCCAAAAATAGGTCATTTCTCAACATCCCCTCCATCATTCCGTCAATCTGTTCCCCTATTTTGAGCATCCATTCCGCCATTCCGTCAAACCCGTTCCTCCATTTAGAGGATTCGTTCTCCCATTTTTTTGACCCATTCATCATTTTGGGAACTCATTTTTCTATTTGGGGAACCCATTCATCATTCAGGGAATCAATTTTGTCATTCAAGGAACCTGTTCCATCATTTAGCAAGTCCGTTTCACCATTTTTTAGGCTTGTCCTTGATTTGGACAAGTTCAAAAACCAACAGAGGCGACCTTGTCCTAGCAGGGGCGGCCACACCGGGGCATGCACGCCCCTCTGTAGTAAAATCAGCATCTTTGGCTCTTTGTTTGGTATAGTCAACCCTGCCAAAGCTTGAACAATTAGGGATCTAAAACCTTATCGTTTGCTATGATCAAAACACCTTCATCCTCATTCATTCACTCGCAATTCATCCTTTAGTCCATTTGCATTTTCCAAAGTTCATTCAGTCATCACCTGCATCATATAGCCACTCTTAGAGCATCTCTAGGTAGAAAAATCCATCATCACTTTATCAATCCAAATCCTTTGAACTTCATTTGAAGTCATTATCTAAATTGAACTAGGTGCTTCACCCTGATCGTCATCCTTGAACATTCGCTTAGGATCGCTATCCGTACTAAGTCGATCATCATCCTCAACCCTATCAATCCCCTTCCATCTCAAGGAATATTTTGTGTCATGATCATCAGTTCATCCCTTAATCTGATTAATCAGTACCTTACATCATCTAGGGTGATCTTTGAACCCAATTTAGAAACCCTTCCAATCATTTGGTTTTTAATTCGATTCCATCCAATCCTATCAATCATTATATTGATCCAATCCAATCCAATCCAATCTTATCCAATCATCCAATCAATTGATACATCATCAATTGATCCATCATATATCCTATCAATCAATCCAACATCCAATCCAATCCAAAAATCTTTATCCAATCCAAATCATCATCTCAATCACCATTTGGAAGCTTAGTTGCATCTTAGATCACTTAGTTGTTTTGCACGTTCATGCCCATTCAGACCCATTCACAATCAAAAAATAAAATGGAAGACCAACAGACCCAAGGTTCACAACAAAACATCCCACAAGATCCCAATAATGTTCTAAGCAATCCGCAAGATCCCCATAACGGTGCCTCATCCCAATCCAATACAGACATCTAGAACACCACACCACCCAGTGACGAGAACATGGTTAACCAACCCGAAGTCACTGTTGATGAGTACCTCAATGATCCTGTTAATGTCTAGATGACGGATCATCTCCTAAATGAATGTGGAGATAAAATTCTTGCCACCTTTCTCATGAGAGGATTCAAGCCACCATCTGACTTTGATGCATCACAATATCTTGGTACACACACTCTTCCCACAGCCGTTGATCCGCAAACTTCACAAAATGTCTCAGGAAATTCATGTCCTCGAAGGTGCACCCACAAAAAATTGGTATCATCCTGATTTTGGAAACACTGTAATACATCAAGTCGCTAGTTATCCTCGCCGCCCGACCACAACCTCGACAGCACAACTTGAGCATCATGATCCCTACACCTACGACATGCCATCCTACATCCCATCCGCTCCACTACTTCAAATTCAACATCCTAGTAAACCACCTATCAATACTGGGGGCATACCTACCCTTCCATCAATGCCACCTCCAGGATCTACACCCACTAACAACTTACCCCCACATGCATTCCAGCAGCCTCCTATCAATCCCCATCAATCCACTCCATTGCAAACAACACCTCAATACACTACAACCATTGTTGCTTCATCCCTACCACCTTATCAGCAACCTCTGCAGCACAACATTCCCATCCCACAACAAAAAGTCTTGGCTCCCACGCAACCACCACATTGGGTAACACAAGCAGCATCCCAGCAACCGCAACTACCACATGGCACTTCAGTAGTAGTCCCACAGTAATAACATATTCCATCTCACCCATCTCACCAACAACAACCACAGTAGTGACCTCCACAGCAGCACATGCATATCCCTACACAAACACAAAATAATCCACTTACAAAATATCTCTATCATCCATCCAACACATACATTGCTCCATCCCATCTCAATTTAAATCCTCATCAGACTAGTCAAAACCAAACACGGACCCAACTGCCACCTTACACCAATCCTCCACAATCACAGAATTATCCCTACCAACAGCCATCAAATCCATCCCCATACGTCACGTGGCAACCCACCATTGCATAACAATACCAATCTTATCCACCCTATCTTCAGTAGCAATCCTACTAGCAAGGTGCACCTTTCGTCTCTTACTACCAACAACCATCACCACATCAAAAAGGGGGTCCTACCTCTTTGTATTATCAAAACTCTACACAACAACAGGGCGCTTCACCCACTTCTTACTATTAGCAGCATCCACCCTACCAACAAGTGGCTTCTACTCATCACAACCCATCATCCTCCTATCTACTATACATTAATCTGCAATCCACTTATACCAATCAGAATTAGAAAACACATTCATATGCAACTCAACCCGCCTATGATCCAACCACAGTGGGGCCATCCTCATCATACCCAAAAAACTATCCATATAATCAGCCTACTCCAACTCCTACATCACCCATCAACAAGGACTTGGAAGAAGTTAAAGCCGCGTTGAAGGATTTATAGGCTGGAATGGGAAAGCAGTCATTCAAGTTCAAGGACATTTTTCCCTATCCTTTTGATCCCTTCATCTCCTTGGTTCCCTTCCCTGAGCACTTTGAGATACCGAAATTCGATAAGTATAAGGGAACCAAGGACCCCAAAGCCCATCTACAAGAATTTTATGCCCATTGCCAAGAGGTCATGCATAACGACAATTATCTCATCTGACTATTCCCTAAGAGCCTACAGGGGGTTGCCCTTAACTGGTTCATGGGCCTTGAAAAAGGATCCATTAAATCCTTTGCACAACTATCCAAACAATTTATCTCTCACTTCTCTTTTAATCTAGAGGATATTGACATGCCTGATCTCCTAAAATAAAAACAGTGTGATGGAGAGACCTTTGCAAGCTATCTACAAAGATGGTGCACCTTAGCCAGTAGGATGAAATCCCCACTATCAAAAAAGGACATGGTTACATTGTTCATCAAAATTTCTCATCTAGACATGGCCCACAATTTCTGATTCCACTACATCACCACCTTCGTGGCAATCATGGCGAAGGGTCCCATCCTGGAATGAGCCCTTGTTACTAAAGGGCAAGTCAAACTTTTCAATTTTGATAAAGAGAAATCCTATGGGGATAAGCCTCGATATTGGAATAAAAATAAGAATGTTGTCAACGACAATGTCACTGACACCAAGCATGTCCAGGTGGCTACCACCTCGTAAAAATATCCTCCTCAACAGCAACAGTCAATCCCGAACACCATATTTGTTCCCTAAGGAGCACCACAACAACAATCAAATCAAAACAACCAAGGGGGGAATAAATGACAGTTCACTCAATTAGGAGAACCCCTTAGCATCATGTTTAAAAAACTCCTCCAAGCCAACTACCCCATCACTTATCCTGTGACCAAGCCTCTTGATGATTCCAAACCAAAGCCAACTTGGTTCAAGGAGAATAAGTATTGTGACTTCCACAAGATTAAGGTTCACACATTAGATAAGTGTCAAGGCCTAAAAACCTACGTCCTAGGCCTCATAGATTGGGGTGGAATCCATGTGGAAGCTAACACGGCATCTTCATCTAATGCTCAGCTCCAAATATATCAAAATGTGTTTCCTCAACATAATCAGGGTCCCAGTACATCCAACACTAATCCTGGCCCTAGTAACAACAATAACCAGAATAGCAGCACAAATAATATCACTTACAAAAATGTGCCATACAATTACCAAGGTGTGGTCACATATGTAGAACAAGTGGAGCCGCGTGTATCCATGATACGTGTCAAAGGGAAAGATCCACAATGTGTTGTTACCACCCATCGAACCCACATCACAGTCCCAAACGCTCCTACATCCACCTAGTTTTCGTCTGTCAATTCACAATACAACATCCTTGATCGCTTAGGCAAGACTTCAACTCAGATCTCTATCCTAGATTTTCTTAGGTCTTCCCCCATGCATCAAGACATCTTGAACAAAGCCTTACAAAACACCCAAGTCCCTGATGATATCAATCCCACACAATTCCAAGCGTTGGTAGAAAATCTGTCCACAACCTACCAATTAGGTTTCAATTAGGACAGGCCACACATTGACTCAAGCCATAATTGTCCCCTTCACCTTGAGGCCAAGGTGAATTGTCATAAAGTGAAAAGGGTACCAGTAGATAATGGTTCGTCCCTAAATCTTTGTACATTAAATTTTATACAACAGGTGGGATACACCCAGGCTTACCTAAATAATCAAGTTATCACCATTAAAGCATATGACAACATGGAAAGATATTCTGAGGGAACTATTTGTCTTCCTATTCAGGTGGGTCCCATTGTACAGTATACTATGTGTCATGTTCTGGACCTAGAACTTCCCTATAACATCCTCCTTGGTCGACCATGGATTCACTCTATGCAAGTCATCCCATCAACCTACCATCAATGTTTGAAGTTCCCATTTCAAGGAAAGGAAGTAACCATACAGGCTGACCCTCAGTCATTCGAATATTGTCATGCCTTAGAAGATTCCTTTCCATGTTCACATTACTTCCCTGGAGTAGAAATGGGGGCATCTCAAACATCTGATTCTCATCCATCCACCAACACACTAAATACCACATCATCCACACCTTCATCCATGCCATCATCCCCACTTGGTTCCACCATCACCAAGGTCCAGATCATTGACAAGGGATGTGGTGAGTACAAAATGTGTACAGCACTAAACGTGGAAACTATGCCACCCTCACCATGTACATATGGACAACCCTCTCCATTTGTCTCCAAATCATAAGAGAAGACACTCACACTCACTTCCAAGAACATGGGCTCAACAACATTTGGACATCTGGGTTCCCTTCAGGATCAAATGGAAGAAGATATCAGTCAATGGGTTTAAAAAGAACCTGAGCTGCCACGTCCCCTCTTAGAATACTTCCAAGAGGTCTACCCACATGCATCTAAGTTCATTGAAAAGTGTAGTTACCAAGGCAGAGGTCTTGGTATAGAAGAGCAAAGAAAATGTCAGCCCATCAAAGCAACTACCATCCGGCCAAGAAATTTGGGTTGGGGTTATGACCAAAAATAGAAGGGTCATGTGGCATCTGCTATCACTTCTAACAATTTTAGTGTGATCCTAATAAAATTTCACTCCTAATGTGAGATGCTAAAGTGATGCAATAAGAGGAAATAACAAGATAAAATGGCACCTCAATGATTAGCCTAAGAAAATGGATAACATGGAAGTAAGATAAACAAATAGATTGTTGTTTGTTATACCTTCTATGCTACTCTTTCCTTGGTTGGCCCTTGATCTTGAAGAGTTGTGTGCTCCTTGGATGACAAGCTATGTCGAATATGCAAATGATATGCAAATTGGATGAAGATGTAATGATGATTATGAGATGAGAGCTCAAATGGTAAATTGACAAGAGTTTGGTAGCAAAAGATTTGATCCTCCAAAATGAGGGAAATGAGGGGGTATTTATAGGATAATTGGAATTCTCTAGAGAATTCAACAGTTGAGATTGATCCAACAAAATCAAGATGAAGGGCTATGGTGAGTTGAGGACTCACAAGCCCTCACATCTTGACATATGGAATGTGAGATTTCTTAGGGTGGAGTGATGTGGAAATGAGGTGGAAGATAAGTACATGAGGTGGATGAAGGACAAGTACCTTTGAGGTACCTTGGGGGATGAGAAGATTTCCTCAAAAAGGAACTTCTTGTCCCTAAATGAGGATGAAAAAGACTTTTGAGGATTTTTAGAATTCCTCAAAAATCTCCATGGGAAAAGGGGAAGTGGTTGGAAGAATAAATGTAAATTAAAAATTTACATTCATTGAAGAGTTTATTGGGTAAAAAAAGGTCTCCAAAAAGTTGGAGATTTGTCACATGTGGGTGATGTGACAAGTCCAAGGTTCTAGAAGTCCTTGGCACATGTAAAGTGACAAGTCAAGCCTTCTAGAATCTTACATGGGGGATGGGGAAGACCTTGGAAAGACAAAAGTGAATTAAAAATTCACATCGGGTAGAGAGGAACCTTGGGAAAATAAATGTGAATTAAAAATTCACATGGGGAAGAGAGTCTAGCCTAAAAATGGTAAGTGGAAAGGTTGACCAGAAAAGGTAAGCCAAATGTGGCTAATGATTCTGATTAAGGTTGTGCAAACACAGGATTAGGATAATTAATGAGAGATTAAAGGCAAGTGGGAGATTATGGAGGATGTGACACTTAATCAAGATTAAGTGGTGCACATCCTAATCACAAATTAATTAATTTAATTTGGATTAAAAGAGGGTTATGGAGAATGTGACAAGAAGAGAGAAAAAGAGAAATTAAAAATTGGTTTTAATCCAAATGGATTAAAAGACTAAATTAAATAATTTGTCATATTTATTTAATTTAGAGAAGAAAAAGGATAAGGTAAAGTATTTAATTTATTTAATTACATACTTTAGGAACCTTAGACAGAAAATAAAATAATGATTAAATAAATTATTTAATCACTATTAATGAAATAGATGAATAGAGTAGACGATTTTGATCATATGGAAGTGATCAAATTTGGATGTCTACATTTTTCCCCTCTTTGAAGTACTGTTAGAATAACTGTGCTTCGAAGAAAAGAAAGTGCAGATGATTCTATAGAGAAAGTAACCGAAAGATGATGCCCCAGCGTGGGGAGGAGGACCTGAGCTGTCTGAATTAGCAGAGTAATGGATGAGGATGCCCCAATTTTAGAAGGGATTGACTATGGCAGGGAAAATTGGTAAATGTGAAGGGTATGCCCCCTCGAGAGGATGACGGGGGAGAAATAGGGGTCTCGAGTGACTTCTCGATAGGAGGAAATGGATGGTATAGTTGGAAAGAGGGCGAACAATTAGGCAAGTTTTCCTTTTGAATGAAGTCAATTGAACAAACGGGGTGCAAATGGCAGCCCCAGGAAGGGAAGGGATTAGTTGGAGGAAAAAAAAGGTAAATAAAAAGTTAAAAAATACCCCTTATAAAGGGAGGGAAAAGAGAGGGGTCCCAAAAAAATTATCAATAAGAAGAAATAGAGGGTATGTTTGGAAAGAGCTCGAAAAAATAAGCAAGTTTTCTTTTTGAACGAAGTCGATCCAACGCACGATTTGCAAATGACGGCCTCGGGAAGAAAAAGGAAAAAAATGTTTGCAGAGGGGTGGATTTGCTCCATTGCAGAAGGGTGGGTCCGCCCCGGGAGGGCGGATCTGCCCCACAAAGGAGTACGTCCACCCCAAGAGGGGCAGGTCCACCCTAGAAGGGGGCGGGTTTGCCTCGGGAGGGCGGATCCACCCCAGAAAGGGGAAGGTCCAACTCGAGAGGGCGGATCCACCCCAGAAAGGGGCAGGTCCGCCCCAGGAGGGTGGATCTGCCCTAGAAGAGGGCGGGTCCACCCCGGAAAAGGGGCTGAAGAGTGGATGAGTGATGAAGGATGAAGGGATGTGGGAAAAGATGAGAGATGAGATGATGAAAGGGGATATAAAGATGATGTAAGTTGATGGATAAGAAATGATGATAAGCGATGGGAGATAAAGGTGAGCACAAATGGATTCAAGGAAAAATGTGATGTTGCCCCAGTCAAGCTACAAGCCAGATTGGGCGGATGGTTGATGGAGCGTTGTTTGATAAGGACATGATATATCCCAAAACAACATAAGGATGGGGAAGGACACATCCTGATGAGGATGAGGGTGAGTGGTGTTGATGAGGGAATGATACATCCCAAAACAATACAAGGATGGGGAAGGACACATCCTAATGAGGACGAGGATGAGTGTTGTTTATGAGGGAATGATACATCCCAAAACAACACAAGGATGGAGAAGGACACATCCTGATGAGGATGAGGATGAGTGTTGTTTGACAAGGGAATGATACATCCCAAAACAACACAAGGATAGGGAAGTATACATTCCATAGAGAGTGTTGTTGATGAGGGAAAGATACATCCCAAAACAACACAAGGATAGGGAAGGATACATCCCCATAGATGATAATGATGATGATGAGGATGATTGGATCAAGGCTTGTAGCAAGGCTAAGACCAAGAGTGTGATTAGATTATTTGAATGGATGAGGATGGGGGAGATATGCAAGATGATGAAATGGAAAATGAAATGCAATCCTAATGCAATTTTTCATTCTTGGAGCACTGATTTTTGTTATAGCATAAGACACCAAGCGTCAGGATATGTAAACCAAGACGAATTAGTGTCTAATGCATAAAACAAGCACAACAAACAAGAAGTCTATCCCAACACCCCAAAGTCATGATGACTTTGGTCGGGCCAGGTATTGGAATAACCGCAAGCACAAAAGGATGCCCCAGTGTAACACAAGACCTCAAGGATCTTGGTGGGTACTGCGTGGGACAACCAACAAGACAAAAACAAAGAAATGAGCAAGATATGCCCCTATGTTGACTATTCAAAGCACACCATGATATGAGGGATCAAGGAGACCATGAAAAGTGATGATAGGGAGCTCAAATGATAAACAAAAGCCAAAAGCATCAAAAGATCACAATCAATTTCAAATGTTCTTTGTCATAGGATCAAGATTATGGATGGGGTTGATGAGGTCGATTAGGAAGGATACATCGTGTTGAGACCGATGATGGATAGTAAACTAAAAAATTGATATGATGTAGGATACCAGAAACTAATTGGATCTTGCAATGCAAATGACCGTTGTTTGTAAGCACCAGCTAGGATAGGGACATTCTTGATGACACGACAAGACAATGAGACATAAGGCGATAAGATGATAAAATGATGAGACGACAAAATAGACACACCCTAAAGACCTAGGGGCTTGAGGGTTGATCAAATATCAACCTTTCCTACGTGAAAGCGCAGAGCCCTCGTAGTTCAAGAAAAGACCATGGTAAAAGCGGAAAGAGGAAAATGAAAACCTCGATGGATGACAAAGACCAGATGGAAAAAAAATGCCCAGGGGCCAGAACAAATGATTGACCTTGCCTACGTGAAAGCGCAGGGGCAACATAGTGTGACACAAGGCCAAAGATAGTCGATGGAAGAGGACAAGACAAACAAAAGACAAAACCCTGGGGGTGAATCAAATGATCGACTGTGCCTACATGAAAGCGCAGGGGCAATGTAGTTTGACCAGAGACCGATGTCAAACAATAGATAAGGGATGATGAAATGACCAAGAGAAATGGAAAAAAGGATGGAGCCGATATGATGAGACAAGATAGACTTGTAGGATTGGATAGGACGATGGGTGATATGTGTAAGATATGTAGGATGTGAAGCTCAAGGATGGGATAGGTAATTTAGATCATTAGAATATGAATTCGAAAGGTGAGAAGATGGATAGATGAGCGATGAAGATGTGAGAAAGATGTGGTAAATAGATAGGAGGGATGAATTACGATGTGAATGGCATTGTGTTGCATGCGGGTAGCCTAGAGCTAGATACCAATGACAAGGGATAATAGAGGGAAATGGATGGATGGATAAGAAGATGCTTGGGTAGGTGGATAGATGAGATGAAGATTGAGAGGATATTGTTAAGATGTGATAAATAGATAGGAATGAGGATAGTGAGATAGCATGGCATTGGATTTCATGGGGTAGCCGATAGCTAGATACCAATGACAAGGGATGATGAGATAGAGGGAAATGGATGGATGGATAAAGATGAGGAGATATAAAGATGCGAGGATAGGTGGATAGAGGGATACAAAGTTTGAGGGATGGAATGGATTATTGGATGGATAAATGGATGGGAGGATAAGGATTAAAAGATGGAAAAGGACTAGTGGATGGGAGAATAGGAAGATAAGGATTTGGTAGATGGAAGGGATGAATGGATGGGTAAATGGATGGAGAGGTAAGGATGGGCAGGATGGAGAGATGGAAAGGATTTCTTGGAGGGATGGATGGACGATGTCTCCAAGGACTCAATCATAAATAAGGAGAGGCCCCCACTCTAGATGTGTCATGTATGATGAGGAAAGAGGGATAGCAGGATGGGTGGATAAGGGAGTGAGATGGGTAATGGAAGATAGATAGATGTGGATAGGATGCATGGACAATGGAAGATAGAGATAGGTGTATAAGGAAGATGATAGTGAATGGATGAGGGGAATATATGCCAAGAGGTGTCCAAAGCATGTATATAGGCTCGCCCTTACATTTATCAAGATCTCAAGGAAGATGGAGGGAGTGGGATAAATGGGATAAGATGCGGAAGATAAGAAGATGTAGGAGATGGAGGAAAGGAATGCGTAAGTGGATGTTGCCCCCAATCGTGGAACGAGACTAGATGGGGAATTTACACATGATGCTTGTTTGCCAGGTTTTCATCATGGTACTTACCCAAGGCGCTTGTTTTCCAGGGTTTCACCATTGGACGAATGATTTTCTCTTTACTATTTTTTTTTGTATTTATTTGATTTTTTCTCTTTTTTTGTATTTTTCAGACTAGGATGTGGATGAAGATGGATAAATACAGGGAGATGGATATTAGGATTTTAGAGGATAGTTGATAAGGAGATGGATGAAGGACTCAAGCATCAAGTTCCATATGAGGTAATAAGAGACCATGTGTAAAGTGACCATCAAATGTTGGTACAACCTTATTAGACTGGATGGTTTATGCAAGAGGATGGATTAAAGGAATTTGATGGGGGAGATATGGGGGATAGTGGATGGGATGTTGGAAAGTGTATGGATGGAATGATGGAGTGGATGTGTGATGGGGGAAGGTGTTCAAGACCAACATTGGCACATGTGGTGGATGTGAAATGATAGGGGGTTGATGGGTGGATAATGTGGCGATAATGGAGGCATTGGGATAG
Source organism: Sequoiadendron giganteum (assembly GCA_007115665.2). Lineage (NCBI taxonomy): Eukaryota > Viridiplantae > Streptophyta > Pinopsida > Cupressales > Cupressaceae > Sequoiadendron > Sequoiadendron giganteum. The sequence continues at coordinate 236,330,745 of CM021101.1, forward strand.
GGAATTTTGGGACATAAGGACCCAAAACAGATTTAGGAGATGGAGGATGCAAATGATTTTGTGGGGGAATAGCAACTTTGGATGTCATTATGGACGTTTCATTTGAAGGTATGGTACCTTTTTTCTTTGGTATCCACATGGTTTTGAGTGTTTCTTTGGTGGGCCTTTGTGGCCTCTTGGATTGATTGGGATTTTGGACTTGATTTTTCTTTTTTGCAACATGTCTTTTGAAGGGGACATCAGGAGCTTTAGATTCATGTGGACATTTGGATTTATACATTTTTGCTTTGGCATCCAAAGTGATTTTAGTAGCAAGGGGATAGATGCAAGGAGATGGATGATGGGGAGCGATGGAGGTAGGGTTATAGGGATTACGTGTAGATGGAGAATGTGTAGGTATGTGCCTTTGTTGATCCTGATTAGGAGTTATGAAGGTAGGATTTTTATGCTGTGTATGAGGGAGAGGGGGTGGATGAATGAAAGGATGAATAGGATAAGATGGAGGGGGTGATTTTGGGATATAAGGACCCAAAATAGACTGTGTATATGGAGGATGTGTGGGGTTTGATGGAGGGATATAAGAAGCCATAGTAGATGGAGGATGAGAAATGATGGATAGAGGGACATAAGGACCCAAAATGGATTTAGAGGATGAGGGAGGAAGATGGATGGTTGTTTTGAGGTAATATGATGGAGGAGGGGGGATGGCGGCAAATGACTTGGTAGAACAATGGAAAGTACCTCTTGTGCCTTTAGAAGAGGATCGTTTAGGATGTACAGAGGTTGTACCAACATCTTTAGAGTGCGGGTTTTGGGAGATATATCCAATACCATGTGTACCTGGATATTCTTTGACGTGAATGGGCTCTAACATTCCTTGCTCATGAAGGCCTAAACCTTTTCCTTCATAGCTCATTTTTTCGAGCATGTGATCTATGGTAGGATTCTTATTCTTTTGGAAGCATGATGCGAGTGTGTTAGCAGGTGGAGGAGGAAAGGTGGTGCCTATACTTTGTTTTGCTTCTGTAAGAAGGCCACCACAGATAAGTGTAATGTGACCAAGGTGGTACAAAAGTGGCATTGGGATTGGCGATGAAGTATCATGCGATGGAGATGAGGGGATAACCGCATCAGGAGGAATGAGTGATAAGGGATCATGAGAGGAATTGGGGAGTATGATGGGATCTAGATTTATGGCAGTGGATGATAAGGGCTCATGAGATGGAGTGATTGGATTTGGAATGTAAAGGGGATCATGGGATGGAGTGGATGAGCTAGTGTGATCTTGAGATGGGGTGGAGGGGAGGATAAGATCATGACTTGGTTGAGGATAGGAATCATGAGATGGGATGGATGGGGGATTATGATCTTGGGATGTAGTGGATGGGATGGGAGGATCTTGATTTGGAGAAGGGGATATGCTTGTATGCTTTGGATCAAGCTCTTGGCATGAATCATCTTGTATGGGATGTATGATGATGGAAGAGTGTTGGAGGGATGCCTCAATTGGGGGAGATAGGAGGATGGAGGATTCATGAAGGTTATGGGATTGAAGTTTGTGAATATTAGGACTAGAAGGAGGGGATTGGATGTCTTCAATGGAGTGGGTGGATCTAGGAGTAGAAGATGGGGATTTAATGGATTCGATGGGTTTGACCAGCTCAACCATTTGGACAATGTTAGGAATGGTGATGGGTGGGATAGGTCTAGGATGGAGGTGGGCCTCATCACTAGTGATAATACATGATAAAGTGGGAGGGCATGGTGTCTCTTCTTGCATGAGTCCTTGGGAAACATTTGGAAGGGATGTAGGGTTTGGTAGAGTGATGGGATGGGATGGAGGATTAAGATTAGACGTGGGGATGGGATTGGATGGAGGACTAGGAGGAGATGGAGGAGTAGGATTAGATGTGGGTATGGGAATGGATGGAGGATTAGGGATTGATGGATTAAGATTGGATGTGGGGATGGGATTGGATGGAGGACTAGGAGGAGATGGAGGATTAGGATTAGGAATTGGAGGATTAGAATTAGATGAAGGGATGAGAATGGATGGAGGACTAAGAGGAGACAGAGAATTAGGATTAGGAATTGGAGGATTAGAATTAGATGAAGGGATGGGAATGGATGGAGGACTAAGAGGAGATGGAGGATTAGGATTAGGAATTGGAGGATTAGAATTAGATGAAGGGATGGGACTAGATGGAGGACTAGGAGGAGATGGAGGATTATGCTTAGATGAGTGGATGGGACTAGATGGAGGACTAGGAGGAGATGGAGGATTAGGATTAGATGAAGGAATGGGATTGGATGTAGGACTAGGAGGAGATGGAGGATTAGGATTAGAGGAAGGGATGGGAATGGATGGAGGATTAAGATATAATGCGGGAAAAGGGGGAGTGATGTAGGAGGATGTAGATGTTAGATTAGATTGGGATGGGGAGTGATAGTAGGAATATGTGGATGTTGGATTAGATTGGGGAGATGTGGAATTAATGTGAGGATATTGGGATGGGAGATTTTGATAGGAAGGTGTGGATGTTGGATTAGGATGGGAAGATTGAGGTGGTGGACCACCATAGGAAGATATGTATGGTGAGTTGGCATAGGAGGATATGGCTGGTAGTTTAGGATGAGAGGATTGAGATGGTGGATTAGGATAGGAGGAATATTGGTATGGGGGATTGTGATAGGAATGTGTGAGTGTTGGATTAGGATGGGAAGATTGGGATGTGGGATTAAGGTAGAGGTATTAGGATTATTGATGATGATAAGGAAAGGAGGATATGGATGTTGGGTAGGATAGAGGTTGAAAGGGAGGACATGATGAATATGTCGATGGTGAGGATGTTGGATATCCCTTGTCAAGGGTAGAATAAAGACCGTTATTAGTTGCGGATGAAGGCATGGTGGGATAGTTTGAAGAAGTAGTGGGATTTTGGAAGGCAGTTGGAGAGAGCTTGCTAGCAATGATAGTGTCAAGGGAATCTATATAACAATCTTCATGATCAACAAGATTTTTGTTATCGTCATCAACGGAGTTAGGATTCCCCTTGACTACTATTATTGGTCGTGTGAAAGGGGGATAAAGATTCATGATGGATACAAATTAGTAAGACAGAATAGATGATGGATACAGATTAGTAAGACATAATAGATGATGGATGGAGAATTAGGATGGATTGGAAGCTCATATGGGGATTGGATGAAAGCTCAGATTGGGATTAGATGATGGATCAATTGATGATGTATCAATTAATTTGATGATTGGATAAGGACTGGTTGATGGATGATTTGATGATGTATCAATTTGATGATTTGGATGAGGATTGGTTTGATGGATCAATTGATGATGTATTAATTTGATGATTTGGATGAGGATTGGATTTGATTGGATCAACTGATGATGTATCAATTTGATGATTTGGATGAGGATTGGATTGATGGATAAGATTGCATTTGATGATTTGGATTGTTTGGATCAATTGGATAAATTGATGATGTCTCAATTGGATGATTTGGATGAAGATTGGATTTGATGATTTGGATTGTTTGGATCAATTGGATTGGATCAATTAGATAAATTGATGATGTCTCAATTGGATGATTTGGATGAGGATTGGATGATTGACGATCAGATTAGGATAGATTGGATTTGATGATTTGGATTGACGTTGGATCAATTGGATTGGATTTGATCAATTGATGATGTATCAATTGGTTTGATTTAGATAAGGATTGGATGATGGAAGGGATCCTAAAAACCTGATTTGGAAACCACCCTAGGTAACTTATAACGTTGGTTGATCGGATTAAATCAATGATTATGGTGCCTAATCCACTTGGAGATGGAAGGGGATTGATTTGGGCCAATGATGTTGACTTACAACACAAATCTGCCTCAAGATAGAAGCAGATTGATTAGTTTGAAGACAAGGGTTGATATGTAGGATAACGATCAAACTTAACGCCTTGGTCAATTTGGGAGATAACTCCTAAAACAAGGTTTAAGGGGTTTTGTGTTGAGAGATGATGATGGATGAAAATGGAAGATGTGTTGTTGAATTGATATTTCTATAAATGTTTAGGTCACATGGTAAGATGGGTATCCCAAATGGTGGAATAATCAATGTGAATGTGGTAAGTGGATGTTTTAGAAAGGTTAAATAGAGTTTTGGAATGGTCAAATGGATGTTTGGATTGGTTAGATGAGTGTTTAGGATGATAAAATGGTCAAATGAAGACTTTGGGAGTTCAAACAGGGGTTTAGAATGGTCAAATAGATGAAACTGTCCATTCAGGAGGGCGTATCCGCACTTCTATAGTCAAACAGTGGATCAAGAGGGCGTATCCGCACTTCTGCAATAAAAACTATCAGAAATGTCAGAACAAGGGGGCGTATCCGCACTTCTATAGTAAAAAAATTGGCAAAAACATTGAAACAGGGGGGCGTATCCGCACTTTTGCAGTAAAAAAAATTGGCAAAAACGTCAGAACAGGGGGGTGTATCCGCACTTCTGTAGTAAAAAATTGGCAGAAACGTCGAAACAGGGGGGCGTATCCACACTTCTGCAATAGAAAAACTGGCAAAAATGTCGAAAAAGGGGGGCGTATCCGCACTTCTGCGAAAAAATAGTGACTTGGTTTGGAAATGAGGGATTATGGCAAAGACTTGGAATGATTGAATGAAGGTTTGACTTATCAAAATTTGCTGATTTTTCACAAAAAGACACTTTGAACAAGCACAATCCTATGATTAATATTAAGGGGTATGGCCGGCAAAGGTCTTACTCTAGGATGAACAAGGTTTCTAGGGAGTCCTCAATATACGCTCGGTATGTGAGGCACAACCATGAACACCAGTCTGTCACAAGCATGAGTCGAGAACCCTAGAAAGATACTGAAAGGCTCGGACCAACTCTTCACGTCTATCTAGGTATCACCCTAGCTTCGATGCTCCACCCATTATGACACAACTGGATTGGGGTACAGCTTTGGCTCTTCCCCCTTTATATACCCCGTCGGTACGCGTGGTTGGGATCGTCCCTTGGGGTGATGAAATCCCCAAGTAGGTCCCACTAAGAAGAAGATACTAATCATTTCCAACTACCCTCTTCGGATTCACACAAAGTGCAAAGGGAGAGGGTGAAAACGAATTAATGCCCCCTTAGGGTAACACAATGACAAAAAAAAAAAACACAGCAAACAACAAGTATTACTTCCCCCTAATTATGCTAAGTGAATAGATAAAATAGTAAGGAAAACTTTAAAATTTGAATGAAATAAAGATCCTACAAGCAATTGTTAGCTGTGAAAAACATTGGATCACGGGGGCTTATCTGCACTTCCGCAAAAAACTGTTAGCAGAAAACATTGGATTGCGAGGGCGTATCCGCACTTCTACAGAAAAAAGTTAGCAAAAAAGTTGGACTGCGGGGGCGTATCCGCACTTCTGCAAAAAAAAATTAGAAAAAACGTTGGATTGCGGGGGCGTATCCGCACTTCTGCAGAAAAAAAGTTAGCAAAAAAGTTGGACTGCGGGGGCGTGTCCACACTTCTGCAGAAAAAATTTAGCAAAAACATTGAACTGCGGGGGCGTATCCGCACTTCTGCAGAAAAAAGTTAGCAAAAACGTTGGATTGCGGGGGCGTATCCGCACTTCTGTAGAAAAAAGTTAGCAAAAATGTTGGATTGCGACGGCGTATCCGCACTTCTGTAGTAAAAACTGGCATAAACGTTGGATCACAGGGGCGTATCCGCACTTCTGCAGTAAAAACTGGTAGAAACGTTGGATCGTGAGGGCGTATCCGCACTTCTGCAGCAAAAAGATTGGCAAAAACATTGGATCGTGAGGGTGTATCCACACTTTTGCAGTGAAAAATTGATAAAAACGTCGGATCGTGAGGGCGTATCTGCCCCTCTGCAGTGCCCGGGAGGGCAAATCCGCCCCTCTGTGACCTGAACCTGCAAACAAGCTAAACAACATAAAACATAAAAGAAAGGGACCCTTCTGTGGGTCCCATCGGGCGTGCCAGAAATGTGATCCTAATAAAATGTCACTCCTAATGTGAGATGCTAAAGTGATGCAATAAGAGGAAATAACAAGATAAAAGGGCACCTCAATGATTAGCCTAAGAAAATGGATAACATGGAAGTAAGATAAACAAATATATTGTTGTTTGTTATACCTTCTATGCTGCTCTTTCCTTGGTTGGCCCTTGATCTTGAAGAGTTGTGTGCTCCTTAGATAACAAGCTATGTTGAATATGCAAATGATATGCAAAGTGGATGAAGATGTAATGATGATTATGAGATGAGAGCTCAAATGGTAAATTGACAAAATTTTGGTAGCAAAAGACTTGATCGTCCAAAATGAGGGAAATGAGGGGGTATTTATAGGATAATTGGAATTCTCTAGAGAATTCAACGGTTGAGATTGATCCAACAAGATCAAGATGAAGGGCTATGGTGAGTTGAGGACTCACAAGCCCTCACATCTTGACATTTGGAATGTGAGATGTTTTAGGGTGGAGTGACGTGGAAATGAGGTGGAAGATAAGTACATGAGGTGGATGAAGGACAAGTACCTTTGAGGTACCTTGGGGGATGAGAAGATTTCCTCAAAAAGGAACTTCTTGTCCCCAAATGAGGATGAAAGAGACTCTTGAGGGTTTTTAGAATTCCTCAAAAATCTCCATGGGAAAAGGGGAAGTGGTTGGAAGAATAAATGTAAATTTACATTCATTAGAAAGTTTATTGGATAAAAGAAGGTCTCCAAAAAGTTGGAGATTTGTCACATGTGGGTGATGTGACAAGTCCAAGGTTCTAGAAGTCCTTGGCACATGTAAAGTGACAAGTCAAGCCTTCTAGAATCTTGCATGGGGGATGGGGAAGACCTTGGAAAGACAAAAGTGAATTAAAAGTTTACATGGGGAAGAGAGGAACCTTGGGAAAATAAATGTGAATTAAAAATCCACATGGGGAAGAGAGTCCAGGCTAAAAATGGTAAGTGGAAAGGTTGATCAGAAAAGGTAAGTCAAAGTGGCTAATGATTCTGATTAAGGTTGTACAAACACAAGATTAGGATAATTAATGAGAGATTAGAGGCAAGTGGGAGATTATGGAGGATGTGACACTTAATCAGGAAGTGGTGCACATCCTAATCATAGATTAATTAATTTAATCTGGATTAAAAGAGGGTTATGGAAAATGTGACAAGGAGAGAGAAAAAAAGGAATTAAAAATTGTTTTTAATCTAAATGGGTTAAAAGACTAAATTAAATAATTTGTCATATTTATTTAATTTAGAAAAGAAAAAGGATAAGGTAAAGTATTTAATTTATTTAATTACATACTTTAGGAACCTTAGACAGAAAATGAAATAATGATTAATCACTATTAATGAAATAGATGAATAGAGTAGACAATTTTGATCATATGGAAGTGATCAAATTTGGATGTCTACAATTAGTATCAACGACGGTTCCCTCAAAGACATATCGGAGGAGGAATCCATCATTTAAGCATACGATGACTTAGATCACGTTGACCTCCCTACCATGTTTGAATGCCTATCTATCTGCACCATAACCTTATCCATCAAACACCCTGAGCTTATAGACTATGACCTAAAAGGTATCGCACCTCTCAACACATTTCCCTCAGTGGACCAATATGTGCATCTCATGGGATTGGGAGAAGATGAACGCCCTAGCTGCAAAAACAAAAAGAAACAAAATCAAAAAGGGTCACATAGTGAAAACCTCTATGAGGCACTTTGTGACTTATAAATAGTAAAAAAAAAAGGGTGTATCTACTAGTGAAAATTTTGAAGAGGCACCAAAAGATGGTTATTTTCATCTTCCCTTTATAGGAACTCAATTATTCGGTCGATCAACCATCTTGATCAAGGAAACACAAGCAGTCAACTTGGGAACTGAGGAGAACCTCAAGATCACTTATGTGGCTAAGGCACTTTTAGAAGAAGAAAATTCTACCATCATCAATCTCTTTAAAGAAGGAATCATCAACTTTGTTTGGACATATTCAGACATGTTTGGCCTTGATCCAAATTTGGTGGTACATCACCTTGATGTCTGTCTCGATGCAAAACCTGTTAAACAAAAGCTCAGAAAAATGCACCCTCAAGTGGCCCTTTTGGTTAAGAAAGAATTAGAAAAGTTGTTGGAAGTGGGGTTCATCCGACCAATTGACTACTCCGACTGGATCTCCAATATAGTCCCAGTTGCTAAACCTAGCGGAGACACTAGAATTTGTAAAGACTTCTGGGATCTTAATAAAGCTTGTCCTAAAGACGACTTCCCCCTACCAAATATTGATATGTTGGTAGACCTTATCGTAGGACATGAGATGTTGTCCCTCATGGATGGTTTCTCTAGCTATAACTAGGTTAATATTTCCCCTGAAGAGCAACACAAGACCGCCTTCAAAACACCCTAGGGTACATTTTTCTATAATGTCATGCCCTTTGACCTCAAGAACACAGGGGCAACATACCAGCTGGCTATGATGGTTATCTTCCACGACCTTATCCACATAATAATGGAATATTATGTTGATGATATGTTAGGAAAGTCAAGAACAAGGGAAGAGCACACTACCATCCTCAAAATGATCTTCGACCGACTGGAATAGTATAAATTATGCCTCAATCCAAAGAAATGTGTGTCCGGTGTCACAGTCGGAAAACTCCTAGGGTTCATTGTCTACCGCAGAGGAATTGAGATTGATCCCACTAAGGTCAAGGGAATCATGGTAATTCCTCCACCCTGCACTCTCAAATAGCTTAGAAGGTTCCAAGGTAAGCTCCACTCCATCCACAAATTCATTGCTCAACTCACAGACAAATGTCAGTCATTCACACACCTCCTAAAGAAATACATTGCATTCAAGTGGAGCCCACAATGTCAGCTTGGTTTTTATCAGATTAATGAATACTTGGCTCACCCACCTATTCTCATGCCACCTATCCCAGGAAAGCCCCTCCTCCTTTACATTTTAGCTACTTCGCTGGCATTGGGGGCATTATTGGCACAGCATGATGAATCCTCCAAAGAACGAGCAGTTTACTACATCAATAGGAATTTGGTCAATTATGAGCTCAATTATTCTCCAATGGAAAAATCCTACCTAGCCATCCTCTTTAGTTTTCATAAACTCAGACACTACATGCTTATTCATTCGATTAAGCTAATCTCCAAAGTTGATCCGCTAAAATATGTGTTATCAAGAAAAACATTGGCAGGTCGCATGGCTAAATGGGTCATGCTACTAAGTGAATTTGACATAGAGTACGTGGATCGTAAAGAAATTAAAGGAAAAGTCATTGCAGATCAATTAGCAAATGCTTCATTGGTAGATGCCTATCCTTTAGAGACAGAGTTTTCAAATGAAGGAGTTTTTTCAATTTCGGAAGCCACCACATGGACATTATATTTTGATGGGTCCCACACTAACAACAGGTTAGGAGCAGGAGTATTGCTCGTCACCCCCCAAGGTGACTACATACCCAAATCATTCAAACTGGATTTTCCTTGCACCAACAATATTGTTGAGTATGAGGCTCTCCTCACAGGTCTTAAGATTGTTGTTCAATGGCATATCTCACGCTTGCACGTCTTTGGTGACTCCCAACTGGTGATCAAGCAAGTTAATGATGAATTTCTCACAAAATATGACAAGTTGTTACCCTACAAACGCATGGTGGACGACTTCAAGAAATATTTCTCCTCAATCCAGTTCGACCAAATCCCCAGAGTATAGAATAAAGCAGTTGATGCCATGGCCACTATTGGTTCCCTCTTGGATATGCCCAGAGATCGTACCGAATGCGAGTTCCTTGTAGAACTACTAATCCCTGCATATGACATCCCTGAGAGTGAAATGGTATGTGATATTGTAGGTCCTGAATCCCCTTGATACCAAGACATTTACAATTATCTTCATGATAACACCCAACCATCTGACCTCACAGGAAACCAATGAAAATCATTTATCCAATGCACCGCCCGCTACACCATCATCAATGATACGCTTTATCGGCGTGGGTATGATGGAACCTTCCTCTGGTGTTTAAATGAGATCGAAGCCCGCACTGCATTAGCAGAAGTGCATGGTATCTGTGGGGCCCATTCTAATGGTATGGCCTTAGCCAAAATTATTCTAAGAGCGGGGTATTATTGGCCTACTATGGAACATGATGCTTGCGATTTCGTCAAAAGGTGTCTTCCCTGTCAGCAACATGTAGATTTAATTCACGCCTTAGCACAAGAGTTACAGCCTATCACGACACCTTGGCCATTTTCACAATCAGGTTTTGACTTGGTTGGAAAGATCTACCTTCCATCCTCTAATGGTCACACTTTCATCATCATAGCCACTAAATACTTTACCAAGTGGTTGGAATCCATACCACTCACTCAAATCACCGGTGTTCAGATATCTAAGTTCATCCTCTACCATATCCTCTGCAGGTATGGAATCCCCTCCACCATCATCACTGACAATGGAAATCCATTCAAAAATAAGTGCATGAAATTCCTCTGCGATACTTATCACATCCAACATCATTGGTCTACCCCCTATTACCCCTAGGGTAATGGTCAAGCAAAGGAAACCAATAAAACATTGATTAAAATCATTAAGAAGATGGTTAATAGCACTGGTCGAGATTGGAACCTCCACCTCCATCTTGCCCTTTGGGCCTACCGCACATCCATTTGTACCCCCACTGGCGCTACTCTATACTCCCTTGTTTATGGCGTCAAAGCCATCTTTCTAATCAAAGTGGAAATCCCCTCACTTTGAATATCTCTGAAGAATTTGATCACTAACGAAGATACCCAAGTGGCACGGCTTGCACAGTTAGAATTACAGGATGAAAAATGAGTTAAGGCCTACAACCATCTACAAGCCTATGAACACTGGCTCAAGAGAAGTTACAATAAAAAGGTTTGCCTTCACCAATTCAATGTTGGTGACTTAGTTCTCAAAGAAAATCAGCAGAATTAGCAAGATCGAGATAAGAAGGGTAAGTTTGAAGCTAATTGGTTAAGCCCTTATGTCATCACCACCAACTATGGTTATGGAGCATACAGGTTGTCTACACCTGAAGGAGAGCCTCTGGAAGAACCCATCAACATTATGCATTTGAATAAATTCTATACTTAGGTCAGTTAGGGTATCCTGCCTGGTAAAATCTCAAAAATACAAAAAAAAAGTAAAAAATTATCAAAAAAAAAAAAAAAATCCAAAAATAGTAAAGATAAATAATTCATCCTATGGTGAAAACCACCCCTGCATGGCACCTTGGATACGTAGGATTGGTGAAAACTTGGCAACAGACACCTTTCATATAGGGCTCAATCATTATCTACTTTATGTCCTGGTTACTTTATGATTTATCCATCATATCTCAATATCCTTATCATCCTATCAATCATATCCTCCCATCCGCTTGCATCACCTAGTCGCTTGGTATATTTTTGGTTGAGCATTGGAACAAAATCATCCACTATCCAACATCATGAGCTTCTATCCTCACTGAGCTTGTGTGTCACCTCAACACTTTGGTTATTTCCATCTAGGATCACTCATCGTGTCTGTCTCCATCTAGATCCCATTCCATCCTTGGCAAACTACATTGCCCCTATGCTTTCACATAGGCAAGGTCAATCAGTTGATCTACCCCTAGGGCTAATTTTGTCATCCTTTTCCCGTTTGTCTCTCTTTGGCAAACTATGTTGCCCATGTGCTTTCACGTAGGCAAGGCCAATTACTTGATCCGCCCCCGGGTCACTTTGTCTTTCCTCATCCATCACCATTGTCCAATTTTCGATCTTATCTATTGTTGGTCTTTCATCCTTTTTGAACTACGTTGCCCCTGTGCTTGCATGTAGGCAAGATTGATCATTTGATCTGCCCTCGAGGCTTTTCTTTATTTTTCTTTTGTGGTTATTTTGTCTGGTCATCATCTTCCATCATCTATCTTCATCGTCCTATTTCTTCTTTTATCATGGTATTTTCTTGAACTTCGAGGGCTTTGCGCTTTCACGTAGGCAAGGCTGATCTTTGATCAACCCCCGAGCCCCTAGGTCTTTACGGTGCGTCAATCTTGTGCCTTGTTTTAAAGGTATGTCCTTATCTCGCTGATACGTCACAAATAGAATCCATTTATGTCACGAGATCTAATCAGTTTTCGAATATCCTGTGTCATTGTCAATATATAGTTTAGCGTCCATCTTTGGTCTCAATAGGATGTATCCTTCCTAATAGACCGCATCAGCCCCATCCACCATCTTGATCCTATGGCAAAGGATATTTTGAAATTGATTACAATCTTTTGATGTTTTTGGTTTTTGTTTATCATTTAAGCTCTCGCTCATCACTCAGCAAGGTCGTCATAATCTCTCATATTATGATGTGTTTTGACTAGTTTACATAGGGGCATATCTTGATTTTTCTTTTGTCTATTGTTTTCCTAGTTGTCCCCCATAGTACCCACCAAGACCCCTGAGGTCTTGCGTTACACTGGGACATCCTTCTATGCTTGTGGTTATTCCAATACCTGGCCCGATTGAAGTCATCGTGACTTTGGGGTATTGGGATAGCCTTCTTGTTTGTTGTGTTTGTTTATGCATTAGACACTAATCCACCTTGGTCCATATACCATGGTAACTGGTGTCTTGTGCTATAACAAAAATTAGTACTTGAAAGATGGTAATCTGCATTAGGATTGCATTTCATTTTCTCCTCCATTGCATTCAAGTTTCCTTCATCCCTTCTTTTCCCTTGACTTAGGATTTTGGATTGTGCAAATGATGATTCCCTCCATCTTCCCCTTTCTTCTTAGGAATCCTAAGGTTCTTAATAGGTGAAATCGCCCACCCATCACATGATTCATTATGCAGACCCTTATTTTCATTTAGGATCACATCGCATTCTCATTCTAGGTTCATTATATTGCATAAGCATAATCATTTTAAGTTGTGTAGGTTAATTTTAATTATCCTGTGCATTTTAAAATTCATAATCCCTCTAGGTTCATTTCCACATCCATAACATCATAAACATTATCCATGTCATAACTCAAGATCACATCCTACATCATAGGTGTTACGACATCATGCATATCATAATAAATAATCCACATAGAAATAATCATACTTCATTCATCACATCTTGCATCACCAGCATTAGACATCAACATAATCATCATACATCATAATCATTCATCCATATAAGCATAAACATAAATAATTATAGGCATATCCATGCATTGCCTCATAATAATCATCCATCATAAACCATCAACATACATACATAGGCATAAATAAATCATCCATCACATAAGCATCACATAATGTCAATAAGGGCTCTCACATATCATATAAAAATCAAAATACGATGTCCACCACATGGTCCATATCATGTCCATCATAATCACAATACATATATATCATTTGTCACCAAAAATAAAGTACGAGTGCAAGGCTATGAATCTTCTCTGATCTCTGCTACTCTATATTGTTTCCCATCGTGTACTTGTCAATAACTAGGATCCTGCCCCTCCAATCCTCTGAACCATGAGCTACCCACATCTGACCTTTGTGGAGACTCAGGCACCGTCCCTCTATGAGGGATGGTCGCTTGAGAGCCACTGTATCCCCGGGTCCATGACTAGGATGGTACGGGCATCTGAGGAGCCTATCACTCAAAGTGAAACATGCATTGGGATGGATCTAGAACCTCCTACTAATAAGTGACCATCCAAAAGGATGCCTCTCATATACTCATCTCTCTCTACAACCTGACACCGGAGAATGTTTTGCTCTTGTCTATATCTGTCTTGATCTCGAGTAATGGCTCTCCTCTCCTCCTCCCATGCCCCCTGTGCCATCCTCAGTTGATCGATCTTCACCTGTAGTCAATCTCTCACCTCCTTTGTAGCCATTGCTCATTCCTCTGAGGCATCCCTCTCTCCCTGCAATCTCTGCGCCACTTCCCCTGATTCGTCACTATCACTCTGTAGTGTCACTATTTGTGCCTATGTAACATCCCTCTTCATCTGCATAGCCTAAGCCTTTTCCCATGTCGTATCCTTCTCCCCCTACATCACTTGAACCTGTTCCTATATGGCCTGTACCTCTACATGCACCATGTCCCTCTCTCTCCATGCAATCTCTAACTGGGCCTCTGTTGCCTCTTCCCTAAACCTCGCCTCCCCAAGTGTTGTCTCTATCATAGACACCCTATCCTGGAGCTCAGTCCTCTCCCTCACCAACCCTGTCACCTATACCCTCAACTCATCCATCTCTCTCTCGGCTTGTTGCCCATCCCCTGCTGATACTTGATCTGATGCCCCTCCAAAATCCTATTGTCCCTTGACCTGCGATATAGTCATCGCTGCATGTAATTAATCTTGGTCTCAGGTCACCCTTTATAGCTCACCGTGTAGGTCATCTCTCTCCCTCTCTACATCTTGTACCTGTGAAGTCAGGAGTTCAACCATAAAGCCATAATCCCTTTGTCCTACGGCCTCTAATCTGACTACCTCTGCCTAAAGCCTCCTCCCCTCAACCCCGAGTCTGACAACCTCCGCCTCTACAATCCTCAACCTCTACTTTGTCATTTGGAGCCTTGCCTAGGCCCCCCTCAATAATACGATAGGTTCCTCAGGTGGTACATACTGTATCATCACCAGTGGCTCCACCACAAGGACGTCAACATCCGTCGCCTCCTCCTATGCATCTCTCTCCTTGTGCATCTCCATCTCTGGTCTCTCGAGCTCCTATTGAGCCTCAATCGCCACCCGAACTCTCCTCGGTTGTCCCCTCTACCCCACCCTCATTTTTTGTCTCACCTCAGGCTCCTCTCTCTCCTCGTGCACCTCCATCTCTGGCTCATCGGGTACCTACTCAGCTCCACTCTCCACCTGGGCTCTCCTCCTCCTCGTTGTCCTCGCGAGCTAACCTGAGGTCCCTGCCCTCTCCTAACCTATCTCCTATTGATACCCCACCTCCTCCTATGTCCTCCTTGGCTCTACACTCCCCATCTATTTTCCTCCAACTCCCACCTCTACCTCAAGCTCATCTCTCATCTCCACATCCCATTGCTCCTGCACCACTTGCTCCCTCCTTTGTGGTCTACTCCTCCTTTCCAGCCTCATCGGCTATCCTGTGGCCCCTACCTCCTCCTATCCTATGGCTCTTGTGCCCTACTGACCCGCTACCCTACCTGCGTCCTCACCTCTCCTCTGCCAGGCTCTCCCCCTCCCAACTCTCCTCTCTGCTACCACTCTCCGCTCATCCTTGGATCCCCACCCAAGTGCACCTATAATAGGCACCTCTGGTGTAATCCTCTCCCACCAATGCCTACAAAACCATCTCGCATACCGAGGTGTCACTCCTACCTCCTCCTCCCCTCTGGTCCTCCCTAGATAAGACTCTAGCTGCAGTGTTGCCCAATTCTCTCTAGAAAATCTCAGAGCAATCGGATCCCCCCATGGCCGCTCTCGATCGATCTGAAGAAACATGTCTAGCCCCTGTGGAATATCCTGTATGGTCCCAAACTACCTGGTCACTCAGACAGGCCTGTGCACCTCCATTATGCACAATGTCATCCCAACTATGAAGCACCTAGTGCGAAAATAACCCCTGTGTATCCCTTCCTCTGTCCTCCACCGATAAACCATCAATACGTGTATGGTCACCATACTATGTCATCCTCCTCTAGCTCATTTATCATCCACCTCCATATATCTAAAATCTTAAGACCCTCATAATGCAGGACCCAGCCATACTCGAAACCATACCACTAGGCCATAGGTGTTGCCTTATCCATTGTCCCCACTCTAACTACTCCCGGTCTGGCAACATTAATATGCTCCCACACCCACACTTGCAATAGGGTCACCTGTGTCATAATGACTACCCCTCAATAGCACACCATGTATATGTCTCGGTATAACTGCACTAGTACGCATGTCCCCCATGCGAACTGCCCCTCCCTCCCCTCGACAATATGTTGAATAACCTTCATGTATCTCAGGTTGCAGAATCGTTTGCTCCTATCCGGTAACAGTAACCCACTGATCAAACCACACAGGCATAGTGGTAGTGCTAGTACCCCCACTGCCAAGCATCAATCCATGTCCAGTCCATGACTCTCAATGGGAAGGTCCTTGTGTCCAAACAGCATAAACAGGGTCTGATCGAACTCCTCCCTCATAGACCTCACCTCGCTCACTAGGCGCCCTACTATAGGGAGCCTCAAAATCCGCCATATGTCATCTAATGTCACTGTCATCTCCCTTGTCAACAGATGGAATGTAGATGTCTCTGAACTCCAATGCTCTATGAGTGTTTTCAATAGCGCTCGATGCACTCTCATCATGAGATATCCAAGCAGATGTCGTAATCCTGCCACCTCCAGCACATGGTGGTCTGCTCCGGTCATGGCCACCATCATCGCCATCAACACCTCGAACCGTCTCTTTCGCATCCGTAATCGATCAAATCGTTGCACCCATACAATAATACCCTGTCAGTTATTTCATGCGTTTCATCTCCTCGTTTCTAGCCCCGGGTTATTTTTCCTCACTATTCCCTCCCCTTTTCCCACCTTTAACTTTCTTCTCTTCTCTTTTTTTTCCCTATCTCATTCTTCCCGAGTGCGGCCGCCCCTTTCCGGGCATGGTTGTCCCTCCCCGGGCATTGTCGCTCTTCCCAAGCTCGGGCTGCCCCTCCCGAGGCACGGCCGCCCCTATCTTGGGGTGCTGCCACCCCTTGACTCTTTTTGGGCAGACCCAACCTAGGTCGACCCCGGGGCAAGTCTGGCCTCCTTTTTTCTTCCCCCTATCCATTTTAGGGTCTTTTTTTCTTATTTTTGCCTATTAATGGGGCAGATACCTTCCCCCCCTCCCATAGCCTCTAACAACCTATTCTACCTACCCCATTGGCAAAATCCCAATTTCCCCTCCAACCCATTTTCCTAACCTACCCCGAAACCAAAACGCATGTTTTGAAAATAGCATGAAACTTTAAAAATATCTCAAAAATGTTTCAAATTACAAAGGGGTTTTTAACACCTAACCTGGTGTGGCACCGCGCATGCATGGAAGAATGTTCGCACCTCATCTTCTCGGTGGATGATCTCATCATCATAATCGGTCAGCATCCTCGTCCCCTTCGCTCCTCCTTTTCTTCTCCTCTCTCTCTCTTCTTCAACTGTCAGGTGTGCAAATGAGAAATAGTAACTCTAAAATTACTATAAGTAAGTTTTCCCCCATTTTTAAATCACTTTTAAGTGAGGGGTATTTTTACTTTTTATTTATCTTTTTTAGGCCCTCATTAATTCCAAAACTTTCGCGAGCCACCATTTTCACACCAGGTGTCCGATCAACTCCATTCAAAAGGAAAATCTGCCTGATTTTTCAAGCTCTATCCAATTGTACCCTTCATTTCTTTATATTGAGACATAGTTTGGGGCCCCCTTTTTCTTCCCCCATCACCCTCTCGAGGGAGCATACCCTACCATTCTCACCCATTTCTCTGTCATGGTCATTCCCTGGCAAGATCGAGGCATCTCTTTTCATTTCCCTTCATTTGGGTAGCTCACGTAATTTCTCCCATGCTGGGGCATCATTTTCTAGTCGCTTTTTCTATAGAGTCATCTGCATTTTTGTATCTTTGAAACACTATTATTCTAACAATATTTCGAAGAGGGGAAAAATATAGACATCCAAATTTGACCACTTTCATATGGCAAAATTTGTCTCCTTACACCTCTATGACACCAATATTAATTAATGTATTTATTTAATGAATATTCCACCTTCTACATAAGGTTCCTAAAGTATTTAATTTAACAATTAAATACTTTATCATTTATCCTTTCTTCTCTAAATTAAATAAAAATATCAATTATTTAATTTAGTCATTTGTCTTTTTTGAATTTAAATCAATTTTAAATTCATTCTTTTTCTCTTTCCTTGTCACATCCTCCATAACCCCTCTTCTAATTTGGATTAGGATGTGTACCACTTATTCAAGATTAATGTCAAATCCTCCTACATTTCCCACTTGCTTCTAATCCCTCATTAACTTGCTTAATCATGTATTTGCACAATCCTAATCTAACCCCCTTGCTACATTTAGCATGCCTTTTTTGGTCAACCTTCACATCTTCTATATTTGGCATAGGTTCTCTTCCCCATGTGAATTTAAAATTCACTCTTTATTCCTCCAAGAATCTCCCTCTTCTCCATGAATTTAAAATTCACTTTTGATTCCTCCAAGGAATCTCCTCTTCCCCATGTGATCATTGAAAGGTCACATCAAGTCACATGAAAACCAAGAACCTTCCATTATAAGGGCCTTGTTTTATCCACAAGGCACTTTTCAGCCTCCTCCATAAGAACCTTGTCTTATCCACAAGGTACTTATCATATGAATTTAAAATTCATATTTATTCTCCCAACCACTTTCTCTCTTCTCCATGGGGATTTTTTGAAGAATACTAAAAATTTCCATACGTCACTTTCACCTTCATATGGGACAAGAGGTTCCTTTTTGAGGAAATCCTCTCATCCCCCAAGTTACTTGTAAAGTACTTGTCCTTCCTCCACATCATTTATACTTTTTCCATCTCACCTTGCATCTTGGACAACTCACCCTCCACATGTCAAGATGTGAGGGCTTGTGAGTCCTCAACTCACCATAGCCCTCCATCTTGGCCATGGTGGCTCAATCCTGACCATTGAATTCTTTAGAGAATTCAAATTTCTCTATAAATACTCCCCTCTTACATGTTTTAAGGGACCTCATGCATATTGTAAGAAACTTATGATCTTAAGCCATTTGAGCCTCCATACTTGCATTCCATAAGTTTTTATCACATCCTTTTGCATTCACTCCCCATCCATCTTAGCCATTTGTATTTCCATTACATTTCAACCACTTTGCATCAGATTTGTCATCTAATGAGCACATATTTTCATCTACATCAAGGGCCAACCAAAGGATCGATTCAAGACAAGGTATAATCAGTTTTTATTTTCATCTTTCTTTGTTTTGAATCCAACTAGGCTAATCGTTGAGGTGTTAGTGTTCTTTTTCTCTCGTTTTGCATCTTGTTTTGTATGATTTAGGGGAGTTAAAGGTTATTGGTCACACCAGGTATTCGTTCAATATAATTATACGTTAATCTCAATATCAAATGCTTGTGTCGACCATCCTTTCTCTCTTGGTTGTATATCAAATTAGTTGCTTTGATTTTTTATTTGTAATAGGAATTTTGATTGCAGGTGATTTTTGGGAGCTATGGAGTTCACTATCAACTTCAACATGGTATCAAAGCACTAGATCTATGACTTCCTATACAAATTCTAAACTTTCTAGACTTGAGGGAAAAATTAGCTCATCCTGGAGCGAAACAAGCATTATTGTTAAGTCTAGAATGGCCAAAACCCCTAAGATTGTCTATCGTTTCATCAAATTTAGAAAAAAAAATTTAAAAATAGCAACAAAGACCTTTGTATAGAAATTTGTATGACCATATGGAAATATATGCATCCTACTACTAGTACTTTCTCTAAGTCATGTATAGATCAAAGGTTTTCATTATTTTATTTTGGTTTTTCAAAAAAATTACTAGTTGGAATTTTTGTAAGAAAAAAAAACACAAAGAACATAAAATAAAATAAAAAGGCTTTTAAAAAATATAATGATGGCCCCATTATGGTACATAGTACCCAATTTGCAGGTACCTCTGTGCGCACCCCACCGACATCCCATATGTCACCGATTGTGCTACCTGTAAACATCTTTTAAAGCCATTTGGCGGCTCCACATAACCGACTGAAAAAATTCAACTAACAATGGAGGACCTCACCAGCATTTTGACACTAAAAAGAGATTCCCACCAATGAATATTCCAAGCGTGACAGCATATTCTAAACTGCGGTGACAAGGGATCTGAGAATTTGTATGGTATATTTTGACGATCTAGTTTTTCAAATGATCGAGTGTTTTTACAATGATGGGGAATATTCCATAGAATATATTTTGTATGTCATCATGAAATCATGTTGATGTCAGCAATATATATGGTTGTGCAATCTCTCCAAGCTTCCTCCAATCCCTAACTTACCTTAAAGTAGCATTTTTTTTATTTTTGTCATAACTTGGGCATCTTGAGGTTGAAATTGGGCAAACAAGATATCATTGAGAAGCTAGTTTTGTGTACTTTTGAGTGGTGTAGGTCCCATCATCGTATTTTTGTACTAGTTAATTTTATTTTCAATCAAATTCAAATCATCTACTTTCGAGCTCATAACGTTTTGCCTATATCTCCAATTTTTGTGATTCTAGTGGTGTTGGAAAGGTATTTCATAACTCTTCAGATCCATTCATGCATTTTTTCCAAAATATTCCTCAAGTACATTTTATTTAGTTTTTTGTGATTTCACATTTATATCAATTACTTGGACATATTGGCACTGGAAAGGATATGTTTGCATGAGATGACTTCATTTGATCTAATTTATAAGCACTAAGGTTTTTAGTCTCTAATTTTTTATTTGGGGAAGTATCATGGGTTTTTAAGTTCATCCTTTCGTGGTCATCCTAGTAAAGGATAACTATGAATCTTGGCAACACGACATCCTAAAACATATCGGGTGGCTTGGTCTTTTTCCTTGTCTTTATGGACTCATACCTACACTAGACATACCAAAGAGTAGTTGAACATGGAGTATTATTAGTGATCATGTTGTAGGAGTGATTTGTTCTAGTGTTGATCATGAAACCATGTGTGTTGTATTGGACATTGATTTTCCCTATACACTTTTGACTCGAATTTGGGAGATCCATGCAGACCCTCATATCTCTTCATACCTAAAGGATCCTACTGCATATTGTTTCATTCCTCTTGAAGTTGAAAATTTCATACCCTTTAATGATGATACTTTAGAGGAGCTTGAGTATATCACAAGTCTTGCATGTTCTGATGGTTCAAAGACTTTCCATCATGTTTCCACTCTTTAGATCGAGATACAACATTCATATTTTGTCGTTCCTAATCAACGTGGCATCACCACATTGTTTGCCCCTAATGGTTCAATGCAATAGGGAATTCATCTCCTTCCAGATATAGTTACTTGGGATTTGCATCTTGTAGAAATATCATCATTATTTTTACTCCTATATCAAAAATTTGGAGGATTACTTTGAGGACATTCATCTCCTCTTTTTTTATAGCCAACTCATAGTTTTTGGCCCACCATCATCTTCATTGTCTTTGGAGCTTATTCTACATCAACCTTCATGATATTTTGGATTAACATCATCTCTTTCTGACATGTGGACACTTGAGAAATTTTCATAGGTACACATCATTTGGATTTGGATTCCTTATTGTTCAATATTTTTATATTGGCTTCTCCAATCACCAGTGGATTTGTTTATTCCTAAGGGGATAAATTTTGTTTATAGGAAATGGATCGTGTTTTTTCTTCATGCGTTCATCATTGGCATAGGAGCTCTTTCTTTATGGGGAGGATTCATATCCTCATTTTATCTCTCCTACTAGGGCGCATCTATTGTACTTGTGTGATAGAAGATGTCCTTGGGGGTCACATTGAGTCCTCCTTTTATCCTTCTTTCACTAGTGAAATTGTTTATTTTTCTCTCTTTTGGAGAGGAGTTTTTTCCCATCTGATTTTCTTTTTTTCTCTAGTTATGAGATTATTTTTTGTGTACATGGGTACCTCATCAATCCTTATAGTTGGGACCCATCCATGCATCCATCATTGCATTCTTCGTCAAGGTTTTTAACTTTCCCTAAATTAATCTTAAGGGGGGTGTTGGAGTAATTAGGATAATCACTTGATAATTGATTAACCATTAATTGATTATTAAGTCCCTTATTACTTTATTCAATTAAGATAAATATATAAGTTCTTATTTATTATTAGATTGGGCTATTTATAGGTCAACTTGTCTCATTGTATAGGATTAGAACACTTGTCACAATCTAATTAAATCCTCATCTAGGGTTTGCACTTTTTCTTTTATAAGTATTCATTTGTACTGTATACTCATTCAGGTATTTATTCAATACAATTACAGGTTAATCTCAATATTAGATGCTTGTGTAGGTCAATCATTTCTCTCTTGGTTTCATACAAAATCAATTGCTTTGATCTCTTGTATATGATAGGTTTTTTGGTTGCAGGTATTTTTGGAAGTAGTGGGGTTCACTATCAACTCCAACAATTTGAATGACGTGATATTATCAATTATCCACCTATATAAAATTTGGGTGAGGCTAGATCTCTATATATTGGAGATTGATTCTTAGAGCGGTATGTCTCTTGACTTGGTTTTAAAAAAAATCCTAAGGATATACACCTAGAATTGAACATGTGTTTGAAAATGATTAGCTAAGAAGATAATTGATTTCAAGAGTAATTTTTACTTAGTGTTCATGGGTAGAACAATTTAATTCCCCACTCTTAGTCCACTCAACGATGATAGGTTTGATAAGTATTACCAATCTAGTTTTGAAATTCATTATTTTTCTTTGTACCTTTTTTTCTCATGTGCTTGAGTCTTGAGCTATGGATGTCAATTCTAAGGATTTATTTTTGGAGTAGATGCATGGTTATTGTTTCGATGTTGTTTCCTTTTTTAATTTATTGGAGTTGTGTATCTGTACTGAGGACTATTTGGAGGATTATAGGATATGGTTAGTGACTTTACACGTATTCCTTTATTGATGGAATGGTTATCTATTTAAAATTCCTTCAATTTGAGAAGCTTACATTCATTCTTGCTATGTTTGACTTTGATATCGAATAATTAAATATTGATAACATTTTTAGTTGGGGTTTTAGAGGATATCTTGTAACAGCTAGAAAATCTATTGAGTGTTGGAAAAATGACATGGTTTGATTTATAATTTTTTTCTATATGGTTGTTGCTTTTTTTAGAGGTTTAGTTCATTTCATGTTGGATTTGAGATTTACGTAGGTCTAGTCATTTGCTATTAGTGTACAGGATTATTTTTTAGGTAAAAATAAGGATGAATAGATCTCTTTATTCTATGTTTTCTATGTGTTTCCATCATTTTTTAACTTGGCCAAATTTATTTTTTACCATCCTTTATATACAAATATTGTACTTCCAAGTCATATGCATCCATATGACTACTAATAATTATATTAGCTTGTTTGATTATTACTCTCAAATTCATATGTACAAGATGTCCAAAGGCACAAGGTGAAAGGAAATACCCTGAGAGATTGGTTTCATGTTATTGTTACCTCTAGTTTAGAAACTTGTAATTAAAGGCCCAATAAAACCAAACAAGATCCCTAAGCAAATTCCAAATATGGTGATTACTGATGAACATTTGAATGTGTGAAGAATTATGAGCCTAATACTATCAAGGAATATTAAACACTTGTTGCAAAAGAACAAGAAGATGGGGTTGAGGTGTTCATAGCTAATCATATTGTAGAAAGTGATGGCTTGGACCTAGTATCTATCCTTTAGGGGTCTAGATAATTGATTTGTAATATGTTCTTGCATGTAGGAAAGTTCTGCAATCATTCTAACTATGACAATGAGCTCAAATCACAATCATCTCATAGTTTGTCATTTTATATAAATCATCACGACAAGCTATGACTTATTTCTAACATAATTAATACAAAATCTGAAATATCTTCTTAATCCAAATGATAGTTTCTAAAAAAATATTGCATGTTCAAAAGCCCATGCAATTAAAAGTTTTTAAGAGATCTTATCATCATATATGACATCATTTTTATATAAGTTCAAAAGAAATAAATTTTGAACCTATCTAAAGAGGTGTAATCCATTAAAGATATAGTTAAAAACATTTCAATATAATGTTTTTACAAATTATTTAGACAATGATTTTGTTTATTTAAAATTATAGAAAGCCCCCATAAAGCAGCTGAGGATGATTTTATTAATAAAAACCATCTAATCAAAAGTTGCTAGGGCCCCACAAATATCATGGGAAGAACGAATAATAGACAAAAGATTTGGCAAATCAAGGTTTAGATTTAAGAAGAAAAATATTATTGGGTGTGAAATGTGATTTCAAAACCACTACCAGCTCTTGATGAAGTTTTGACAATTCCATAAAAAGCTGACAAAGCTTTGCATTGAAAATTTTGAAGTATACGTTGGAAAAAATAATGATTTTAGCAACCCCGTCAGAGCCTAATGAGGCTGTGACACACCTCATAAGCTTCTGAAGGGTTGTGAAGTATTGTCCAAGGACCAATAAAAGGAAAAAGAAAGAAAAAAAGACCCATTTCTCTTGTCGCGCATGAGCTATGGTTTTAGAACCACCACCAAATGTCAAAGAAGAATATGGAGCCAAAACAGGAGTTTGGGCATCCATCCAAGTACGAAGGATGGAGAAGTTTTGTCAAATGTTGTTGTAATTTGTTAGTTGACATGTATGTAAGTCGTGGAAATATAAATAGCGGTGTAATAATTATTAGATTTTTATCTTTTTGTTCTTTTTATTTTGACGATAGATCACAGAGTGTGATCCAATACATTGCACAAAAAAATCCAACACAAATTAATTCAGAAACAATATTGAACAACAATATAGATTGTGAAAATCTGATATCATTAATTACTAGATATACACAAAATAGATTGTTAATACAGCTTTAAAAACTTCCAAAGAAAATTCCATTAATAGATATAACGACGAATTCCACAATCCTCTCCACCATCCTCACGGCCTACCAAAACAGAAGCATTGAAAGCCTTTGGATGTTCCAAATCATACTAGATGAACTTGTGGCAGATTTTCAAATCCAATGCAGACAGAATGGGGAGAAGAATGTTAAGATCATTGGCTTTTTCGGAATGGGGGGTTCTAGTAAGACCTTGGCCAAAGATTTGTTCAACGACAAACGTTTGAATTACAATTAAAATGGTCTAAAAAGTGGTGGCGATTCACGTTATCTTATTGTTGTGGATGGT
Organism: Sequoiadendron giganteum; assembly: GCA_007115665.2. Lineage (NCBI taxonomy): Eukaryota > Viridiplantae > Streptophyta > Pinopsida > Cupressales > Cupressaceae > Sequoiadendron > Sequoiadendron giganteum. The sequence goes on from CM021101.1 coordinate 236,355,803, forward strand.
ATTGGTGGCGAAGACCAGTTAGATGTTATGCTGTGCATAGATACCCTTGGTTCTAATAATTTGGTGATTATCTCAGTCCATGACAAAAGAATGTTAACACACGCTGGAATTATTGTTCATTATAATTTGAAAGAAAGAAATGGACAGGTCAAATGCCATAGAACTCTTCTGTTGGCACACATTCAAGCGAGCAAATCTAGTCAAGGGACTATGAGGATTTGGTTGGAAGGTTTGTGCAGTTATGTCTAAGTTACTTCTATCTCTTAAAAGTTTTGGGTGGGCATGTTTGTGGTAAAATTGATAAGCTATATTTGCAATGGGAATTAGATAAATTTGAAGAAATCTTATTTAAAATAAGATTTAATGTTTTAATGATGAGGAGAGATAAACAATCTTGCTATGGCTTGAGTTTGATTTTAAAAAGGGTCAGCTAAAAATTATTTGAATTCCTCTACAAAGTTTGTAGTGTTTAAGAATTGTTGATGGTGATTTATAGTGATTTTGTTATTTATAGTGTTCTTGTTATTTTTTAATTGCTCTCTCTCATCCATACTTTATGTAGAAGAGACTTAAGTCACTCGTTGTAATGTAAGTCAAAATATAAAGGTTATTTCTAGAAGGGTAAAGAAAAACATAACCAAAATAAGTTTTATTTTAAATTATTACTTTTCAAGAAGTAGTTATTTGTTAGTTATGAGAGAAAAGTGACAAATATGAGTGTTTTAGATGTAAGAATTCTTATTTTTAGACATTAATTCTCTTATATTGTATAGAAACAATGGATTCTTTGATCTCTTCACCTTGGATTGAATAAAGAACAATCTGGTTGATCTATGATCTATTGTGTTGTCTCTTTATGTTGTAGATTATTTGTATGTCTAATTTGTATCTTTTATTTTAATATCTTCTATTATGCAGTGTTTTTAAAAAATTAAGCAGCATTTACAGGGTGTCGTACCCTTCACAAAGGGCCCAAAGGGCCGAAGGACAACATAGTTCAAAACAGAATTTGAACTATAGGGACAAATAGAAACAGCTGACAAACAATTGTAGAAAAAAACCAGGAACATCTGACAGACAGTTGTAGAAAAACAAAAGAATTAAGCAAACCCAAAAACATAGAGGTCAAGGCTGGCACCACGCATCCGGGGCCGAGAATCAGCAATGGAATTGGGGAGACCTTTCTTCTTCCGTAGGACCATTGACTAGGGAGGCTCGAAAATAGGCAATGGGGAAGGAGAGAGAAGCGGCTCCACCCCAGACACCACCAGAGAGGAGCCACCAAGCAGCAATGGAGACGGAAGTGGAGCAACAGCGATCGAGTCAACCATAGGAACAATAGAGGCATTCAACAAAGGGCAGCGACAATAGAAGCTGAAGAATGGTTAGGCACGGTCAAACCAGCGTCAGCAGATCAGTCCAAAGGTGGTTCCACAGTAGGGATGTCCAAGTGAGGAGCAAAAACATGTTCGTCAGCCTCCACAGAAGCAGTATCTAAAGGGCCCACCATGAGGTGGTCCAAGAGAGCGTCCTTCCACCAAGTAGAAGCTCCCTTGCGATGGTCCTGAGGATAGGCAGAGGCCAAATGACCCACAGAAAAACATCTCCTACACCGAAAGGGGAGACCCTCATAGTCCAAGAGTTGCTTCCAAGGTTTGTCCCCCACCAGTGAAACAACATCCCCGTCGAGAGGTTTGGAGATGTCCAAATCAACCAGCAACCGAGCGATCGTAGTGTGTCCAAACTCCCGAGTTGTAGAATCCACCATTAGGAATCGACCAATGGAATTGCCAATGGCCTCAAAGCATGATTCCTCCCAAAATTGGAGAGGAAGGTTAGGCAGACGGACCCAAACCGATATGGTGTTCAACGGCTCTGTAAGGGGGTTGAAAGAATGAGACCAGGGCCTGATGGATAGAGAATGGATACCCCACATCCACCCCCTATCCAAAACATAGTTTTGTTCAAGAGGGGAGGAAAAGGTAGCAAAAAAGAAGCCCCTAGCACTAGGGTAGAGCTCAATTTCCCCAACCACCAAAGGCTTCCAGGAAACTGACACCTAATCGTGGAGATCCAGAAGGGAGGGTCATAGGCCATTGAATCTGCAAACCACACCCGTTTTCAAATAATATTCCTCATTTTCAACGATCTCTGGACCACAAACCACCACAGGGGAATCCTGGGCGCAGGGCAGAGACCTACGAATAGATGGAGGCCAAACACCCCCCCTAGCAGCATTAGAAAAAGATCTTTCCTTCCCTGTAGCAGTAGCAACAGGAGGAACCAACCAATGGGCAAGAGCAGAGCCCGCAATCCCACCAAACTGCTCAGCCATAGGCACCGAGCCAGAGGATCCCACAACGGGAGAGGGACAGCAGACAGGCACCGGGGCAGAGGAGTCCCCAACGGGAGGGAGACCAGGGACCACACCACAAACAAAACCATCTGCACCAAGCACGGAAGATGCAGAGAGCGAAGCCACAGCAGATCACGGAGCGCCATAGGAGGAAACAGAAGCACCCCCAACGCACGCACTAGGTTTAGAACCCCCGACCACACCCCCAGCCGGAAGCACACGAACACCATTCATAGTCGCAGCCTTCCTAGCATCTACCCGTTGCAAAACAGAATTTCTCTCGCCCACGCACATTTTCAAAACTTCTAAAAGAATGAGTGGGTGGGTGTAAGGCAATGTTATTCTTCTATTATGCAGTGTTTCTTTCATATATGTGTTTAAGTTATGCAACTAGGATAAGATAATAGGTTATTTTCTAATCTAAGTCATGAAAACCTTAAGTGAATTTACCTTTATTATGTTAGGCTATATTCCACTTTTAAAACCCTTGTGTTCTTTCTCTTCAAATGATCTTTTTTGAAGAATGAACCTATCATTTGTCCCTCCTTTTTCAAACATTTTTCTTCTCTTCTAGAAAATCTAAAAGCTTTGACCTCATATTAGAAAACCTTGGGGTTTCTCTCATTTTCTTTTAAAGTGTTAGTTTATTTTCTTATCCTAGTTTCCAATTAAAAGAATAGCCTTGAAAAGCTCCAAATTCTATCATACAAGGGATTCGCCCCTTCCAAATGTATATCCAGAACTTATTAATTCATATAACAACTTCTCCAACTATTAGAACATTTTCCACTACCCATTGACCAAATCAAGATTAAATCTTATATGACAAATCTATTTACCAATAGATTTTTGGTGACTCTACTAGGGAAACAAAGTGTTGGTGTGTTTTTTTCTTCAAAAATCTAAGAATGCCTCCCCTAGAATAGAGGTTGATGACCCTATATAAGTGATATACGCACTACTATTATGTTTAGAATTATACCATGAAATTAATTTTATCTCAATCATGGCGAACCCACCTTGGTCCTTTATCCTTGACCCAATACATAGTTTTACCTAAATTATTGAAAACACAAAAAATAAGGAATAAATGAATGATTAAATGATTATTAATATTTTTACCTAATATCTTTCAAATGCTCATTCAAAATGAGTAGGAAGAGAGAATTCACCCTATGTGTTCCCTCTTGATTTTCTATTTGGATGTAGAAGATGAGTTATAAATGAATGGAGAAATATGGTTTCTTAGTGAACCAACAACATGACTATTTATGAAGGACTAAATGGATAACATTAGGATATGATGATATGATTCGATGATAATGATTTGGAAGATCTTTCATTTATAGTTTTCTTGGATGATGAATGGATGATTTAGATTGGATTCCAAGATTGATTTCTAGAAATTTCCCAAAGATTATGGTTCGATGACACAATTCCAAATGTCATCACCAAATTTATGCCCTTGAGGTTGGAGAAGATCAAGGAAGAATTAATAGATATGATTAATTTGATCCAATGATGGAAAGTGATTATTCTCACATGTGTGAGGAGACCTTGGCAAAATAATCCTAACAAGTGTCTCTTTGAGGAAGATAAACCTAATAGGTTTCAAAGATCATGTAATTAAATAAATGGATGGAAGGATTTGTCAAAATTTTGGGATGTAAAGGGATTGACTCATCTTCGATAGGCTATCAAAGCATCAAACTTGATATTATTTTGATACTAGTAAAATGAGACAAAAGGAGTCCAATTTCATAGATAATATTAGAACTAGGGTGGATTTCATACTTTGGCATCAAAATTTGACAAGGTCTGATAGCTTTTGGATATCAAAGTTGGACTAGGTCTTATACCTTGGTAGCAGACTTAGGGGAGGTCCAATACCTTGGTATCTAACTTAGACAATGCCTGATAACTTGTGGGAATTGGACTAGGATTAAATCTAATACCTTTATAAAGGTGTCAAACTTGGATGAAGCCCAATACCTAGAAAATGATAGAGGGCAAGATAGATTAATTAATTAAATATATGATATTTAGCTAATAACTAGAAAAGGATGGAGATTAAGGATTAATCATGGAATTAATTAAAAAAATAAGTACAATATTTATTTAATTAATGGTTAGGACAAGTTAAAATCTAGTGTGGTCACATGTGATAAAATTTAGGATTCTACACTTTTCCCCTCTCTGATATTGTGTCACAACTAAAATAAGTGCCATATCAAAGAAAAATAAAATGTAGGGGTTAGAAGGGGATGAGACTAGTGGTATGATGCCCCAATCATTGGAAGTATGGGAATGTAAATGAGGAGGAAGGTTATTTATGCCCCCTTGAGAGGATGGGTGGGTTCTCAAAATGGATAAATGGATAAGGGAATAAAGAGATAAAAAGACACAAAACAGAAAAAGTATGGCTAGATTATGATGAAAATGGACGGATGGGAAGATGGATTAGGATAGTCATGCTACATTAGTGAGAACAACCATGATTTAATAATTTACTTGATATTATGCACCAAGGTATAAATAACCAAGGTGATGATGTACCAATTGCATAAAGACTAACCCAAACTAAAAAGTCATAAACAAGCATATACCTTATAACACCATGATATGGAAGACCATGATTTCCCTATGGTAGTATGATTCAAGGACCACTCTAAATTCAATAAATGATAAAATACACAAGAAATCATGCACAAACAAGACAAAGACAAACAAATGTTGCCCCTAATCAAGTTGAAAACTTGATTGATTGTAATGATACAACTTGCAAAATAGAAGAATATAATAGTAAATATTCTACAAATACTTGATAACAATATGTCATTTCAAGGAAGAAACCACCTAATCCACTTTGAGGTGGATACTTCCAATAGTAAATTCACTAAGAACATAATAATCCACATCATACTAATAACTAACCTATACCTCCTATATATAGATGTTGTCAATCTGAATTGCACCTTTTGTTGAATGATGAATTCAATAGCTCGGTGAAAATGGGAATGATCTCAAGGTGTGAAACCTTGAAAATGAGATCAAACCTCCAAAAAAGGTCGGTTCCTTTTTAATCTATATGCAAGAGTGTTGGACCAACCCAACACTACATAGACCTACAACTAATCCTATTCTAATGATTCTTTAGGGAAAAGAGGAAGAAGGAATACATAAAATTGAAATGGTGGTGATGCACCTAGATTAAATGTGATTCTTTCCACACACTACAACATAGAGAAACAATTAGAATACCTAAAGAACTTACACATTTATGTTCACAAATCCTAGAGGCTTGTATAGAGGTTGGATCTTGACAAAAACTAAGAGGGAAGACATTAACCTATAGTTAGCATTTGCAAAAAAAATCAACAAAATATACAACCACAAAAGAAACAACAAAAAAATAATTCAAACGTGGTAAGAGAATTTTAAACAATACATCAAAAGCAAGAAGAGGTAAAATTGGTAGTTTTCATTGATATAAAGGCATGGAACCAATTTTACAAAGTAGATTTGTAGAGTGTTGGGTGAATATTTTGTTATCAACTAACTGATGACAAAATGGTTATATCAACCACAATATGATGAGATAAAATCTCTCCTCTCAAAAAGGGGAGGCTCCCTTCTTATTCCTAACTATAATCAACCAGTAATACACTAAGCTTATTTACACTAAAACTATCCATAGGGTGTTTCTATATCATCTAATTCTCTTATTTCAGAATAGATTTTCTCTTACAAACTTATAATAACAATCTTGTGATGCTTACAATATGTAATGAACCACAAACTACTAATTGGAGAAATAATAATCGATACTCAATATAGTTAAACGAAAGAGTAACTGAAATGATAACAGTAAATGTTAACACCAAGAAACACACAAAAGCACAAAGTATTTTGTTGCTTCCTATGTCAATTGGAAAAAGAAAAGGTATGGAATATTATGCAGCCCAAAGTCCTTGCAATATGCCAAGATAAGATCAAACATTCATAGATGATAACTTGCAATCCAAAGTCTTCAAGTTACTTTCCAATCACAAACATAAACACAACTCCAAAGATGATATTACAACTCAAAGACTACAAAATCAGATTTAGGACGCCTTCTAGAATATTTGATTCCAAGCCAAGATTCAATCAAATACACAAGAGAATGCAATAGAAAATACTTAAGAACAATTCTAATACATCATAAGCTTGATTCAAGATAAAGATTGAACGCCGACTTTATTTCCTTATATTGATTGAATATGATTTACACTTTTGAACATAAAGTTTCAATGTACTCCTCAATGTGGCAATGTTTCCCTTCAATAGCTAAAAGATGATAATTACAAAAGAGCTGCCACTTATTTATAGAGGGAAGCTCTAAGAAAAAATAGGAAATCTACAACTACTTTGACTTATTCAATGGAAAAGTCCAATTTGATTTGGGAATCTAGTCCTTTTACATGTAATTGCATATTAGAAAAAGACATGTAAAATGTCATTTACAAATTGCATAATGAAAAACTTGGAAAATAAATTGTGCCTGCAAACACATTCTCTTCTTCATTTTTTTTTCTCTAGAAAGTCTTCATATATTTTCAAGGCCTCTTGGGCTTCAGTGTCGTTTTTCCCTAGTATGTAACTAGATATGGCTAGAACTCGGGTGATAGAGTCCTCTATGTTGACACGTACCTTTTTGTGCATGTCCAAAATTATCTACAACTTGTCTAGAATTACTTGAAAGTCCACTAATTTATCAATAGAAGATAGTGATAAAACTTATGATTCTATCTCAATATGAATTAGTGTAGTAAATCCTAAACAACTGTATCCATGAGAAGAGTTTTTTGACTATCATCGAGTATCTAACATGGAAGCTCTCTATCTTGAAAGTGGTGTATAATCCTTTATCAATGCTTGAATCTTGGATTTCTTGTAGATATTTTATCAATTCCTTGAGGATATCTCTCTTATGCTTCATTGCTTCTCGGTACTCAATATACATTTTCCTTGTGGGGATCACCCCATTCTCAACTAACACTTCCAACTTGAAGTCTTTCAGCTTTGTCCAAGTCTCAAGGTCCTTTTCCACCAGCTATAAATTTTGTGATAACATGTCAAGTGTTTGATTTAGCTTTGTCTTAACATCATTCATATTGTTAAACAATTTGATAGAAGACTTTAAAAGTTGAGTTCATTGTGCAATTAGTCTTTCTATCCATGCATTCACAGCTCGGCCTTATGCCCTGATCCTTTCACCCTTCTAAATTGCACCATCATCAACACATGTTGTAACAAGTTCAAATGATTCAAAAGATTGACGTATCCTAATAGCATAGAAGTAAGTTGTTCCACCTTGAACTTAAGTTCATCTTTGATAACCTTATCTCTATAACATCTCTCGACCAAAGCATCCATTGTTGCTTGTAAATCCTCCTTAGCACTTTCATGTGTCTGTTTTCCAAGTTCAATTCTTGAGATAACATAATTGGTACCTTGGATTTCTTCAGCAAATTTATCTGGTTATGGCACTGCCACTTTAGCATACTTGTTTCTTTATTTATCAACAAGTACCTTTGAAATTTTTTTGGCCTTCTTAGTTTTCTTGGGCTTTACTGGAAAAAGTTTGTTGAAGTCAAAGTCATCTGGGGAGATAACCTGTTTCTTTCTCTTTGGTTTATGTGATATCATCAAAGGAGGAAGGATGGAAAAGCTCTCTTTTTTTTGTCACCAAGGCTTGTGATGATGGGGTTGGTCCTATGGCTTGTGAAGATGGGATATTAAGTTAAATGACTGTGGTGGTCAAAATTGGTGAGGTTTGAGTAAACACTGCAGTAGGAATCTCCACACTTAAAAATTTAGATGCAGATATGAACTTATCAAAGTATGATTGTGTGAATGCATCAAGCATAGGTGAGGATACATCAAATAAACTAGGAAAAGAGGAAAGTGAGCCAAACACATTCTCTATGTTTCCATGAGGACTTTCAAACAATGATTCATCAGTGGGTGAATATAGGGATGAATGAATAGAATGTACCGACACAATGGGTGTAGCAGAAATAATAGAAATAGTAGGAAAAAGTTGTGCACACGAAGTTACAGGAGGAGTAGGAATTTGAACTACAAAAATAACAAGAGAAGAGGACGGAGGTTATTCTTGTGTTGACTCTAGTTGAGAAGTATCAAGAGATTCTTGTGACTCTTCAGCTGCAATTTCCTCTTCTTCTACATCTTCCTGAGTAGATATTCCCTCTTTTTCTTTCCTTTTACCTTTAGTCCCTTTGATCTTGAAGACAAATTTTGGCTTCTTGCTAGTATTGGGAGTATCTTCTTTATTCTTTGTTCTTAATTCTTCCCTTTTACCAGAAGGCCCTTCAGTATACTCTTCTTTTGATCCTATTTTGAAAATTTTCAACTTTATTCCTTTCTTCTCCAACCAAATATTGGTGTTAGCAACAATAGGTTGAAACCTTTCTCTTATTGAAGTCATCTTCTTCTGTGGCCATTGAATTGGTAGAAGAGGAGTGTTAGTAATTTTAAATAATAAGTGATTGAATAGTTATGAAGAAGACATTGGCTATTTATTCTTGTATGTCTCTCCTAAGTTGTTGCATATTGAGCACTTGGATACACCCATGGCTTGTGGAGTACATTGTCAAAATTGTTTGGGAAAATAGATGAAATTCAAGGATATTTTTTGGAGAATGAATTAATAAGTATCGATCCATGTAATTTTGACAACATATAGGAATTCATCACCAAATTCAAGTCACCAAGAACACAATTGAAGGATTATAAAATTAAAAAATAAGATACACAATTGGTGTTAAGTGTTCTTTCAAAGTTAGGACCTGAATATTTAGTGTTTGTGTTTACTTTTTATGCTACAAAAAATGACTTTGGGAGTGAGTTTAAGACGCCTTCCTTTGAGGATTTTTCTATGAAACTCACTAGGGAGCAAGATAAGCTTATTCAAATGGGTGATTTGAAGTTTTCAAATTCCCATGCCTTGATTGTAAAGGATGAGAAGCCTTCAAGTGGAAAAGAGAAGAAAAAGGACAAGCCTAAGAATAACACACAATCCACATCTAATTCAACAAAAGAACATTCCTCTTCTAAGAGGGAATCATATAAGAAGGAGAAGCCTACTTGTGCATATTGCAAGAAGGATGGACATGAACACTATTGTTATATGAAGGATCTTGATGAATTGAAACATCTTCTTGTAAAGAATAAAATCATTTACCTTCTAGAATGTCTCCTTCAACTTCTTCTTCTAAATATATAGAGTTTTATAAGGAAAAGAGTAATACTTTTGGTATAAGTAAGAACAAAGGATAGGCTCTTTGTGCTTCTACAGGTCATGGATCAAGGAGATAGCTTCTAGATTTAGGAGCTTATCATCATATGGCACCTTCATAGTCTATGTTCTCTTCTTTTGAGCCTTGTGTAATGTCACCTATTTTGATAGGAAATCATACTTATGTGAATTTAATTGGGAGGGGATCTATTTTTATTGGGGATGGTACCTTTAATGATTTTTTTTGTATACCTCATTTGACAAACAATATCCTTTCTATCTATCAAACCACTCATGGTGGATCACGAAGGACTATGGAATTCACTCTTGATTTAGTTATCATTCGAGACTTGGAGAGAAGAGAGGTCATTGCTACTAGGATGGTTGATCATGCATCTTGGCTATACACCTTTTCAGACTTCGTTCCTAATGATGACTTTGATCCTTTGGATGATAATCACACTTCTAGTGTAGACTATGATTTTGAGGATAATTTTGGTTACTTGAACTTGGGTGTTCTCAAAAGTGATCCAGATCTTGAACCATGCATTATATCTCCTCCATCTATTATTGCAATTGATGATGCTTGTGTTGCTATAGATATAGCTTCGTGTGATTTAGTGTAGCAGGATATACATTGTCTTCCAGATATGGTGACTTGGGATGACTTCTCGACAGGTATTTCAAACTTATTTTGTGAGTCTTATATTACATATTTGGGAGACAACATTTATTGGATTCATCTTCTCTTTGATGGAGATGATCCTTCTTCATTTTTTATAAGGGAACACTATTGTAGGAGTTGAGAAAATACAACACCACAAACCCCGAAGATCACCTGCATGCAAATAACCTGTCACAAAAGAAGAAATGGAGACAAACAAGCAAGGGTTCTCTTAAAACTGAAAATGTATATATCAGAGAGAATGAGAGAATGAATTGATATGAAATACAATGGGATCAATCCTTATAAAAAGGAGATCATGCAAACCCTAATAAAACCTTAATAGGAAAAACCCTAATAGAAGCCCTAATAAGATAACATTTAATAATTAATATAATTATTAAATGTCACATTATGCAAACTAACGTGAAATCTTAAGAAGGGAATAAAGGTAACTTAATCAACATAATTAAGTTAAGACCTTTACTCTAACACCCCCCCTTAAGATGAGCAATAGTGCAGCTACAAACGAATGCAAGAAAGCAAAGGTAACTACAATGCAAGAAGGCAACATGGGTTCCGGCAACTAGGCCAGATCAGGTACCCAAATACAACCAAATCTTTGTAAAATGGAGAAATAGAGAAAACCTCATGGGAAAAATCTCTACTCCAAAAAAAGAAGAAGAAAGCCAAGAAGAGACATCACTGAAGCAAAAGAAGCTGCAAACAACTGTCGAAAGATGACTACTATGGTGTTGAAGAACCTTCGCTGAAGATAGGATGATCAGGAACAAGAAGACAATAATTTGCATAAGTTCCCATACGACACTACTCAAATCAGATGGAAAACAAAGGCAAACACCTAGAACGAAAATACAGATGGCACAAGAACCAATAGTCTGAAACACTGATCAACTGAGAATGAAAGATTCCTTCCAAGGCAAAACCAATGAAGCATTAACACGAACAATATAAAAACCCCCCATAATGCTGAACTGGGAGAGCCTGACAGATCCACTGAAATGATGTGAAACACCCTGTAGTGCATGAAAGAGAAGAAACATCTGAAAGTGCGCAAGATAGCACTTGCAACTAAAAAAGTGGTGTGCAAAACAAAGCACACATGCATGAGGCTAAAATCATATGGATCCATGGTCGTCGTGGAGGGACACTCACCGGACAAAGGTGTGATGGCAAACAAAGGAAAACAACACAACCCCCCATGGTATGGATTCAATCTCGTCGTGGAGGGATACTCACCGAACAAAGATGTGATGGCAAAACAAAGGCAAACTACACAACCCCTCATGGCATTTTATAATATCAGTGCAAGTACAAAATATGGCACAACCTTATGTGCAAAATCCCCAAAAGATGCATATACAATAGTGTGGCACTTTATCTCAGTGCATTTACATAAAAGATAGCTTACAAATGATGCTCAAAATATCCTCAAAGGATAAAATGCTGGAAATACATGAAGAACATCCAAAAACAAAGCATCCCATGCAAACAAAAAGTTTCCAAGAGCAAATATGTCCAGGTAATCCACCAGAGTGTGAAAACACGAATAAAATATACCTGGAGTGAAATTTAGCAAAATTGCATGGATGAACCTGAAGAGCTTTGAAATATGGTTCCAACGTCGCTGAGATTGCGAAAAACAGTGAAACGGATCAAAAGTTATGAACTTGAGACTGAAAATAGCCCCTTTGTCTTCAACTGGCTATAGAATGCACCAACGGAAAAATGAAGTGATGAGACCCACACCACTAGAAAGATGAGAAAACCAGCTTTTCGACGATATCTCGTTTGCCAAAAAACAATATCGTATGCCCAAGTTACGGCCTCTAGAATAAATCAGCTCCAAAGAGGGAAAAAACTAGTGCTGAGTTAAATTTGACGGTCATACGGCCGTCGTAGCAAAATAACTGAGTTAAATTTGACGGCCAAACGGCCGTCACCGTAAAAGTGCGATTGGACTATTACAGAAAAAAATTGGTTTTTATATAAAAAAGGATTTGATTTTTTTTTTTTAAATCATAAAAAAAAGTTACAAATAAAATTTTTATTGAAAAAAATATTTTAAAAAAAAGTTGAGGGGAGGTCGAGGGCCCACCCCCCATGGCTGGCGGACTGTGTACCGCCGATCGGCGGTACCGTAAGCCGTCGGCGGCAGTACGCCGACCACCGTACCACAGGGCCACGAAAATTTCTGAAAAATAGATAGGCGGAAAAAAAAAATTGAAAATAAAATTTCCCAGGGAGGGACGGTCGTATTGTAAAAAAATTTTGTTTCAAATTTCGACCTTGTCCAAAATGGACGAATGGACAGTCAATTTAGGGGTTTTGGACCGCTGCGGACACAATGGCGATGTCTGTTTGAGTTGAAAATTCTTCAAAATTGCAGGTATGCCCTAGATCAAGAAAATAAACCCCAAACCCTTGAAACTCCAAAAATCTTCAAAACAAGAACAGGAAGCAGCAAGTGTGGAGTTCTGATACCATGTAGAAGTAAAGTTCTGATACCATGTAGGAGTTGAGAAAATACAACACCACAAACCCCAAAGATCACCTGCATGCAAATAACCTGTCACAAAAGAAGAGATGGAGACAAACAAGCAAGGGTTCTTTGAAAACTGAAAATGTATATATCAGAGAGAATGAGAGAATTAATTGATATGAAATACAATAGGATCAATCCTTATAAAAAGGAGATCATGCAAACCCTAATAAAATCTTAATAGGAAAAACCCTAATAAAAGCCCTGATAGGATAACATTTAATAATTAATATAATTATTAAATGTCACATTATGCAAACTAACGTGAAATCTTAAGAAGGGAATAAAGGTAACTTAATCAACATAATTAAGTTAAGACCTTTACTCTAACAACTATGACCCTCTTGTTCATTCTCTACATGATCATTCTTCGTAGTTTGACATGAGTGTGGATACTTTTGGATAGAATTTGGAGGAGGATTCCTTTTCTTCAGAGGAGATATCTTTGTCTTTGGATTGTGTTCTACAATTATCTCTATTAGATTATGGATTTTCCTCTTTAGTAATGTGGCTTAGAACATCTATTTGGAGTGTGTCACCTTTCAGCATCAACATGGAGACACTTGCGCATTCTTCAAAGACATCACACATCATCTTTCTTCCCACATATTTATTTTAGGAATGGGAATACATCTTGTATACTATCATAGTTTTGTTTCTTCCTAAGAGGAGGAATGTTATTCAATGGTCTTTGATCATTTTTTAGCATTCATTTTCGAGCATCTGCCATCATTGCAAGAGACACAACTTTGAAGGGGAGTTGCATAGTCTCTCTTCTTCTTCTCTCTTATGGGGGTTCTTTTCCTCACATGGGGTTTTTTCCTCTCACTATTTAATGAGAGCATTTTATTCATCTCTTTTGGGGAGGATTTTTGTCCCACTAGGTTTTCTCATTTTCTCCATTTACAAGATATTGCATTTATACATAGGTACCTAACATGGCATAGTAGTTGGGACCCATCATCATCTTTGCATAATTTTCATTATTTTACTCTTTCCTAAGTTGCACTTAAGGGGGGTGTTGGTGTGAATAAGGTTTCCTACCTAACTAGTTCACCTAGTAGGTCCTATTCACATGTTAAGTTTAGTTAAGTCCTAGGAATGTTTCTAGAAGTCTTAAGTGTCGTGTGATCTTATCATGTCATTTAATACGTTTTCCTAGGTCATTTAATATCTTAAGAGTTATTTGTCATGACATATGATTAAGCTACTTGTCATGATCCTATATAATCCTATGTCTCGCCTTGGCTATATAACCAAGGATCTCTCTTACATTGTACATGAATTATATTTTCATTCTTGATAGGAATACAATTTATTCTTGTCATATTGATATTCTCTCTTTGTGCCTTCCATTTGGTCTCTAGTTCTTGGGAGGCTATCTCCATAACCAACTCTTACATGTTCATATGATTCCAACAACCAATGAAATCTCTAACAACTCTTATTGCTTATCAGTTAAGGCACAAAACTAGCAGGTTGGGGAAAGGGTAGAAATCAATAACCATCAGAGGTTTTGGTGGTTCTAAGAACCATCAAAACCCCTGATAACTTGTAACTTCATCAATTCTTGCCTAAAATTCCCCAAATTTGAACTAGTCTACTATCAAATATATATTTATTGGCCCTTCATTTCACAAAGCAATTGCAAACCCAAGGCTTTAGTTCAACCCAATTTATTTATAAGAAAGACAATTCTATTCTAGCTCCCTTGTTAATCAAATATGTACTCCTCAAAATAACAAATACAACCCTTAACTGATTTACATCTTGGATAAACTACCAAAAGAATTATCATCATTAAATTTAACCTCTTTAATTTGTTTATCATTTTCACACATATATTATTGTACCTGTAAAAATGGTTATCTAGGTCAACATACTGTATGTTACAAGTTTCACAAGCATCAGGAAAGTCCAATATAAGGGATGAGATCGCTGTCCCCATACCCACATCTTATTGAGAGAATACTTAAATGTAAAATAACCATACCCTCATTCATTTACTCCTATACCCGAACCTAAAATGATATCTCCATACATGTACCTTACACCTACAGATTACTGGTATTTACAACGATGCTAGCCTTAGTCTTGGCCTGATGAGGCCACACACACATAAATGTCATCGAATATACAATTAAGAATTCAACAAGAAAGGCAGAAATACGAGAATTTTGAAACAGCAGACACTACAAACCTACTTCACTTACAGGCTTTCAGCTATTACCAAAACTACACGACCCCAAAATTCTTGGATTGCAACATACGTTAAGATTCACCAGGATAATTGATAATAGAAGGCAAGAAGTGCCCACACTCGAGATAATTGATACTTCAGACTGTACATTTTTGTAATATGGGATTCACCAATAATCAATTTGCATGATATTATGAGAACTTAAGTGTTGTCTTCATACCTGTGAACTAGTATTTGCAGAAGTTTGTGTAGCCCCTTTCACTTCCTTCTCCTCCTTTCAAAACAGAATGTCTAAGTATTTACCCCTTCTTTGTTTTATTACCTACCTCCCATTCTTCCTTGCTACGTAGATATGGGGACCCTTTTACCAACAGCTAGGTGTTAATTTATTTATTTACACCTCATCTTTCTGCTAACAACAAACATATGTGTTGGCCTCCCTTTCACTTTTTGTCTTTTTTTTGAGAAAATGTATGAGGCTAATGTGCTTTTTAAAGGTATATTTTTTAACACATTTTACCCCCACCCTAGGCCCCACCATATATTCCCTTCCTAAAATAAGAAGGAATATTTAGGATATCCACTTTTATAAAAGAATATATATCATTTTATCATTTATTTTATTGTTATTTATTATATTTCTATTTGTTTATTTTTTTAATTTTTAAATTATAAATTATTCATTTTAAGTTAATCTAAATATAAGTTATTAATAGTAGTGATTTTAATTCCTTATATAATTTTGGTCAAAATAAACAAGACACCTTATTCAATGCAATATATGACCTGGGAATTGCAATACTTGCTCATGTGTGCTACTTCCACACAATTTCCCCCGGATGGCTAGACTCCCCTTCCCGATTATACTCTCTTTGGCGAGAGTGTGTAATTGCCCTGTGACACTCCAATATCAAGAATAACATTAGTCTATTTCAAAAATGAAATCTGAGATTAACAATTATCCACAATATTAGCATTTCCATATAAAATTCAATCATATAACTATATATCAAATTATAGGAAACACATTCATATACACCGTAATTAACTTCATTCGGATGTCATTAAAATGATTAGTTTTTAAGAACTAACTGAAACAACTATTTTTATATACAGATGAAACACCATACAAGGTGACATAATATAAATTTAGGGCCAACCATTATGGTAGTTAGGTTCCACATTCAGTTGGACATCCATATCAACATGTCAATACAAAATTTAGGGTCGATTTCATATTTAGCTAAACATTTATACAAAATTTAGGGTTGGGTCACAACTAGGGTTGTGACATCCTTTCCCTAAGGATAGTCATGTCTCGATGACTATATGATACAAAGGTGATCATCGTAATGTCTAGTACTCAAATTCACTCTAGTCTACATCATTAAAGGAGGAGGAAAGAAGGAAACTAAAATAAAATTTATCATTTGTACCTTTGCTTATCATACCTTTGTAACTTGATTAAGTTGCCTTGAAATTCTCGGCAATGCACCTAACATAGTCTTTAGGTCTAATCACCAATTGAACTTTTGCACTGGTGTTAGCTTACTACAAGGATTAAATATCTCATGAAAATCTCAAGGAGTGGATCATTTTAACATTCCTCATGTGTATATGTCGATAACTTACATTAAAATTTTAATTTTCTCACTTTGAAATCATACAATTGAAAGTATCGTTAAGATAGATCATAACGTGATCATAGAAAATACATGTACTTCCAGTCTAAGTTACTTATAATAACCTTAGATAATATTACTCAATTACAACAAAAGAGTAAGCCACACATGAATATAATATACTCTTTCATTTTAAGTAAATGAAACGTTTAAGATTCTACATAAATTCAAATTTTGCATTCATCTTTCCTTATCTCTTTAAACATGGTGAGTTGTTATACAACCAGTATACCATCTCAACCCATGTCCTTTGTTTTTACAATTGTTTAGGGTATTAAGCATATAACCTTCATAAGATGAGAACCTCAATGTCTCATTCAAATTTCATGCAATTCTACACAAAAGTATAAGTTTGTATTAAACATACCTTCTCATATGTGACACTATAAATGGGTTCATCTATCATGCATGAATTCTCACGTGACCTGGAGAGTCAATAATTAAATGTATTTACTTTATCAATCATGTGACCTAGACAATATGTTCATCTCGTCACTCATATACACCATAATTAACTTCATTTAGATGTCATTAAAACGATTAGTTTTTAACAACTAACTGAAACAACTATTTTTATATACACATTAAACACCATACAAGATGACATAATAGAAATTTAGGGCCAACCATTATGATAGTTAGGTTCCACATTCAATTGGTCAATATGTCAATACAAAATTTAGGGTCGGGTTTCATATTCAGCTAAACATCTATACAAAATTTAGGGCTAGGTCGCAATTAGGGTTGTGACATCCTTTCCCCCTAAGGATATAGTCATGTCTTGATGACTATATGATACAAAGGTGATCATCGCAATGTCTAGTACTCAAAATCAACTCTATTCTACATCATTAAAGGAGGAAAGAAGGAAACTAAAATAAAATTTATCATTCGTACCTTTGCTTATCATACCTTTGTAACTTGATTAAGTTGCCTTGAAATTCTCGACAATGCACCTAACATAGTCTTTAGTTCTAATCACCAATTGAAATTTTGCACTGGTGTTAGCTTACTACAAGGATTAAATATCTCATGAAAATCTCAAGGAGTGGATCATTTTAGCATTCCTCATTGTGTATATGTTGATAACTTACATTAAATTTTCAATTTTCTCACTTTGAAATCATACAATTGAAAGTATTGTTAAGATAGATCATAACGTGATCATAGAAAATACATGTGCTACCAATCTAAGTTGCTTATAATAACCTTAGATAATATTATCAATTGCAAAAAAAGACTAAGCCACGCATGAATATAATATACTCTTTCATTTTATGTAAATGAAACTTTTAAGATTCTACATAAATTCAAATTTTGTATTCATCTTTCCTTGTCTCTTTAAACATGGTGAGTTGTTATACAACCAGTGTACCATCTCAACCCATATCCTTTGTGCTACAGAAGCTTCAAATTTGTTGGCCTATGAACAAAGAACTGTTATACCTCATGGACGAATGGTCTAGCCCCTTCCATCATCCCATTATTAAAGAATTATGGAAGAAGATACCTCCACACCTTTATTGGAGTCTATGGAAGGAAAGAAACAATTGGATCTTTAGATACATGAAAAAAAGTCTTTAAGAGATCTTCTCAATTTTCTCTAAGAACATTTTGAATAATATCTCGGTTTGCCATTGGTCTTTCCCAGATTCCCCTCCTCTCCCTCTGGAATCTAAAATTGTTTCTCAATGGTACTTACCTCAATCCTTCTATAATGTTGACATCACAAAGAAAATGGCCAAGTTGAATACCAAATGGTTACCACCCCGGATTGAATTTGGTTATGCTAGAGGCTTCGGTGTTAACACTAAAAATTGGGCCAAGGGCATGGCTCTTTTATGGGGTGTCAAAATTTCTCTTTCTATTAGTACCAAGAACCTTCTCATTAAGGGGGACTCAAAATTGATTATTGATGCGATGAAAGGCTCAGCTCACCCTAGCTAGGTGTTGGAAGATATCATAAATGACATCCAAAAATTCCTTTTGGGATTTAAAAATTTTGAGCTCAAACATGTCTATAGGGAAGGCAACAAGGTTGTCAATACTATGGTAAGATTGGGGATGGACCAAGTGTCCTTAAGGTGTTGGAAAATTTTCTCCTGTCCCCTTGATTATGTTAGAAAACTCCTTACCTCAGAGTGGCATTACCCAACCTTTGATAATGATAGTTAATTGTGCTTTTGGTTGGGAGGATTGGAGCCCTATCCTCATGCTCAAATTTTTGGTGTTGGGTTACATTTGAGAGCATGAAATTTCAAATTTATTTCCATTTTAATTAATTACAAGACTACTTTATTTCTATATTGGGTTCTTGGATCGAATTCTAGATGGGTCTAGTGTGGCATGGTGAGCCACCCTACTGTTGTGGCTCCCCCACATTCAACTTGACCGTGTGGAGTCTAATCAGGTTGAGTTGTTATTTTATAATTGGGCTCTGGGTTGTAATGATAAGTTTGGACTCGTAAGATCATCCTCCATCCCGCCTGTAATGCTATGAGTTTAATTATTATTGTGATTGAGATAGTTGATGCAAGTTTAACCCCTCCTTTTAATTATATGTACTACTAGCTATATGAGACACGTTCAAATTATTAATCGGAGGGTGTTAAATAATAATCATTATTACTTTGACATAGATCTCAATTTTGTAACTTCTTCTATTTGGTCCTTTTTCCTTTGCTTGGCTCTCTGGTTCTAGTTTGAGTTTTTGACGTGGTTGGCAAAGTTTGTGCAAATTCTATTGATTAGTTGGGGTTAACATGGGTGATGATAGAGTTTGTTTTGAACCTAGTTCTTAGGAGTTCTCTGCAAATGCCACTATTTGGCACATTTGTTGTGAAGTATGGATCTCTCCCTTTCTAGAGTGCCTTAATGGGCACGATGAGAGCCTGTCCATACAGTTTTCTTGTTCATGGGACACCAAAAAAGTAAAAATTGGTAGAATTTATTTCAATGTGGATGAAGATGTGATTACGCACGTGACGAGTATGAATACTAAAGGGAAGAAATAGAAAAAGCACAATAAAGTGGCAGATAATGAGAGTTTGTCTCTCTTTTTAAAGAATGGAGAAAATCCCACTAAACTACATAGTGGCTTTGATAAGGAAGTGAGTTTGTCTAATGTTAATGAAATTTTTTTATAATGGAGGGGAGGTTCAAATGTTATTATTTCTATCACTTCCCCCTTCTCAACCATTTTCGAAAGCTTCCCTTTCTACCTTTTAACCTCTTTAGAGAGCTCCATTAAGGAAGCTTTGGATTTAAATAAAAAATGCCCTAAAAAATCCCCCATTCCCCTACATCAAGGACTCATTCTGCATCTTTATCACTTTCACCTTGCATTGTGACCGCTGAGCAAATTAAGGTTGTTTTGATTGAGAAAATATTACCCTCTAAATACCCCATGGCGGTGACCACCTCATCTAACTTGAGGAAATATAAAGGAAAATATAAACCCTTTTAGCACCTAGACACTACTCATGCCCCCCTCGGCAATGACTATGTGTGATCCCCCTCTCCTAAATGATACCCCTTTATCCACCATTCCTCCTAACCCCACTAGGGATAAACCAACACCAAAGACTCCTAATTATAGTCAAGCTCAAGTGACTCAAGGTCTTTGTGACCTCAAGAATAGCCCCCCTACTCATGGGTTGGGAAAAAGGGACCAGACTAGGTCTCACAAAACTCCTCCCATCAAAAAGCAAAAAAAATCCTCAACTCATGTCTTGATTGAGGAGGTCAATATTGATGTTGTCAATGTGGATGAACACAAGGTTGAGAATTTGAAGGAGGCTAGCGACTCGCAACTCAGAAGATCTGACAAAATTGTGAGTCAACCAAAGCCTGCTAACATAGGGGTGATGGAGGATGCTCTAGAGCAAGGGGAGAGTTTTAGTAGTGACAAGGAGGAAGACTCTGGTTCAAAAGGCTTTGAGCACTGTTATGTGACTTTTTCCCCAAGAGAAGATAAATATATAAATAACTCTTTGGAATTAAAATGGAGATAAAAATTAAAGGATATTATGATCCTTTGGTTAAAAGAGAGATTAATAAAGAATATTTATAAACACTCTTTAAAAAAAGAAGAATAATTATTTATTTAAATAATTATTAAAAGGAAACCTTTTGTGAAAGGGTGTGATGGTTTGGAAATCACCCCTTAAAAGGATATATAAATCATTCATGTGATAATTGTGAGGGACATTCAAGAAGGGAGAAAAACTCAAGGAAGAAGGAAGTGGTTGGTGAGCTAAGGATAGGACGGAGAAGGGGCACATCTATAGTGTGTGTCCAACCTGGGGTACAAGAGCGTGCACTCAGGATGGTCCTAGCCAGGGCATGGTTTTGTGGCATGAGTGTTGAGCATTGTTCCGGTGGAACCAACACTCATGTAGAGTGGCAAAGTATGCTTTCCTCCTAGACTGCTCCATGGCAAGAGTCAGTACCACTAACATATTCCTAAGGGTTGAGGATGGACCCACGGTGTAGTATGGGATGCCCTGAATCCTCTCCCCATTTGTCCAATAGTGCATAAAACCAGAGGAAAGGATAAGACCCACGATGTAGTGGGCAATACATCGATATTCTTTCTATTTGGGATGCATTATGGACATGTTGTTGAGCATTTTGTCACTGGTGTGAAGGCGTTTGAACTAAGAGTGGCTTTTGCAAGTATTATTATTCAGATAAGTATTAAAACCATTTATTCTAAATTATATTGAGAATATATATATGATTTTGGTGTTAATGTATATGAATTATATGAATGTGTATTCCATTTATCAGGTTAACTATCTATTTTGGAATTTCTTAATACACTCACGCATATTATCTTTTGCATTGATTATTTGCATCCATTTTAAGAATATTGTAGTTCTTTTATCTTTGTTCTGATATTTAATCTACTAAATCCGCTGCTAACACTTAAATAACTTTGGAGGAAAAGTGACATTACAAGCACACCAGTGATAGTCATTCCATGCACACGATTAGTGTTGACACTAACACTTTGGACTTGTCGATGGTGAGCCTCTCCAAGTTTAGTTTCAAAGTTATGCACAAGTTAGCCACTACTCTATGTATGTTGCAAGATAAGGAAGTGAAGAAGGCTCGTGACAAAGATGAGAATCACAAGGAATTTTTCAAGTTCCTCACTAAAGATTGGGGCCAACTTTTCGGCTAGGCCTGTGCTTACTTTTTTTTTCTATTTGTTTAGCTATGGTGCCTCCTTATTCTTTGCTACTTAAGACTTCATAAAAAAAATTATAATATTTTGTTAAAACATTGTTAAGGTGCTATCTATGGTTTGTGGACTTGGTTTTCAACCTCTGAGCTCTCTATTTTCTAGGTCGACACCATTATTTTTGTTGCTTTTAATATCAAAAGAACACATCCACCTATCCTTACCTTAAAAATAGGTTACACACATCATAAGTAGGTCTTGTACTATCAATATATATAGTCAAATATACAACCACAATTTCATGTATATTATTGTCCTACACAAATTCAATCTTCTCAAAACAAACACAAACATTATTTAAAACCCCTTGTACCATAGGTAAATGAAAAATATACCTCAATAAGACTTTGTTGCATGGGAAATCTCTAGTATAAAAATTTTCAAAGCATCTAAAGAGTCCACCAACAACACACACATAAATGAGGTGACTAAATCCTCTATCACATAATTTTGAAGAACACACACATTGATTTACAAACTTGCAAACACAACTAATGAAGAAAATCCCTTGATCACTTTAATTCTCCAATGTTCTTCACATCACATAAAAAAAATAGATATTAGTAAAAAATAATGTGCAATAACAATAAATGATCAACTCTAAAAAAATATCGTCCAAAATGAAATGAATCAAATCTAAGGATAAACAACAAAAGTATTAAGAGAAAACCTAAAGGTATAGTATCCTCAAAAACAACATTAAAGATCAAGAACCAAACATAAGGAGATAATGCAAATCTAGTCATGTGTCTACTCTTTAAACTAGCATCTATAGCTCAAGACTCAAAACACATGGGAAGACAAGACACAAAGTAAGAATGCATCTAAACAATTAGGTTGGCAATACCTATTAGATTATTCATTACTGAGTGGACCAAGAATGGGATATGATATTTTTCTACATATTAGATTATTCCATGTTAGACTCATGTCCAGCTCTAGTTTGAGCCCCTCAATCTATCTATTAAAACCTAATCAAGTGAATCACCATTATAACACATGATCTCCAAAAGTAAGAAATCTAGCCTCATCCAAATATAATATAAGTATACAATTAATCATCTCATTCCAATCAAACTCTAGCTACAACATTAATAATAACCAAAGTGTGACAAGGAAAAATTATCATAAGACTCATCTATCATATTACTTAAAACCATGGCTAGATATCCCATTATATCATCAATGTAGAATCTAGAACCTTGGCATGACTTCATGATTTACTACCCAAATCATAGCCAATGCTCCCATTATAAATGAGAATGGATGTAGACTCCAAGAATTCCCGCTAGCCCCATGATTTTGTTCTTCGCTAAAGAACAATGAAATCATATATTGTGTTTAGGTAAACACTAAGCAATCTTGCCTATTAAAACATTGAACTCAACATAACTATGATAGCTTTGATATACAAAAAGTTTGTTGAGAAGAAAATTACAACTAAGAAAAATAGTATTGTGTTAAGTTGATCTTAATAGGTAAATTTGGCTATTCAAATCATAGCAACAAAATTATTTTGATTGCATTACACAATCCATACTTCATAGTGCATAAATAATAATAAAACACTAACAATTTTTAAATTTTCAATTACAATATAATTTGAGTAATAATGACATTTGAATTTTCGATATTAATACACTTCATTGGGTAATTGATATTATGATAGTGATAAAGATAATTTTCTAAGTTATCGATTTTGGCCTCCATTCTCAAACAACCATATTATAATCAAGTTTCTTATGTGATGAGATCTCAGTAATTAGTGGGAGTTTTGGGAGTGAAGACTCAAATGGGGTTGACAAGTAAAGCCCCTCATGAGGGGTCTTTAGGCAATGTCAATGCCTCCATCAACATTGGAAGGTAGCGCCCCTTTTGGGGGTCCATCAAAATTAAGCCTTTGAAACCACATATACCTTCATAATGCAAGCCATTTTCATAATTTTGTAACTTAACAACAAAATTAGATATGTAGAACACTCTTGTTTATAAACCCATGGTTTAAACCTAGAGTGGTTGAATTTACCTAGGGTCCCAACCCAAGCATGTGGGTCCATTGAAAATTTGAATTGTAATTATACTTCAAAAGTATGAAAATCCAAATTTCATATTCTCATACATAGGAGAATCATGTTACCATACCCAAAATAGTACATGATCTTTCATCTCATCCTAAGCATCTAAAGAGTCGATTTCATATTTTATTATTCAAAACTCACTTCATAATTATCAAAAATTTATTTAAAGAAAAATAATTCCATCCCAAAGACATTAAATGGACTTCACTTCTGGTTGAGATTCATATTCTAAAAGGTAGAAAATATAAGACTAAGCATTAAAAGAAAAACACCATTCCAAAATTTTCAAAAGGATTTGGAAAAGTCTATTTCAAAAAGAATTATAATAGACATTGCCTTATAGATTTTTTTCCCTGTCATCTTAAGCATTTAAAAAGTTTTTATATTTTATTATTGAAAACTTATCATTATTTATAAAAATAAAATTAAAAATAATAATTACATCCCAAAGGCATTAAATGGACTTCACTTCTTGTTGACATTCATATTCTAAAAGGTAGGAAATATAAGACTAAACATTAAAATAAAAAAATAAAAAATCTATAATAGGCATTGTCTTATAGAATTTTGTTTTCAATTCTTTTTATAATTTTGTTATTGAAAACTTACTTATCATTATTTATAAAAATAATAATAATTACATCCCAAAGGCATTAAATAGACTTCATTTCTTGTTCTAAAAGGTAGAAAATATAAGACTAAACATTAAAAAAAACATACACCAAAGTAATAAAATTTGGAAGTCCAAAAAATTTTATGATAGACATTTTTTTGTTTTCATTAATTATTGACTTAGAAATACTTGTTGACACCAATCTCCATCTTAGTATTGTTAATCATTGTTTTTAGTCTCAACTAAGAATTGTCTCCCAAATAGAGTGTTGGTTATTTTTAAAGAACCAAGTTGATCTCACAATATAGCATATGGAATTGCCATCGTCCAATGGCTAACTAATTGGAGGGATTGGCCAACGAACAAGTGAAAGCAACAATGCTTTCCTCCTACACTTTGGGCTCTGCAAAACCCGGGAGGGTGATCCCACAATGTACTTATAAATTCATACACCTAATAACCAGGTACATTGCAAATAACATATGCATTCTCACAACTTAAGCTCAATAGATGAAATCCTTCAAGAATTTGGCAGATTCTTTACACATTTAGACATCTAGAGCAGAGAATGATTAACTTGACATGAAACATTATCAACTAGAACTCAATAGAAAGTTTAATTATGAATTTAACTCGCTAATGAATGATCCAGAAAACCACATTACAAACACAAAACCCAAACCAATGCCTTAACCTAGGGAAAGGAGTCAATATCAACAAAAATATAATTGGATAACGACTAACTATTTAGCATCATAAAGCTTCTACAATGCTACATTACAACATTATACCATAGTATTCTAATCTAGAACTTCTTATACATATCCTGATACTCAAATTATATGAACTTATGGCTTCATCCAAGCAATTTAATTAATTCTTTGAATTAAAACAAAGATGTAACCATACATTCATTGGATCACAACGAAGATTAACAAAATAAACCTTGATCATTTTATTAATAGCTCATATAACGAATACACTAGGAGAGAAATGACTTTGAATTTGCACCATCTTCTATATTCAAATGCTATTACTGTTATCAAAAGCTACAATTGCATATCAACAACACTCAAAATCTAAGAAAAAACTCGGGATTATTCTTTGTATCTGTCTTTACAAAAATTGTTCTCAAGAGATCAATCAACAACCTCTACATTTGGCCCTGAATTCCTTTTTATAGAAACAAAGGAGCAAAACAAGCTTCGAACCAAAATGCACGCATGTTAGATTCTCATTTGACCGCTACAAAACATATTCTCCATTGCAATTATGCTTTACAATTCGAGGGAGGGAGAATTTCACGTGGGACAAAACTATTTGCATTTGTCGATGAAGATTTATCCCACCTTCCAAAAGGAATCATTTAGTTGTTACAAAATTTTATCCACGTGCTCCAAAATTCTTTCCACGTACTCCAAGCCTTAAGGAAGAAAAACATAAAATAAAGAAAGAGGAAAAAACCAAAGTACCTCCACGTCTGCAATCCTTGTCAGCTCTTCAAATTGGAGAGGATACAATATTTTAACATTGTTGTATCTAAGGCCTAATTTGTACTAATTCCATGTCATGTATTGTATTCTCCTTATTGTAATCTCCATTGTTGCAGAACTAGAACCAAAATTGTAGTCACCACCTCACCATAACAGCAGCCTACTCATCTAGGACATCAAGATATTTGCTTTTCCAAAGCTCAAAATCTTCCTCAGAAGGCCAATTGAACTCAATAACCTTGTCATCTTTTTCCCCTGTATGGAGTGTACATGATCACTACCGGTTGGCCTCCCTATCAAACTCCTCAAGGAAGATCCATGTATGAGTGAGCATGTCCATACTATTATTTAACATCTCCAAGTCAGCTCCATCACAAATTAAGGTTGCTTGAGTTGCAATCACCTTGTGTGCCTAGTCTTTCCATTCCTGCAGGGATTTGATCTCACCATCTCCATTTAAAATGTCAAGGATTAGACCAAAACCCCACTCATGAAACTTCTTCACCAACTCTCTAATCTTAACCTTCAATGGTTCAATCTTCCCTTGGAATTCTTGGATTCCACCCACAAGCTTGAGAGTGGGTTGAATGTTGTCTATCTTATCTACATCATGCTTAGATCCAATAGCCATAGGCCTCAGATCCTAGCACCTGGGAATCCATTTTTCCATTAGTGGAATAGCCACTTCATTATCCCTATCAAAGTTTCTTATCGCATCAAACATGGAGTGATTTGCATGGATGTTGGTTAGTCTTTTTTATATCCCCTTGTTCAAATGCTCAAGTACTGCTATCACAATCTTGAGGTTGCTTAAATGGATCAACTCATCTTGTCGCTTACACCTCTCTTCGTAGATTTTCAACTTTTCAATCAAGTCTTCCATGTTGGCCTCCTCAGTTTGATATGCACCTGAAGTACTTGGTTCCTCAACTGAAATTGGCACATTCCCCAAATTGTATGGCACAATTACCAATGAAACTTATGGGGGAGGAATAGGGGCAAATGGCATTTGTTCTTAAGGTGAAGGAGGAAAAGAAAAGTCAATTTGCATTGGCACATTGGTCTGCCTATTTTGCATCTATTCTTTCAACAATGTAATTTATGTTTGCAATTCTACAACCTTTTGTTGACCCTTGTATTCAATGAACATGTCATTATACATTTTTCTGAACTTATCCTTTTCTGCAGTCACAAACTTCATTGTTGCCTTTGTAAACTGGGCTACATTCACAGACATAGTGGCTACTTCAATGGTAGGGGTGTTTAATACTCTCTTGATAATCAACCCTACCCTGTAATCCACAGTCGGTTCTACAACTGGAGGCTTCTTTGTATTTAGGGCTAGGGCCCAAATTGCAAGTGTATCCCATTGCACATTGAAAGCAAATCCCTATAAAGCAATTGTTGCTTCTTCCTCTATAGTGTAAAGGGGCTTGTCATGTCTCCTTACTATATCAAAAGCTATAACAAAAGCAAGATCCCACTTTAGTAGCAAAAAGAGACCACCATTCCTCACCAATTCTCTTCCCTCATCGGTTGTGATACTTTGAAAAGTTGCCCTCATTTCTTGTCTAACTTGGGCTTCAATGACTTTATCTAGCACTTGAGGGTTTAAGCTCCTTTTCTTGGCAATGTTAACATATTCTCCCCTCTTTGCCCTCCATCAAACTCCATGACAACAAATGACTTAACAAATGAGTAATTGTCCATAAATGTTTTGCATGCCTCTTCTCTAACATCATTTGTATTGTTTAGACCAATTAAGTCCACCTTGCTTAATCTGAGGCCCATATGTTGTGTCACTATCTCCCTAGGGGGAGAGGGCATACCCTGCTGCATTTCCTCTTCAGTAACAATAATATGATCATCAAAGTCTTCAAGATAGTCCACCAAACCACTTAATTCTATTCTTTGCTTCTTTGAGGGTGGTTGCCTTGGTAGTGATGATGCCCTTGGTGGTGAATCAAGTTCAACAACTTGTGGAGTAGCATATCTTGGAGGAGATAATGGTGGCAATTCATGTGTTGGTGAAGGAACTCTTGACCCCTTTGATTGAGTAGGTGCAGATACTGTTGGTTTCTCCTTCACCTTGTCCTTCCTCCTAGTAAACACTATTATTTTCTTTGGAGGTTGGTAGGTAGGTCTTTCCTCTATCTCAAGGGTTTTCCCCTTGTCTTGTTCTTCACCTACCACAACTTTTCCCTTTTCTTGGATTAGCCTTTCCTCCTTCAACTTCCCTACAACCTGCTCAAAATTTTGCATCTCATATTCAACTTTCTAAATTTCATCCTTGATATTCTTTAGAGTTAAATACTTTGGATCCTTCCTCTACATTTCCTTCTCTAATTTGGTGAATGAAATCCACTTCATTTTCTTGTCATCTTGTTTTTGGAAATCAAAAACATTTCTGATCACATCTTCAAGAAAATGAAAGATATGGGTGAACCTTGAACTCCTGGTCCTGTTCTTTGGCCACACCATGAATCCCTCAAGGTCATGGTTCCTTGCTCCGACCCTCTTCATTCCAAGTGTTTTTAGTATATCAACATTTTTTCTCCATCCTCCCTTTTTCATGACAAAGTCAAAAAAAAGTGTATGAAGGGAAAATGGTTCTCTTCCTCTGATTCAGCAAATGATTATTTTTTACATCTCCCTATTGCCACATCACTTCAAGAAAACCAATCCTTAATGGCACATCCCTTGGAAGTATATGGGGTGCAACACTTCAGCCATAAACCCTAAGAATTGTGCAACTTGGGTAGGGGATCACATCTGTTGATGTTAGAACAGCTTCAGGCCTCATCCTTCCAGCCACGACTTTGAAGGAATAAATTTAATATAGCCTATCGTCTATTAAATTTATTATTGATCGATATCAGTGAAGAGGCGCTTCACTAAAATATTTATTATTTATTTGGGTCGACTTCTTTATGGTGGCCGACCTATTTAATTATTGTAAATTCTTAATGAGGCTGACCTCATGAAGAGTCACTTTGCTTTGTATAAATACAAGGTGATGATCTCTCATTTGATAATCAAGTTTATTCATTCATATTCGCACTCCTAGAAGAAGTTCGCACTTGAGCAGCAGATCATTATATTGTTACAGCAGTTTGATTTCAAGGGGAAACATATTCTTGTTGTATTTTCGCATCTAGGAGAGGTGCTATTATTCTTTGTATCATATTCGGCATTGTGTTGGGCCTAAGTTGTTAGCAGATTTCTTCTCTTATTCCTTGAATATATAAGTGATATATTTGTTGGGTTTTTCTCCCTCGAGTAGGAGGGTTTTCCCAGGGTATCTTGTTGTGTTCATTGTCTTATGTATTGCATTTTCTGATTGCTTTCATTTTCGATCCTACAAAACTAGCATGGTATCAGAGCTGGTCTAAGAAAAGATCTTATCATAAATTGTTAAGCAGACAAAGGAGTTTTTGGACCTGGTGTAGGCCATTGGAGAGGCCCAATCTAAAGCAAAGGAAGAGAAAATGGTTTTGCGTGAGATTGAGACCCTAAAAGGATAAACGAACCAGACGTGCCTAAGATTCCTTGTTGTTGAAGAGGATGGGGTATCTTGCGGTTACGTTGTATCTGAATGAAGATCACGATCTTATAATTCTAATTGTGAATACTATACAAGAGGATTTGAAATCAGATAAACCATCTGGTTGTTTGCGTTGTGCTTAATGCGGTGTGCAGATTGATAAATGAGGAGACAATTTCAGCAGTGTTGTCGTAAGTGGTGGAGTTGTTGGGGCATCCCCAGGACTTGATAAGGAAGAAGGTTGTTATGGCACTGCACAGGTTTCAACAGAAGTCCCCATCGTTTGTGTCACATCTTATTCCCAGGTTTCGCAAGTCTGAGGTATTCGATCTGGACATTGGGTTGAGGCGACATGTTGAGAGAAGAATTTCCTTTGTATTTGGAGAACCCGATATCGGGTATGTTCATTTATTGTGTGTCTATCCTTGAGGAACGGGTGTTCTCTGTGATATCCTTGCTGCTTCTGTGTGAAATTCTGAAGAATTCGTTGTTGGTGCTCTTATTCTATCTAACAGGTGGTGGCTATCATCATTCTTATATCACCGGTGGATGATTGTATGTTCCTCCACAACTGATATATGTATCGAATCAAGTTGTGCGGAAGACATCACCAGGATATTATATTATTGGAATTTCTTACTGGAGTTGAGCACGATTTTGAAGTTGTAGGTCGTGGTCATATTTGCTTAGTGCAATCTCCCAGGACAAACGTCGGAATAAGATTTGAATGGTCTTCTGACCACATTCAAATATTAAGGAAATTGCTCCATCCTGCTGTTAGGTCTGCGAAAAGAAGGATAAGTCAACAAATCTTAGCATATGTTTCGGTGGAGGAAAGGCTATGAGAAATCAATACTAGAGGAAAGGTTGTTTTCATATTCCTCCTGCATCATTTTTGGCAATCCAGAGAAGGGGGATTCACCTCTAATTACAATGATGTTTATCGGACCAAATAAAGAGAGAACGTCTATTCAGTATTGATGTGATTTCACCATATAATCTAAGATTTGGGAAGCCTTGGTGCCCTAGTTATTGGGAGATATTTGCCACTTGTGTTTGAAGATGATATGTGGATCACTACAAACTCTGAGATGTGGTTTGTATGATAGGTGCAAAATCATGGCAACACTGAAGGTGGCAAAGACGAAACACAGCCACAGATCCAGCTCTATGGTGTACCATCAATTAAGAGATGAGTATTTCATGTTTTGATTAATGTTCATGAATCTTTTATGTGTTTTTTAATCCATGCTATAACATTGGGATAGTGAACCTTGTATGCTTCTAGCTTTGGTATTTCCCCTTGGGATGGTTTTATAAACTATTAGTAATCTCTCTAAAATGCTTCCAGGACAAATCAAAGAGCAAGAAGGTGATGAGAGATTGCTTAGTGAGGAAAAGCTTGAGGCATCTTGTGAGGAAGTCATGCCGACTAGAGACATGATCAAGCATGGAATCTTAGCTTGCAGCCTTGGGACTGAGTTGTTGGCTAGAGACATCTCTCGAGGATGAAGAACCTATTTAGGTTGTCAGTGTGACCAGTCACTTCGAAGAGGGAGTTAAAATCTGAGGATTCAAAGCTTGAGTTGAGAGCATGACCGGGAAAAGGATTGAGGTCCTGAGATCTATGAATGATGGGATTTCACTTCCAGAGGATTTCTTTGCAATCTATGAGGCAAGGATCAAGAGGGAGTTTTTTGACTCACTGAGAAGAAGTGAAGGTTGCAGTGCTGCAAGGCCAAATGCTTATTCCTTGAAAGACCTCTTCAATAGTTGAGATCAAAATTGCACAAGACAGTCAATTTGGATTTGACATTGGTAGCTCTGCAAACCTATTCAGAATAGAGTGATCTGGGATGAAGTCGAAGAGGACAGCCCAGAATTCTCTACAGAGGTGTGTGTTGGAAACTGTTTCTCTAAGGCTAGCATTGTAGGCAATCTTAAATGAGGAGGTCAAAAGGTTGATGCAAGTACTTGGAGATTCAAAAGGAGTTACGTCATCCTGAAGGCTTTGTATGGCCTTAAGCATGCTCCTCGTGCTTGGCCTTAGTTGCAACAAAGCATATCCTGAGATGCTTGCGTGGCACAGTTGGGTATGGCTTGAGATATTCTTCTGGTGTGGACTTGAAGCTGCATGGATATTCTAATTTTGATTGGGCAGGGCGTGTTAATCGGAAAAGCGCCTCTGGATGTTTCAATTTGGGGTCTGCGATGATCTCTTGGTGTAGCAGGAAGCAATCTTCAGTGGCACTGAACATCGGAGAGGCCGAGTATTTTGCAACTTGTGTGGCAGCTTGAAAAGCAGAGTGGCTTTGAAAGCTCCTTGCAGGATTGTTTGGACAATCATTGGAGCCGACTATCATTCACTGTGATAATCAAAGTTTTGTAAAGCTTTCTGTCAATCCAATTTTCCATGACAAAACTAAACATGTTGAGATCAAATACCACTATATCAGAGATATAGTATTGAGGAAAGCAATCCATCTGAGATACATTAGCACTGATGAGCAAACGACTGACATTCTCACCAAGCCCCTCTCCAAAGTAAAGTTTGTGTACTTTTGAGACAAGCTTGGAATTGTGGAGAATGAAGCCCTAGCTAAGAGGGAGACTCAGCTTCAGTGATCTTCTAATGCATCTTTCTCTGTAAGAGAAATTTGAGGTGTAAGCCCTTGTTTAATGCATCTTTCTCTGTGAGAGAAATTTGAGGTGTAAGCTCGTGTTTCCACCCCCTAGGAGTAGCCATGGTGCATGTCATGTTGAGTGACTCCATGACAACATCACGTGAGAGAGTCTATGATAATTTTCTTGTACTTGTGTTTATTCACCCTCTAGATGTAGCCATGGTGAACATCATGTTGAGATGACAACATCACATTGAGTGATTCCGTGATAGGCACTTGTGCACATATGCTTTACCATACATGGGAGTAGCCATGATGGTTGATATCACGATTGAGTGAATTTGTGATAAGCTTCTTTCACATTTGGGTGTAACCATTGTGGATGTCATTTCATGGCATTGGTCAGCTGGAAGTATTCCTCCCTAACTGAGAGGGAATGTTGATGTTAGAACAGCTTCGGGCCTCATCCTTCCAGCCACAACTTTGAAAGAATAAATTTAATATAGCCTATCAGCTATTAAATTTATTGTTGATCGATATAAGTAAAGAGTCGCTTCACTAAAATATTTATTATTTATTTGGGTCGACTTCTTTATGGTGGCCGACCTATTTAATTATTGTACATTCTTAATGAGGCCGACCTCATGAAGAGTCACTTTGCTTTGGATAAATACAAGGTGATGATCTCTCATTTGATAATCAAGTTCATTCATTCATATTCACACTCCTAGAAGAAGTTCGCACTTGAGCAGCAAATCATTATATTGTTACAACAGATTGATTTCAAGGGGAAACATATTCTTGTTGTATCTTCGCATCTAAGAGAGGTGCTATTATTCTTTGTATCATATTCGGCATTGTGTTGGGCTTGAGTTGTTAGCAGATTTCTACTCTTATTCCTTGAATATATAAGTGCTATATTTGTTGTTGCTTTGTATAAATACAAGGTG
This sequence comes from Sequoiadendron giganteum, assembly GCA_007115665.2. Taxonomy (NCBI): domain Eukaryota; kingdom Viridiplantae; phylum Streptophyta; class Pinopsida; order Cupressales; family Cupressaceae; genus Sequoiadendron; species Sequoiadendron giganteum. Next base: position 236,389,121 of record CM021101.1, read on the forward strand.
ATGATCTCTCATTTGATAATCAAGTTCATTCATTCATATTCGCACTCCTAGAAGAAGTTCGCACTTGAGCAGCAGATCATTATATTGTTACAACAGATTGATTTCAAGGGGAAACATATTCTTGTTGTATCTTCGCATCTAGGAGAGGTGCTATTATTCTTTGTATCATATTCGGCATTATGTTGGGCTTGAGTTGTTAGCAGATTTCTACTCTTATTCCTTGAATATATAAGTGATATATTTGTTGGGTTTTTCTCCCTCGAGTAGGAGGGTTTTCCCAAGGTATCTTCTTGTGTTCATTGTCTTATGTATTGCATTTTTTGATTGCTTTCATTTTTTATCCTAAAACTAACATCTCCCCAATTGTGGCCAATTTTCATATTAGGCATCCTTTCTTTCGGCCTTAAGAAATCATGTAGTGTTGCAGGGACCCTTGGCATATTCATGATCAAAGCCCTCTTCATTTTAGAGGAAAAAATGTTCTCAAACACTACAAAACTAGATTCACGATCATTTCTATCTAAGAGTCGAGTCCAACATTGGATAGGTAAATCAACTCCATCCTCTGATCTGACCAATGTCATATCTTTATCAAAGAATCCAACTCCCTTATAAAGAAACATATGCATGAATACCACCAAAATTTTACCCCCTCCTTGTCATTCTTTAATGCAACCAAACCCTCATGTATCCTTTCAACCAAGTATGATGCAAAGTCATAAAGGGTATTGCAAGTGGGATGTTGAATATGGGCGTCCATGTACAATTTCGCCGTAGGCATGCTTGTAGCTGGATCTAGCACAAGGAATAAAATCTCCATTGGAAATATACCACAAAGTAATTTGTAGGGAAAGGCTCCTTATCACATGGGCCCAAAATATTTTTCCCTTGTCCCTTTATAGATGCTAGAAATTGTTGCAATACCAAGATCTTGAAAGTTGGCCTCATTTTCTCATATTCATCTCTTAATACTTTCTCATCAATTGTAACTATGTCCTCACTCCATTCATTTAACTTGGACACCTCGACTATTTCCTCTTTAGTAATCTTTACCATCTCAATACCATCATAATTTCTTACAACCCTAGAAATTGGGTCATAATTAGCTGCCACTAGTTTTAGAAGGTCAACATCCATGTAGACATTTGCCACAACCAGCTTACCCATGTGGCACATCCTCGATGCCCCGTTGAGAGATGGAAGGTGTTGGTGGGTCCCTGGCGAACAAGCGAGGAAAGGCTCAAATTAACCAACCAATCATAGTTGTTGATTTGCTAAGGCTTGATGCTCATTGCCTTCAAAGGATGAAGAGCCCCACCTTGGAAGAGGATACGTGCCACCCGCCTACCAACCTGTTGGTAATTTTTTAATGAATATTAAAATGTCACGAGGGAGTGAGGAACCAACCTGCATCTTATTAAAAGCTCAAATCTACATGTGCAAAAGGTCGATGACTTAAAAGGGGGCCTTGCTAGGTCGACAAGAAATGGGGGACATAAAACCCAAGATCAAGACTTTAGCCAATTGATAAAATATTAAACCCTTTAAAACTTTAGCTAATTAATGTTCCCCAACGATGAAACAACCGATAAGACTAGGCAAAAGGGTCAATGAACTAGATGAGTTCAATGACATAAGTCCAAACTAACGTAACCGAGAACCGATGGTAACAAGTCAACTAGAAAACATAAGCAATAGAGGTAAAGGCTAGGTTCTTTTGAATGAATGGAAGAGTGAATCGGAAAGGCTCAAATTAACCCACAACAACCAATCATAGTTGTTGGTTTGCTAAGGCTTGATGCTCATAGCCTTCAAAGGATGATGAGCCTCGCCTTGGAAGAGGGTACGTGCCACCCGCCCACCAACCCATTGGTAAGTTTTTAACGAATATTAAAATGTCACGAGGGAGCAAGGAACCAACCACTTCTTATTAAAAGCTCAAATCTACGCGTGCAAAAGGTTGGTGACTTAAAAAGGAGGGCCTTGCTAGGTCGACGAGAAATGGGGGACATAAAACCCAAGATCAAGACTTTAGCCAATTGATAAAATATTAAACCCTTTAAAACTTTTAGCACATAATGTTCCCCAACGATGAAATGACCAATAAAACTAGGCAAGGGGTCGATGAACTAGATGAGTTCAACAACATAAGTCCAAACTAACGTAACTAAGAATCAACAATAACAAGTCAATTGGAAAACATAAGCAATAGAGGTAAAGGCTAGGTCCTTTTGAATGAATGGAAGAGTGAATCCTAAACCATAGACCTAAAACCCCAACCAAGGAACCAAATAAGATCACAGAGGCATAAAACAAGTGTAACATGTAGAAAAAAACTTAAGGTTTCCACCATAGAGTAAGGTTGTTGAAGTTTACATTTGATAATTATATTTACGTTTTTGGCAATTTATACAACTTAATACAACAATTTGAAAATGTTCAAAAAAACCCTACGAAACACACCCCAATTGTCATTTGCCGTAAAAAAAATAAAAACAAAGGCAAAATGAGTATATAATCTATGTTGAGTATAAATCTATTAACTCAAGATGAGTGTATATACTCTATTGACACAAGTAGGTTAAGCCATAATTAAACAAAAAAACGTTTTATAATAGTCCCAATTTTTACAATTTATCCCTAGCTTTTGCTTCTATAATTAAAATAGAAAACTCAAAATATTATAGCTCTCAAAGAACTAGGTTACAAAGAAGCTTATACAACTTAATACAACAATTTGAAAATGTACAAAAAAAAACCCTCATGAAACAAGCTTATTTTCATTTGCCAAAAAAAAAAATGAAAACAAAGGCAAAATGAGTATATAATCTATTGTGAGTATAAATCTATTAACTCAAGATGAGTGTATATACTCTATTGACACGAGTAGGTTAAGCCATAATTAAACAAAAAAATGTTTTATAATAATCCCAATTTTTACAATTTATCCCTAGCTTTTGCTTCTATAATTAAAATAGAAAACTCAAAATATTATAGCTCTCAAAGAACTAGGTTACAAAGAAGTATAACAAGGAAAGTTGCCCAAATGTAATAATATTTAGCAAAAGACAATTATGTAATCTCACTACGATAGAGGCGAGTAAATACACTCTGATCATTTATTACTAAGAAGAAAATTTATGAAACTTCCATGAAATATTCATGATAAAGGCTAAAAAGAAGGTAGAATCCAAAACATTAAGATAAAAACATAAATTAGACTCGCCTTATGCGTTGTCTTCAAATCGGAATGATGATTTTAAAAAGGGGATAAACATCTCCTCCCTTTCAAATACTAAATATCGTTAAAGAAAAATGTGACAAATACTGAAATCACTATTTAATGTGTAGTAGGGCAAACGGCTATTATATCTCATTTCAAATCAATGTTGTGTGTATTTCTTGAATATATCATGTAAAACGAAGAAGGTAAGGCATTTGTTGGTAGCGCCTCCTACTTGAGATAGGTAGTTAAAGTGCCTTCAATAAACTAAAACAAAAACCTCAATGGTTTATGTCATATAAGTTGTTACATAATTTTCAATAAACTAAGATCTTTATCTTGTCCCCTTCAAATATGCATTACTTATATAATTCAATATTCATGAAATTTGTTTAGTTAAGATCACCATATAAATAAATATCTTTATACCTTTGATTTTTACTTAAAAATAGGTTAATGTTTCTTGACATAATTTTCAATTGACTAGAATCTTTATCTTATCCCCTTAAAATATGTATTACATATATATATCAATGTTTATGAAATTTGTTAGTTAAGATAACCTTTGTACCTATACTTTTTACTTGAAAATAGGGAACATGTATTAAGATTTTTTGATATAAAAACAAAGTACAACTAATATTTGCAGTTAGTTGATTTAAATCTCTTAAAGAAGATTAGAGATAAAACATGCCTTGGCATGTGTAAAATGGTTATAATTAGTTGATTTAAATCTCTTAAAGAAGATGAGAAATAAAACATGCCTTGACAAGTGTTAAATGGTTTTTTGACTAAATATTGAACTACACAAATCTGTCATCATTTGTTTTCATACATTTGTTTTAGTTGTGGTTCCAATAGTTTGACCCATTATTTGTTCTTTTGAAACCATTGAACAATAATACTATAAAAAAATCATACCATTATTGTTTTTATAACATCCATTATATCTTGTTATTAAGAAATGGACAAATGTTTTTTAATCATGCTATTATTTCATTTATTTATCATAAAATTTTCAGCTACAAGGTTAGAGACCATATGATATAAACAAATATTAGCTTGTATATGGATACGAAGGTTCTTTTTTCAAATGTTCAATACTAGTTTCTTAGACAAATATATCTTGAATCAAAATTCAATTTACCAAGATATAAAAAATCATACTATCAATCAAAAAGTTTCTTTTCAAACATTTAACAAAGATTTCTTATATACAAACATATATGTTAACAATCAAATCTCCAACACTTAAAAACTATTTGGATACTATCTGGTCTTTCAATCATCAAACTGTTTTCACAATCAAATTACAACCGTTTGACAAAACCTACTTTTCAAAATATTTCAGTCCTCCAAAGAGGTAACAAAGCAAAATCTTCCTCCAACCCACATATACTATCCCTAGACATCTTTACCTGCCTTAATAAGAGAAGGTTATGACTATAAAACTGATGACAATTAGAGTACATACTTTAGCAACTTTAAGAAGTTTCTGCAGCCCTCAATTAATCATCAACTCATCATGAAGTTAAATACTCCATTTGACTCGCCATTGCGTTGTGTAGCAGCAGCCACAACATATTAGTGGATACTTTAAATTGTACTTTTATTTTATCCTTTATTTTAATCGAACTTTTGAAACACTGATTTAAATTATTACAAAATATGCCCATTAATCAATTTTGTAATAGGAAGAATACATCTTTAAATAACGAGTTGTTAATAAAATCTATTACACCCATATAGATAAACAAACATCAACAAACATCAATATGATGCAAATATCATTTGTAAATACCAAATTAGTACTATGAAAAAATCTACTTAAAAAATGCACAGCAGAAATCCGACCATATTACTAAAGCCAAATGTTCAAACAATTGTATGGATTATAGATAATAATATATATAATCTAAGTTTGAAAATTAGATTTGCATTTAAAATTTTGAAATGTTTACTATGCAAGCACAGCTCTATGTTCAACTAAAATTCAAACAGAATAATAAGCAAACAAATGGGCATGATTCTTACGCATGACAATAAATATTTTAAATATTGATATAAAGAATAATAAAATTCAAAAAGAAATAGTGAGACAACAAATAGTATGCAATTTACCTGCTGTGTGCTTTTAAAAATAAAATATTATATTTAGATTACCTGACTATGAAGTACTACGGCCTTGCTTTCACTGAGCATTCCAAAAATAGCCCAATCTGTCAAATATGTACATTTTAAGACCATTAACTAAATCCTTTAAACCCTGTAAATTTCATCTAAATCATTTTTGCACTTCAACGTTCAGAATGCAAAATTCAAGAACACATCTGAATGCAACGCTAGATGTAACTAGGAGACAATTCATAGAGAACAAATTATTGAATACCAAGTCCCTCATCATGTAAATTCCTAACCTGTCCTTGCACTGGCCTCTTTGATGTTGAGGGGGATTCAATCTACCCCATTAAGATGCATTTCTCAATCAACGTGTTCAGTCAAGATGTAACTAGACGACCCCGTAGACCTATCTGTTGGTGATTATAGCAGCCTTCAAGTTTCGGAATTAGTTGTTGTCACCACTGGGGATAAAAACAGATAAGCTATTTAGGGCATTGGGCCATAAATGAACTTGTCTTTCAAGATAGCTAATAATGGAGACGTCGTTGTGTAATTCCTAAGAATCTTCTAAAGCTCATAGCTCATTTTTTGGTGGGTTGTCTTGATAGTGGGGTCCTATTCTCCCAGCTAGATGCATTTCTCAATGTGTTCAGCCAAAATATAATTTGAGGGTCCTGGCTAGAAGCATTTCTCAATGTATTCGGCCAAGATTTAATTAGGGGATCCTGGGTAGATGCATTTCTCAATGAACGTGTACAGCTAAAAGATATACTTCGAGGTTACAAGGACACTGGTCTGCTACTAAATTGAATGGCTAAGAGTTGACCATAGATCAGAGTCTTTCCAAGGGCAAGACCCAACACCTTTCAAATTGCCCTTCAAAATGCCCAGTCCATGCATTTTAAGGTAGCAAGCATATAACAGTAAAGCAACAAGTATTCGTCAGAATAAAGCTCTCATAGCTGTAGGCGGGGTGAATCAAGTGTAACAATAGTTGGGAATCGGCAAAAGGGACACTTACAAGAAAAAGTAAAAATAACCAGGGAATAAAGCCTACGTAGCAAGGATATGACAGTAAAGCAACAAGTATTCGTCAGAATAAAGCTCTCATGGCACTGGACGGGGTGAATCAAGCGTAAACAAATGACATATTTTAGTTGGGAATCGGAAAAACGACCAATAACAGAAAAATCAAAGTAAATATAACCAGGACATAAAGCCTTAGCATACTTAAAGAAAGCAATAAATCCTACGTAAGGCCCAACCCACTGAACTTTTTACCTATGCCCAACCCACTTGTCAGAGCAACACACATCGATTAAAGAGGAAAAAAAAGATAACCATAGCTAGAGAACCCATTGGGAAGGTGTATAGGCTACTTCACTAGGGTAGAGCATCCAATAGTTGACCACCCCAACTTCATGCTGCTTCTCAAAATCCTACATGGAAATCTCAAATCTTTCAATTTTTTACAGCAGCTTCCCCTGCTTATAACTAAAATTTTAAGGCCTCATCATCAAATATGATGCCACATCGGCACGCAGACCAATACTTGTGCATTAAGTCGTGTTTTTACTGGTGTACTGATGTGGCATTGCATGATTTGTTGCAGGAATTCTACATAACACTGCAAACTAATCAAAAATGTATTTCAGTGTCTGGCATCCTTTTGGGAAAGGTATAAAGGGTATTCACTAAACTGGCATCCTAATGGGAAAGGTATAAAGGGTATTCACTAAACTGGCACATTCTAGAGAACTTGGAGTGCATGTACATCGTCCCATTCAATACAATTAACATTAAATCTAACTTATGGCAATTCTACACAAAAACAATTATAAGTGTATAAAACATGCAAAAACGTGAATTCTACAAACCTACTTAATTTTTTATCTAATGCCCTACCACTTGTTGGGAAGGCATAAATAGCATTTAAAAGAGGATAAATAATCTAAACATGATTAGAGAACCACAGATTGTACCTATCAAATTTTTACTTCAATGTCATTTTCCTATTGAGAAAGGTGTAAAGGGTATTCAGTAAACTGCCTCAAGCTTCCTATTGGAAAAGGTGTAAAGGGTCTAAACATGATTAGAGAACAACAGATTGTACCTATCAAATTTTTACTTCAAAGTCATTTTCCTATAGGGAAACGTGTAAAGGGGTATTCAGTAAACTGCCTCAAGCTTCCCTATTGGAAAAGGTGTAAAGGGTATTCAGTAAACTGCCTAAAGCTTCCAAACATGTAAGGAGCAGACTCATTCTAGAGAACTTGGAGTAGATGTACATCACCCCATACAATATCATCTAGAGAAACTTAAGGCAATTATGTATAAAACACTTTAAAGGATACAAGATATCATCTAGAGCAAAAACTACAAAACAAAAAACAATATCTTATCAAACATATAGAATAGACTTGGAATTTTCTTCAGAGTACGAAAAAGTGTTTTCTATAACTTTCATATTTGCATTCTTACAAGGTTGGCCAATGACAATAATATTCAACAATTAAATGTGTTGCTCAAGTTGAATCTCAGATATAATATCCAACGAGTTGTAACATGCAATCTTCTTGTAAAAGGAAGCCTAATTTCTGGTGGCAAGAGCCTAGAGGAGACTTTGATAATAGTTATCAAAACATTTTCGGATTAGCTTACAGTGCACCTAATTTTTGCCATCAATCAAAATCAATTTGATGAAGGCGTTGATTCAATAATGACCAGCTGAAGACATCGGACAAAAAATTGCCATGTGCTAGATAAAATTCTGTGCTTCATACAAATTTCATGGCACAAAAAAAAATTAACAGATAACAAATATTTACAACAGCAGCCACCAGATTTCAGATTCTGAGGTATATTATGATCACTTAAAGCATAAGAAGTATTGGATACTCTAAATCTAAATGAGCGGGCACTTAAATTGCTTTGAATGTAAAAGTTTGAGGAAAGCTGACAGCACAATAGCACACTGAGCTTTCACAGGTGAATTGCACCTCTCAAAATTGCTCTATATGCACAAGCACAAACAACTTAAGGATGTGGCTCCCCCAAAAAATGGTCATTCCCATGGCAAATGAAATTGTCATTGAAGTTCATGTATGTTACTTACAATAAACCTACATTATACATAATCATAATCATGCGAAGTAACAGTACAAATACTTAATTGTTAGATTTCAGGTTCTCAGGTAATACAATAATCATTTCATTTAAAGCATAAAAGGATTGTATCCCTTGAACCTAAAATGAAGGGCACTTAATATTTGCTTCAAATGTACAAACTTCAAGAAAGCTAATAGCACACTGACTTTAAAAGGTAAATAAAACCTACATAAAACATAATCACGGAAATAATAGGACAAATATTAACAGTTAGTCAGATTTCAGATTCTGAGGTATACTATCATCACATTTTGATTTAGGTAATACTATATCATCACATTTAAAGCATAAACGGATCGGATACACTAAATCTAAATGAAGGGCACTTAATATTTGCTTCAAATGTATAAACTTCAAGAAAGCTAATAGAACACTGACTTTAAAAGGTAAATAAAACCTACATAAAACATAATCACGGAAATAATTGGACAAATACTAACAGTTGTCAGATTTCAGATTCTGAGGTATACTATCATCACATTTAGGTGTTCTATCATCAATTTAAAGCATAAAAGGATCAGACATACTAAATCTAAATGAAGGGCACTTGGAATAGATTCAAATGTAGAAAGCTTTCATAAAGCTCATAGCACATTGAGGTTTCAAAAAATTGAAACGTTCAAATTTGCTCCAAATGTTTTAAAATTGCTTCAAACGTACAAACTTCAAGAAAGCATTAAACATAATTCACAGGAATAATTGGACAAATAGTTACAGTTGTCAGATTTCAGATTCTCAGGTATACTATCATCATATTTAAAGCATAAAAGACACTAAACCTAAATGAAGGGCACTTGGAATAGATTCAAATGTACAAAGCTTTCAGAAAGCTTATAGCACATTCAGGATTCAAAGGTAAATTGAAACTTTCAAAATGGCTGCGAATGTACATGCACACATGACTCAAAAAATCTGGCTTCCCCAAAAATGATTATACCGTACTAAAGGAAATTGTCATTGAACTTCATTTAAGTTTGTTGACGAGGAAAACCCTACATTATAGCTAATCATTGGAAGTAATTGGACAAACCTGCGTACCTAACAAATTTGTCAGAATATCACAACAATTTTGGAAGTTACCAGAATATATAAAATTCTTGAGAACACCCAAGTAAAAAAATACGTGTAAACCAATATTACACTATTTAATCAAGGCCTATTCAACCCACTTCTGTAGCTCCTAATTACACGTATTTAATCAAGGCCTATTCAACCACTTCTGTAGCTCCTAAGGCACACCATCACAAGCATCTCAAAGAAAGATGCAAAAATGTTATCAGATGGCATGATCAAAAAGGATGGGAAAGCATTTCACATGACATTCATTTTTTGTACATCTCAAGTTTATACATTTAAGCAGACAAAGCAATGGATTCATGGAAATAAAATGGCTTCAAATGCGCATGTAGATAGATAAAGCAGAAGATTTGGCTACCAGAAAATGAAGATGAGTATAACTGAGCATAGTCACACACCATGGGAAGTCAAAAATCATTCAAAGCACATGGGACAACAGTGCAAAAGAGGTCAACTAAATCAATAAAAACCATCTTTGCATGTCTTTCTAAATAAAGGCAGTAACTTTGGAATAAGTGATATCTCCAAGTAGATGAAAGCATATACCTAATACCCTATACTAGGCTATATAAGCTCTCTAACAAATCCTACAAGATGAGAATAACTTGAAATTGTAAAGTTTTGACGCTTGAACTTAAATGATGCCCAGGGAACGTAAAGCTAGGCCTCCCAGGATACAGTACAGAGGAGACTTCCATATACAGAAAAAATCACCATCGCAAGATTAAGCCAGTGCATAAAGGGCACTAAGCCGGAGGATCACTCACTTCTAAAACATACTTTGGATGATAGAAAAGGAAGCACCTAAGGGCTTCAATAAAATTTCAAGAATAGTAGGTCCGGATAAGCTTCCAACAGACTAAAGCTTCCATAACTCTTCTCATCTGGTCTTCAGATTTAGGCTGAGGCGTCAGCTAAAGGATGGACTGGCTCCAGGCTTCATAGATCGCGGCTGTTTTAATTGAGGATATAAGGACACAAAGGAAAACCCAGGAGTATCAGAATCTTGAAATGCCCACATATGAGCATCAAGGAAGCATTGTGTTTTAAAAAAAACCCTTTTCTACATGAAAATTGAAATGCTAAAGAAAGCCTTCTTTAATCATTGTAACCAAAGTAAACAAGATCGGGATTTCACCTGACGAATAAGGTTAATCATTTCTAGTAACCACGTGTTGGGCGGGGACCTTGACCAGACATTGCAAATGCTTGAAGCAGGCTCTGTGCTGCATGTGTCTGCTCTGGAGTCCCAGAAATTTCAACAATCCTATCTGTGCCACCAGGCTTTGAATCATGCAACTTTACTTTTGCTCCTGATATCTGAAAGAAGAAACCTCTTAGCAAGCATGCCTCATTCCACTTGAAATGCAAACACTGGTGACTAGCAGATGCACTGACAAGTTCGATTTCAATTATGTATAGGAAATACCTCGCGAATATGTGCTATATTTGATCCACCCCTACCAAGAATAGAACCAACAGCCTTATTTGGTACAGTAACCTCCACACTTGTTCCTGAAGCGTTCTTTACCACTCCTAGCGATGACCTAAAAAACCACAATGATAGAAGCTCCAACTAAATCCAAATAACTTTAAACAAGTAGGAGATGAATATAATAAATATATCAAATAAGTGTAATTCCATAAATTGCACAAAATATTACCCTGCAATTGATGCTTGGCTTGTCGAATAGCCTGAAAGTGCCCCATAACCAGTAGCCCCACCAGTCTAATACAATCAAAAAGGATAGAATTTAGAACTAGACAAACTCAGAAGTCTCATGTAAATACTTCAATTCATTCAAGGCCTAAAATACTTCGGAAAAAGTACCTGCAGGCTTCCATAACTTCCATAGCCACCTGATGAAAGCCTTCCTCCAGCTGTTCCTTGCAAATCTAAACCAGAGAGTGAATACATTCCACCTGGTGATCCCAAATCTTGCCGCCCTCCAAAACCAGAGGTAGGCACACCACCAGGCATATTGAGAAAAGACAAAGATCCAGGAACTACAGAATTAGCACTTGCGCCGCCATCCTTATCCTTAAAAACATTGGCCCTGAGCCTAGATGCAATTTGAACTAAAGCTTCTCTTACTACCTCGAATTCTCCAACAATCTGAAAGCAGGCCACCAGAAATATACAATTTAGTTTACCATTTAAATAACCTGAGAAACTATTTGTTGCTGATTAAAACAGTATATTTGCCTCACAAATAAATTTCATCTGAAAGTCCAAAGATATAAAAATATAAACCGGAAATCCCAACTACCTGAACAAGCTCATCATTTTCAGTGGCACATTTAGGAAGATTATCCTTGGACATTATACGAATGTTTGCTCTTGTTCTCTTCCTCATTTCAGAGATAATACTACCACCTTTACCCAAGATGCAACCTATATGGTTTGATGGCACGAGAAACCTTATTGTAATAATATTTTCCTTGCCATCCTCCTTCGATTTATCACTAGTTCGGGGTAGCAATTGAAGAACAGCTTCCAGAGTAGGGGAAGCCCTGTCATCAACATACTGCATATAGAACAAGACATTTGTTGATTAACGGAGTAACTCACAATAGTAGAAGAGGGAGATTTAATTTACTTCAATAAATATTAGTCAATTCCCCTACTCTCTAAATAAAACAAATTCTCAAATACACAATCACGCAAATTCTTACCTCTTTAGATGACACTAATATCACACGCTCATCACAGTCAGATTCTTGATCTACAACCTTAATTGTTGCACCAGTCTCATGCCTGATTTGATTTATTGTACTGCCTCCTTTACCAATTACACCACCAATTCGTTCATTTCGGCAAAGCATCTGAAACGAAAATTCTTCTGCTGACCCATCATCTCTTCTCTGTGCAGCACCACCCAAACCAGTAATACCTTGAAGGCCAGCAGAACCAAGGGGCCATCCCGCACCAGTTTCACTCCTATATCCACCAATAGCAGCTTGTGAAAATCCAACAGGGGCAAAACCTTGGGGTAAGATATTTGCTGACGAAAACAAATGTCCAGCTGAGGGTACAAAAGGATTCTGTGCAAATCCAGATACAGGATTGTTTAAAGGAAAGCGTTCCTTTGGTGGATTTTCATGTAGACGTGCAGATACTTCGAACAATGCTTTCTTCGCTACAGAAGGAGTTCCCACAATCTAAAACAGCAGAAAACACAAATACTCTCCTTAAAATAGCCTTCCAAAAGTTCTTGGATCGAATGCATTGTGGCTTTGGATTCAACATTACCACACAAGAAAATAAATTGTGATTAAAGTACAACAAAAATTAGGCAACATGTTAATAAGAGGCTACATGATCTAGGCAATTCATCAACAGTCAATGAAATTCATAACATGCTCATATGCAAGTACACCAGATATGGAAAATGAATCAAAACTAATTCATCCAGAACTAGCCTAAAACTTGTATTATATGAACATCCAAATACAAGGGATTAATCCAATCGTATTTCTCCACAATTAAGCATATAGCAATGAAACAAATACCACTTCAATATCGATTATACATTGTAACCAAAATGACATAATGCTGAACTAACCGCAAGGCAGCCACAATTGACCTAAAATGATGTAACAAAGCAGCCAAACTAGTGGCATTAATCGAACCGTATTGATCCAAGGACACATGGGCAAAACAAGGCACGAAACAATAAGCTCAAGCATACCAGTGAGACTGTGACAGACTTCTACTTCCACAAACATAATAAATCAAAACATGTACATTAAGAAACATTGGTGTTCTTAAAGAAATTTTGGAAAGAATCAAGTTCAAACAACATGTCAGTCCAAAATAATCATAGCTAGCAAAAAAACACCTCAAACTGAACTAACAGTCAAAATGGAAAAAAAACCTCTCCAATCCACAACAAATACATTATAGAAAAACTGCACCTGAACAAGTTCGTCGGTGGCCATAGCACAAGCAGGAAGCTGGTCCTTTGGAAGTATCTTAATCTGTGCACCAGTCTCAGTCCTCATTTTCTCAATAACCTTCCCACCTCTACCAAGTAAGCAACCAATTTGATTGTTAGGCACCAGCAGACGTGTAGTCACCTGTTTACCCTTCCCATTTTCATCCTCCTCATCCGATTCTCCTCCTTCATCATCAACAATCCTCTCATGAACTCTAAAGATTGCATCCTGAGCAGGGCAGAGAGGCTTCATGTAATCATCTTCATCATCGTCATCTCCATCCTTCCTTTGATCCTTTTCAGCAGCACTAAATATAATAATAACTCTCTCATCTACACCGGGAATACCATCTGCCACCTTAATCTTGGCACGTGTATCGTGCCTCAAATTTTTGATAATACTACCACCTTTTCCTATGACACTTCCAATTTTGTTTCCAGGACACAGGATTCGATACACTGTATCATCTACACCAGGCATTGCATCTCTTTCACCCCCAGGATGGCGACGCTTGCGGTCAGCATTTCTATCAGCAGTATCAGAGTCTTGCTGAGGGCGAGATCTCTTACCAGATCCATAACGACCGTCCATAATAACCTTCGTGTCTTCAACCTAACTGTCAAGAAAAGCTGTCAAGAAAAAGAACATCCAATATAAGAGACACTAGTAAATGGCACAACCGACTAGAACCACAACCAGCCTATAAGCTGCGAAAAGCAAAGATCTACTGATAAACAACTCAAAGACCAAAACAAAGGTATGTCATACAAATTAAACGGAACATTAAAATAACGCATTAACCAAATCCCCAAATATTTCTTGACATTGCACTCGTTCATATTTCTCAAATTGCACCCCGCATACACAAAGTTGAAAGTTATTAGCAGTAACAATCTATTTTCAGAGAAGACTTTCAATGATGCTTAATCCCCGAAAAAAATAATCGCGACTTTTATATATCAAGATAAGTACGAAAACCTCCCATCACGGACCCTAAGAAGATATTTAGGAGCCCTACATATATAAGCAAACTCTTAAAACCCTATTGAATTCTGCAGAGCTGAATAAGCACTAAACACCCTAACGACCCATGCATAACTCTGAGGAGATGAACAAATAAACAAGCCTTGAGAAACTATGGACAATCACAGTAAAACCCAAAATGGACAAGCCAAAACCCAGTAAAAATCCATTAAATCCTAAAACAGACAAGCAAACAAATAAAACCTTAACAAATTCCAAAGTTATTTCAAAAACGCATTGACTAAAATGTAATAACACAGGCAACTAATTGAAGAATGATATCAATCCCTAATAAACAAAACGGCTACTGCAGCTCCTTTGAGAAGATACCGAAAACAGTAGTCAAGAGGGTTTGATGTACAGAAAAATAGTTTATCTGCATTAAAAATAATTACAACCATATAGCTTCTCAAAATGCAATCATATAACCTAAAACACATACAACAAATAGTTGGATGGGAAATCCCCGTGTGCCACAAAACTTCAACAGATGGCTTAAAACGAAGAGCAGAAAAAAGGGCTTCAGGGTTAAAATTACCTCACGTATGACACAGCCCTTAGCTGAACTGATCGCCCACACCAGAAGCTCAAACCCTAATCCTCTATCGAACCAGATAAGTAAACCGTTAGAGCAGCGGCGCACGTAATAAAGGACATTTCGAGTTTCATTTACCGACTATTTGTAGCTGAATTTCACGAAATTAGGGTTGCATTTGGAGCAGTCCGCCGACTTTAAGGAGACAAACGTCCGTTGCAAATTATTCCGTTTTCCTTTCGCTTTGGCGGTTGGGAATTCCAGCCTGAGCTCACCGGATGTGACCGTGGGTGTTCGATGGGGTAAGGCATCAAACGTTTATGGGGTCCCTTTTCTACTAGGGGAGAAGATCCAGTCAGGGCTAATTTCGCGCAATCATAGAATCTAAATCGTGTGTCGAATCGAAAAAAAAATTTATGAGTTTTTTTCGTCCATGAATTAAAAGCTTATAACTAAGCTTTTGGCTTTTGGGCAATTCGATAGAGTGCGGGAGCATTGGATATGCGCACAGAGGTCAAAAAGACACCTTTTAGAGGTGTCGTCCGGTTGCCGCCACTTAATGTCCCGGTATCCGCCCACTCTAATTTCCATCAATTATAAATGTGTATGCCTTAAATCAACTCTAAAACATGCACTTTAACACTTAATGAGCAGCCATTAGTGTTTTTGTAATTATTTATTCAATCAAATAAAGTTTTTTAATGGATCAAAGTGAACTTTTTTTTTGGGGGGTTAAGTGAGCATGGAGGTGGCGGTTATTCAATGGGGGGCGGTAACTCGGTCTTCTCCCCTACCTACATTTAATTTGGTTTGAAAGTAAAACAATAATTAAAAATAATAATAATAATAATTTATAATTTAGTTTGAAAGTAAAACAATAATTAAAGATAATAATAATAATAATTTATAATATTTTATTTGTGTAAATTATTTGTAATTTTTTTTTTTTTTTAAATTATTTTAAGTTGAACAAAGTAGAATTAATTTAATTTATACAAATGCTAGTTGTATTAAATCAATAAGTTTATTGTTTACATCAATTATTTTCTTCTGTTTTTTTCCTTGCTATTTGCTTTCCTTTCTTTAGTTTTCAATGTCTGTCATAAGTGAATGCCTAGCATGATTCTTAGTCCCTGTAAAGACTTAACATGAGAAATTGCCACAAATGTCAAGCCTATTTTTTTAGTTGGTCTTATATCAACTATGACTTTTTCAAGAGTCAAACCCTGCGATTTATGTATTGTTAAAGCCCAAGCCAATCGTAATGGTATTTGTATTGAACTACCCCTTTGTATTATTGTGATTGAAACTGTAAAAGGATATCGATTGTCAAATGGTATTCCTAAGTAACTATTGAATTGAACCAATATATATATTGGTGGTTGAGGTGGTCCAGTTCCAAGTCTATATACAATATCTTGAACATGTCCTAGAGCTCTATTTACAAGGCCTGCTTTTATCCATTGGTTCGATGTTAACATAACCCTCGCATTTGTACTCAATAATAATTCCATATTAGGTTCATCATTTGTAGCTCTTTTTGTTCCACAGACACTTCTTATTTTTGTTGTAATGTTTCATGCAACTAGACTTCTCAATGAGCATAATTTTTCCTATTATGGTTATCAACATTATCAATAAATGAACATTATTGTCAAAGTCTTCATTGGTCACTGCAAATTATTCCGTTTTCCTTTCGCTTTGGCGGTTGGGAATTCCAGCCTGAGCTCACCGGATGTGACCGTGGGTGTTCGATGGGGTAAGGCATCAAACGTTTATGGGGTCCCTTTTCTACTAGGGGAGAAGATCCAGTCAGGGCTAATTTCGCGCAATCATAGAATCTAAATCGTGCGTCGAATCGAAAAAAAAATTTATGAGTTTTTTTCGTCCATGAATTAAAAGCTTATAACTAAGCTTTTGGCTTTTGGGCAATTCGATAGAGTGCGGGAGCATTGGATATGCGCACAGAGGTCAAAAAGACACCTTTTAGAGGTGTCGTCCGGTTGCCGCCACTTAATGTCCCGGTATCCGCCCACTCTAATTTCCATCAATTATAAATGTGTATGCCTTAAATCAACTCTAAAACATGCACTTTAACACTTAATGAGCAGCCATTAGTGTTTTTGTAATTATTTATTCAATCAAATAAAGTTTTTTAATGGATCAAAGTGAACTTTTTTTTTGGGGGGTTAAGTGAGCATGGAGGTGGCGGTTATTCAATGGGGGGCGGTAACTCGGTCTTCTCCCCTACCTACATTTAATTTGGTTTGAAAGTAAAACAATAATTAAAAATAATAATAATAATAATTTATAATTTAGTTTGAAAGTAAAACAATAATTAAAGATAATAATAATAATAATTTATAATATTTTATTTGTGTAAATTATTTGTAATTTTTTTTTTTTTTTAAATTATTTTAAGTTGAACAAAGTAGAATTAATTTAATTTATACAAATGCTAGTTGTATTAAATCAATAAGTTTATTGTTTACATCAATTATTTTCTTCTGTTTTTTTCCTTGCTATTTGCTTTCCTTTCTTTAGTTTTCAATGTCTGTCATAAGTGAATGCCTAGCATGATTCTTAGTCCCTGTAAAGACTTAACATGAGAAATTGCCACAAATGTCAAGCCTATTTTTTTAGTTGGTCTTATATCAACTATGACTTTTTCAAGAGTCAAACCCTGCGATTTATGTATTGTTAAAGCCCAAGCCAATCGTAATGGTATTTGTATTGAACTACCCCTTTGTATTATTGTGATTGAAACTGTAAAAGGATATCGATTGTCAAATGGTATTCCTAAGTAACTATTGAATTGAACCAATATATATATTGGTGGTTGAGGTGGTCCAGTTCCAAGTCTATATACAATATCTTGAACATGTCCTAGAGCTCTATTTACAAGGCCTGCTTTTATCCATTGGTTCGATGTTAACATAACCCTCGCATTTGTACTCAATAATAATTCCATATTAGGTTCATCATTTGTAGCTCTTTTTGTTCCACAGACACTTCTTATTTTTGTTGTAATGTTTCATGCAACTAGACTTCTCAATGAGCATAATTTTTCCTATTATGGTTATCAACATTATCAATAAATGAACATTATTGTCAAAGTCTTCATTGGTCACTGCATCTATTTTCCCATAAGATCTTGTCATTAGCAATATCCAATCATCTATTGTAGTGGTTGCATCTCCGATATTTGTTAAAAGTAGACAAAGTCTTTCTTGGTTGCTATTTAGTCCATCTTGTTTGAAAATGGTTTAAATTAATGACAATTTTGATTTCTTCCATAGTAATTTGCTTTGACTTTTGCTTTCTTATGGTGGTATGTCATTAACTAGAGGTAATTTTCTAAGATCTCCAACCAAGATAATAGATATTCCTAAATGTGACTAATAAATATTAAATTGAAATGTATTTATTATAAATACATGTATGAACTAAATGTGAAATAAATTTGTTAAAATTAAAAAATGTATGATACTAGAATTTTGAATAAAACACATACCTGCAAAGGTTTGATTTGTATTTTAAGGAAAAGCTTGATGAAATGGAGAATCTATGTTCTCAAGCAATCTTTCGCCAAAAAACACATTTCATCAATTAATATGTATCTCATATGTGTTATTTCCTCTCGGAAACTTGTTAGCCTTGTCCCTTCCAATTCTTTGAATTCTCTTATTGGAAATCTCAATTTAGAATGCATAGTTGATGCTCTTATATTGAATGTTGGAACTCCAGTTGGTGCAAGTAAAAGTAAGGGAGATTGATGTGGCATTGAAGCATTCTGAAGTGCTTCACTTATGGCACCTATCACATATGATTTACATGTTCATGTTGTCCCTTGAATTATTATTAGCAATGGAGAATTATTTTGATTGTTGTGGTAGTGTGAAATACTAATGTTAACTAGTTTTTCTTGTTCATTGTTGAGGTTTCCATAGTTGACAAATTATGGTATATCATCATGAATCAAAAAACCATTTATTTTCATGTGGTAACAAAACCGATTGCTTCATTTGTGTATTGTTCACTTTGAAATTCATGCGACCAATTTGTTTGCTTGTTTATATCTCTCCTACCCAACATATTTATCTCTTAAATTTACATTATTTGTCCATGAAGTCTAGATATAATTTCTCATTCATGCTCTATAGTAGTATCTTGAACAATGTTATTGTCTTCAATATCAGAATCATTAATATTTTCAATATTTTTAGTAACTATTATTCGTTGCACATGCCATGGATTATAACTGAAGCTCTCCCACTTTGATGTACAATGGATTCATTGGTGTGACCAATATCTATCGGAATGCCACAAAATTATTTGTAAAGTAACAAATCTGAGAAGCAAAACTCAAACCATTTATTTGAGCCATGTGCGGGAATTGATAGAAATCTCGGAAACACTTACAATGGTTGCTTTTTTTATTGCATTCCATTTATTATATCCTTTTCTTCTAGGATTATATATCCACAATTTTGTTGCATCTATAAGTGACACATCTTCCATAGTAAGAGGCATGTTTCTATATGAATCAATGAAAGATATTGTTTGTTCTTCATTATTGTTTTCATCAGTTACCAATACACATTTGAACACCTCAATTGATACATTTAGATTAACAAATTGTGTGTTGCTTTCAACCAATGGAAGTTCTAAGAGCATGTGACTTGTTTCTTTAGCTCCAATATCCATTTCTATCATTAATTCAGTTAAAAGTTTTTTATCAACTCTTCCAGCTAAATCATTTATATTTTCCAAATTTGCAAGATGCAGTAACATTTGTTGGTATGTGAATTCTATCTTGCAATAGAGGTGATTTCTCATCCTCTTATCTAGGGCTCCCTTTGTGTATCTCCAAGATTTTGGATTCCTTTTGGTTGGGTTTGCTGGATAAATTCAGTAGGAAGTTAGTTGGTTGGAAAGGTGCCCTTCTCAGTCAAGTTGGTAAAATTCAACTTATCTCTTCCACTCTTCAGAATTTGCCCCTGTATGTTATGAGTCTTTTCAAGATTCTTGCTAAGTTTGAAGATAAAATGGAGCAAATTATGAGAAGGTTCCTTTGGTCTGGGGTTGAGACTAAAACCAAAATTCCTATTGTGGCATGGGAGTTGGTGTGTAGACCAAAGAAGTGGGGAGGTCTTAGTATTAAAATTTTGAAATTGTTTAATAAGGCTCTGTTGTCCAAAAAGTTTTGGAGGCTCCTGAATGGGGATGTTGGGTGGGCCCCTCTAGTGGGTAATAAGTATTTTTTGGTTTTGAAAGACCTTGGAACATGCTATCCTTGAAGGAGATTCCATTTGGTTCATGTTTTTGGAAGTATATTATGTTGTGCAGGGACTTGATTGCTAGAGGTATTAAGTGGTTGTTGGGCGATGGTACCAATATTTTGTTTTGGGAAGATTCTTGGTGTGGGGCCTGCCCCCTTATTTGTCTTCCTTGGGCCCCCCTATTGTCCCCTTGTGTAAACGCCTTTTCGGGTCTAAGGTGGTTGATTATTTTGAGGATGGGGAGTGGAATAATTTTGTGGATTGGGACCCTTCTTTAAAGGTTCTAAAGGACTTTTTATGTAGGGTCTAGAGCTCCCCTCTTTTCTTAGACCGAATAGAATCATTTGAGCTCCTTTTGCTAGCGACAATTTTTTAGTGGCTTCTGCTCTCTTGAGTTCTTTGGATGCACTCGCCTCTCTCCCTTTCTAGGGGAGGTTATGGAATAAGAATATGATTCCCAAGGTGAATGTCTTCTTTTGGCTGCTTATGCAAGGTAAAGTCTTGATGTAACATAACCTTTGTAAGAGGGGGTTTGTGATCCCTAATAGATGTTTCCTTTGTGAAGTTGATGGTGAGAGCGCTTTCCATATTCTCCTTGAGTGTAATTATTCTTTTTCTCTTTGAAGTAAATTTCTCAAACTCTGGGATCTTGGTTGGATCTTTCTAGAGTCTCTTGCAAAATTTTATGAGCAATGGTCTTTCCCCTCTTCTTCCCCTGTTTTGCATTGGTTGTGGGACCTTATAGTCTCGCATATTGCTTGGCAATTATGAAAAGAAAGAAATAACAAGGATTTTTCAGGAGTCTAAACTCAAAGCTAATAGTCTCTTCATCAAGATCATTCGGGTCATTTTGGAGAATTTTGCTCTAATTCATTCTAATTTTGCTCGGTGCTCCCCTTCTGCTTGCCTTGTTCGTTATGGTTTGTTGGTGACTTCCAACTGGAAGATTTTCTCAATTCCTATTTTGAATCCTAAGACAAGCTTAGCTAAGAGATTGAATACTAGATGGCAGCTTGCTCCCTTTGGTTGGGTTAAAATTAATTTTGACGGGGTAGCAAAGGGGAAACTTGGGCCTGCAAGTTGTGGGGGTGTTAAGAAATGATATTGGAAGACTCCTTGGCGTGGTGGCACTCCCGTTGGGAACTCAAAACAATCATCGTGTGGAGGTTGAGGTTGCGTTCATAAGTGTTAAGTATGGTATCAACAAAGGCTACTCCATATTATGGGTGGAAGGAGATTCTATGAACATTATTAACTATCTATTTGGCACTCATACTCCGAGTTGGAGTGTCAACCAACTCAATAAGGATATGATAATGATGCTACAATCTTGTGATGAGACTTGTTTCTCTCACGTTTATCAAGAAGGTAACTCGTTGGCAATTTTTTTGCCAACGAGGCTATCAATTTAAATGAATTTCGTTCATGGGAGGAGGGCTCGATCCTTCCCAAGGAAGCCAGGAGTTTATTGAGGAATGATGGCATGGGTTGAGGTGTTGCGACATTTATGGTATAGTACTTGCCTCTATTTTGCACGCTTTGTGGGTGTCTTGTTGCATTATGGCCTTTAGTTGTGTGTTTTTTGCAAGGATTTTGTGAGTTGTGTGTTGGTTGTCATGGATGGTGAAAGGAGCAGAATCAAACTGCATTCTTATGGGGACATTT
Organism: Sequoiadendron giganteum; assembly: GCA_007115665.2. NCBI lineage: Eukaryota > Viridiplantae > Streptophyta > Pinopsida > Cupressales > Cupressaceae > Sequoiadendron > Sequoiadendron giganteum. The sequence continues at coordinate 236,411,154 of CM021101.1, forward strand.
GATGAAAGGAGAAACTCTGGAATATCTTGCACCATGGTTGGGTTTGCTGGATAAATTCAGTAGGAAGTTAGTTGGTTGGAAAGGTGCCCTTCTCAGTCAAGTTGGTAAAATTCAACTTATCTCTTCCACTCTTCAGAATTTGCCCCTGTATGTTATGAGTCTTTTCAAGATTCTTGCTAAGTTTGAAGATAAAATGGAGCAAATTATGAGAAGGTTCCTTTGGTCTGGGGTTGAGACTAAAACCAAAATTCCTATTGTGGCATGGGAGTTGGTGTGTAGACCAAAGAAGTGGGGAGGTCTTAGTATTAAAATTTTGAAATTGTTTAATAAGGCTCTGTTGTCCAAAAAGTTTTGGAGGCTCCTGAATGGGGATGTTGGGTGGGCCCCTCTAGTGGGTAATAAGTATTTTTTGGTTTTGAAAGACCTTGGAACATGCTATCCTTGAAGGAGATTCCATTTGGTTCATGTTTTTGGAAGTATATTATGTTGTGCAGGGACTTGATTGCTAGAGGTATTAAGTGGTTGTTGGGCGATGGTACCAATATTTTGTTTTGGGAAGATTCTTGGTGTGGGGCCTGCCCCCTTATTTGTCTTCCTTGGGCCCCCCTATTGTCCCCTTGTGTAAACGCCTTTTCGGGTCTAAGGTGGTTGATTATTTTGAGGATGGGGAGTGGAATAATTTTGTGGATTGGGACCCTTCTTTAAAGGTTCTAAAGGACTTTTTATGTAGGGTCTAGAGATCCCCTCTTTTCTTAGACCGAATAGAATCATTTGAGCTCCTTTTGCTAGCGACAATTTTTTAGTGGCTTCTGCTCTCTTGAGTTCTTTGGATGCACTCGCCTCTCTCCCTTTCTAGGGGAGGTTATGGAATAAGAATATGATTCCCAAGGTGAATGTCTTCTTTTGGCTGCTTATGCAAGGTAAAGTCTTGATGTAACATAACCTTTGTAAGAGGGGGTTTGTGATCCCTAATAGATGTTTCCTTTGTGAAGTTGATGGTGAGAGCGCTTTCCATATTCTCCTTGAGTGTAATTATTCTTTTTCTCTTTGAAGTAAATTTCTCAAACTCTGGGATCTTGGTTGGATCTTTCTAGAGTCTCTTGCAAAATTTTATGAGCAATGGTCTTTCCCCTCTTCTTCCCCTGTTTTGCATTGGTTGTGGGACCTTATAGTCTCGCATATTGCTTGGCAATTATGAAAAGAAAGAAATAACAAGGATTTTTCAGGAGTCTAAACTCAAAGCTAATAGTCTCTTCATCAAGATCATTCGGGTCATTTTGGAGAATTTTGCTCTAATTCATTCTAATTTTGCTCGGTGCTCCCCTTCTGCTTGCCTTGTTCGTTATGGTTTGTTGGTGACTTCCAACTGGAAGATTTTCTCAATTCCTATTTTGAATCCTAAGACAAGCTTAGCTAAGAGATTGAATACTAGATGGCAGCTTGCTCCCTTTGGTTGGGTTAAAATTAATTTTGACGGGGTAGCAAAGGGGAAACTTGGGCCTGCAAGTTGTGGGGGTGTTAAGAAATGATATTGGAAGACTCCTTGGCGTGGTGGCACTCCCGTTGGGAACTCAAAACAATCATCGTGTGGAGGTTGAGGTTGCGTTCATAAGTGTTAAGTATGGTATCAACAAAGGCTACTCCATATTATGGGTGGAAGGAGATTCTATGAACATTATTAACTATCTATTTGGCACTCATACTCCGAGTTGGAGTGTCAACCAACTCAATAAGGATATGATAATGATGCTACAATCTTGTGATGAGACTTGTTTCTCTCACGTTTATCAAGAAGGTAACTCGTTGGCAATTTTTTTGCCAACGAGGCTATCAATTTAAATGAATTTCGTTCATGGGAGGAGGGCTCGATCCTTCCCAAGGAAGCCAGGAGTTTATTGAGGAATGATGGCATGGGTTGAGGTGTTGCGACATTTATGGTATAGTACTTGCCTCTATTTTGCACGCTTTGTGGGTGTCTTGTTGCATTATGGCCTTTAGTTGTGTGTTTTTTGCAAGGATTTTGTGAGTTGTGTGTTGGTTGTCATGGATGGTGAAAGGAGCAGAATCAAACTGCATTCTTATGGGGACATTTGATGAAAGGAGAAACTCTGGAATATCTTGCACCATGGTAATTTTACTCCATTTTTGGAGAGATTGCGGGGGGCATGACCCTAATACCTCAGCGCAATTTGTTTCTTTTTGGCACAATCGGAAGCTTAGGGTTAAGGTCTGGAAGTGGAGGTGAATGAGGATTTGGTCACCACCATTACTAGGATGCCAACAATTGGCCTGAAGTTCTTCAAGGATAAAAAGAGCAATGAAGAGGCGATGACTCAGTTTTTTAAAGATGATGAGAGGAAGCATTTAATTAAACTGGAGAGTTGGGGTTACGAGAGAACTTCCCTCAAGAAAATTTGGGCGAGTGTTGTTGAGGTGCTGATGCATTATGTGACTCTGGAAGGGAGATTTAAGGCCATTCTTGGTCATCATTTTACTCTCAATCATTTCAGACATGGTCTGTTCATTTATTTTCCTCTCTTTCTATTATCTTCTTTGGAGGTTTTGGTGTACCTAAAGAATAGGAAGGCCCTTATCCTCCATGAAGGGATTATTTCACTGATTATGAAACATGTCAAGACTCTTCTCCCTACTCCTACCATTAAGGGTAAGGAGAAGACTTTAAGTGATGAGTTTGGATCATCGGGGGCAGAGTCCTCTTTGGAGGAGGAGGAGGAATGGAATGAAGAAGAGGAGGATCTTTCTCCTACCACTATGGCTATGTCTTCGAAGAAAAGGAAGGTGGTTTTTGCTAAGAGTAATAGGCCAGGTAAAAGGCTTTCCCTTTTCGGGAGTGATGACATAGATGTGGGGTCGAATGGTCCCTCTCCCAAGTCTTTGGAGATGGTTGTTGGTAAAGATGTTGTTGGTGCTGGCGGTGAGGTGGGGACACAGGACAAAGAGGCAGGTGTGGTTGACAAACCAAGGAGGCTTTTGACGCGTATTGCTAACTTGAGGAGCAAGGCCTTGGAGTTTCTAACTAAGGATCCCAATGAGGCTAGCGAGGACAAGAATGTTGGTGATAAGATGGTGACCATTATGGATTCTCCTTCGCGAGACTTTCCTAAGGATGGGGAGGAAAAGGAGAATAGGAGCTGAGAGGAGGAGGATGCGGAAAAGAAAGAAGCCAAATAGGAGCCTTTGAAGGTAGATCCTCTATCCGAGAACTTTTATTATCTTGATGATGATGCTACCTCCGTGTATAATTTGATGGATATGGCTAGAGCTGGGGCAATGGGTACCTTTAAGTTAGCTAAATGGTCTTTGCAGGAGTTCAATAAGATCAACATTAAAATCAAAGGTTCAAAGGAAAATCTTAAGAATGTTCCAAAAGGTTCGGTGTCGGACATTCTTATTGATAGAATGTTGGACCTTGAAGGGTCATATCATAAGTTTAAGTCTCTTTGTGAGGAAAGATTGTCTGCTCTGGAAGCCAAGGTGTCAGGTATAAATATCGATATCAAAAAACTTCTGTAAGCATGTCATATCTCTGTAAAGAACAACGTAGACTCTTTGGAAGTCCTTTTCAAAAAAATCAGTGAGCTCAGAGAGGATCAGATTTATTTCTTTGAGCTTATGGAGAAAGAATGCACAGCAAAGGGCAAAGGTAAGAAAGTTGCTAAGGATGATGAAAAAGGACCTGTGGTTAGAGGATTGACTGAGTGGAAGAAAACATTTGATGTTGAGAAGGAGGAGTTGTTGGATATGGTTAAAAAGCATAGGAACCAAAAGATGAAGGTGGCCAATACTCTGAGTGGCCTGAACTAGTCTTTTTCTTTGTTGCTTTATGTTTCCTGCTAGGTGTAGGTGTCTATTAGGTTATTTTGTTGTTTTTTGGTTATTGGGTGTTGATAGCTTCTTGTCTTATTTTTAGATCAACACCTGCTTTGTGGTGTTTTTTGGCTCTTGGGTTGCTGGTGGTGGTTCTTTTGAATATCCTTTTGTGCAACATTTTGTGTCTGCTGTTGTAAAGGGTTTCAGGGTCCCTTCAAAACCTATTTTTCCCTTTTAATAAAAACATTTGTTTGTATGTTTCAGAACTTTTCTTTGCTTTTGTTGCATAGTTTTCAATATTATTAATTACAACATGTCTTGACAAAATGGGTTGCCAATCTATATTTTCTCTCCACAGTTGCAATATGTAGCGATTGTGAGAGTTATGTCTGTCATCATTCCTTGCAGAAATAAAAAATTTCACCTATTTCTATATCTTCATATAAGTTGGATCCTTCTAAATTTAATGGCCATGGAGCATTATACCTATAAGCCATATAATTGATATTAAATTATATATTTAATATTAGACAAACACATTTTTCTAACTCAATTAATAGTGTTTATTGAAATGTTTACCTGCAAACAATTATGCCTCATTTTTTCGTAAGCATACACCTTCTCTATAGATTGTATGTCTTTCTACATTGTTGCAATTTCCTCATAGTCCTTATTGATATTTGTAATAGCAATTTTCCTAGTGTTCTTAAGACATGGATGTAAAACAAAATTGTGGCATGCCTGTAATATAAATTTAAAACTATCAATTGGATATATTATAAGGAAAAAAGAAACATATGTAACTATATATTTTTGTATGAAAAATGTAAACACAGTATATTTCTTTGATGGGTATCTTGTCTAGGATTCCATGTATGAACAATAAGGTCAAAATATCTTTGAGCATGATTTTGTTGTTCGTCATTAGACCAATCGAGATCGTCCATGTTTGGTGCTCCATATATCCATATGAATCCATGTATGTATGCCAATCCCCTATGTTTCCACTCATATCTGCAACAATAGTCTTTAACTTTTATTCCTTTTTCAAGTATTTCTTTTTTAAAATGAGAGTATTGTATGTGTATGTATTGTACAATGATATGAGGGTAGTCAATGACATTTTGTTTGCACCAAAGCTAAGCTTTGTGTGGATTTGTTGGTGATGTACCTAGTATCAATGCATGCAGATCAGGCCAATATAAGTCAATTGCACTCAATATGAATAATATTGTAGCTGTACCAATCTAATGGAGCATGTTTGTCAATTCTACATGACATTTTGTCCAATATGATCTCATACCCTAAAAAGTAGTTCCAAATTGCATTAATTTGTCAACTAGATGTGATTGTGGAATATTTTTTATATGTTCACATAGCTCACTTATGGTGATGGGAATTTAATGAAAATTTCTTTTGATGAAAACTGCACTTGAATTTTGTGCACGATATTATCATATTTGTCATATAATATTGAAACCGTGGATGTTTACCAAATCGATTATCTCTATAACGAATTAGATGCTTAACAAATTCATGTAGATAGACTTGTCTGATTCGTGGTTCTAACCAAACATATCTACCATCGAGAAATAATATTGGAAATGTCATATCAAATAATCTCAATGTAACATATTTATTTATTGAAGATCCACCAATTATTGTTGGGTTATTAACCCATGCATGAACTAACTCCATTTCTCTTTGTACATTAGGTGGTCTTGAATCCATTGATGTAGTGCGATCAAGTATATTAATTTCATTAGTTTCCATAACTGGTTCAACAAAAATAATTTCATTTCTATCTAAATGAAATTCCATATGCATAGTTCTAAGATGGTCGAAAATATTTTCATCAGAGTTTATTGATAATTCATCAAGAGCATTTGCATCGATTGTGACATCAAAGTAGAACTTGTCATGCATGATTTTGCATTCTAGTGTTTTATAAACACGATCTCTATTCATTATAAAGTGATACCTTGTGCCATGTTGATCTTTTCTTCAAACTATAATGATTGAAATATCTTTAATGTAATGCGGTAATTTCTTTGCTATATTTTCAATATTTTGTGGAAAGCTTATTGTGTGTCCTTTATATTTATATTGGCCTCTTGTTGCATGTGTAACTTGCAATATTGGACAAACACATGCAATCAACATTTCTTCTACTTGAGTGAGTTTTGCTAGTTTTATTGGCTAGGGTCCAGGATCCATATTATTTGTAGCTGAAAATATATTATTTTTTCCCTGTCTACAATTGTTACATACATAACTCTCTAAACTGCAAACAACTTTGATTCCAATATAATATTCTTGGAAAATATAGCACATTGATAGGGACTGGTAGTTATCTAAACAAGTACAAAACACCATTTCTATTCTTCTAAAATCAATGGCTAGTAATCCATTTGGATTTCTTGTGTTTTGATAACTTTCATGTCTTTTTGAATGAGGTTGCTCTTCAAATGTGTGTTGACGTGTATTTTTGTTTATATCGTTAGAGTGTAAATCATTTGGTTGTATCTTGTCTATTATAATGGGATTATTTTGCACTTGTTTGTTGATGTTTATTTGTGTTCATATTTTGGTTCGCTCTATTCTTAGCTTCCAATTATTGTATTGTTACTTGCATTCTTCATCTAGCATACCTTTATTTGTTTCATTCCTTCGTCTTATTTGTTCATCTCTTTTCGAATCTATCATTTGTTCCCTTTCTCGTCTTCAATATTATCTTTGGTAATCTCTTCGATATTATTTTCTCTATTCTTCATATTCAAAGTTTCTCTTCAGTCGAACCATAGCTAGAAGATAAAAAGATTTAAAAGTTTATTGAATAGAATATATCCTACGGTTTCATAAATTATTATGGGAGATGAAAGAATGTCAAATGTGAAAGTTGATGAATGAATTACAACACTTGTTTCTATGTTGTTACTATTTTAAATTGAATTTAAAATAATGAAATAAAATCATTTAATTATTTAAATCTATTTGTGTGCTTTGATTTTAAACTAAAATACTTTGTAAGCATACACATAAGCATAAATTAATTAAAATTGTAAATATGCCAAAGGATAAATACCTATAATTGAAGATTTGTCAACTAGATGTGATTGTGGAATATTTTTCATATGTTCACATAGCTCACTTATGGTGATGGGAATTTAATGGAAATTTCTTTTGATGAAAACTGCACTTGAATTTTGTGCACGATATTATCATATTTGTCATATAATATCGAAATCGTGGATGTTTACCAAATCGATTATCTCTATAATGAATTAGATGCTTAAAAAATTCATGTAGATAGACTTGTCTGATTCGTGGTTCTAACCAAACATATCCACCATCGAGAAATAATATTGGAAATGTCATATCAAATAATCTCAATGTAACATATTCATTTATTGAAGATCCACTAATTATTGTTGAGCTATTAACCCATGCATGAACTAACTCCATTTCTCTTTGTACATTAGGTGGTCTTGAATCCATTGATGTAGTGCGATCAAGTATATTGCTTTCATTAGTTTCCATAACTAGTTCGACAAAAATAATTTCATTTCTATCTAAATGAAATTCCATATGCATAGTTTTAAGATGGTCGAAAATATTTTCATCAGAGTTTATTGATAATTCATCAAGAGCATTTGCATCGATTGTGACATCAAAGTAGAACTTGTCATGCATGATTTTGCATTCTAGTGTTTTATAAACATGATCTCTATTCATTATAAAGTGATACCTTGTGCCATGTTGATCTTTTCTTCAAACTATAATGATTGAAAGATCTTTAATGTAATGCGGTAATTTCTTTGCTATATTTTCAATATTTTGTGGAAAGCTTATTGTGTGTCCTTTATATTTATATTGGCCTCTTGTTGCATGTGTAACTTGCAATATTGGACAAACACATGCAATCAACATTTCTTCTACTTGAGTGAGTTTTGCTAGTTTTATTGGCTAGGGTCTAGGATCCATATTATTTGTAGCTGAAAATCTATTATTTTTTCCCTGTCTACAATTGTTACATACATAACTCTCTAAACTGCAAACAACTTTGATTCCAATATAATATTCTTGGAAAATATAGCACATTGACAGGGACTGGTAGTTATCTAAACAAGTACGAAACACCATTTCTATTCTTCTAAAATCAATGGCTAGTAATCCATTTGGATTTCTTGTGTTTTGATAACTTTCATGTCTTTTTGAATGAGGTTGCTCTTCAAATGTGTGTTGACATGTATTTTTGTTTATATTGTTAGAGTGTAAATCATTTGGTTGTATCTTGTCTATTATAATGGGATTATTTTGCACTTGTTTGTTGATGTTTATTTGTGTTCATATTTTGGTTCACTCTATTCTCAGCTTCCAATTATTGTATTGTTACTTGCATTCTTCATCTAGAATACCTTTATTTGTTTCATTCCTTCGTCTAATTTGTTCATCTCTTTCTGAATCTATCATTTGTTCCCTTTTTCGTCTTCAATATTATCTTTGGTAATCTCTTCGATATTATTTTCTCTATTCTTCAAATTCAAAGTTTCTCTTCTGTCGAACCATAGCTAGAAGATAAAAAGATTTAAAAGTTTATTGAATAGAATATATCCTACAATTTCAAAAATTATTATGGGAGATGAAAGAATGTCAAATGTGAAAGTTGATGAATGAATTACAACGCTTGTTTCTATGTTGTTACTATTTTAAATTGAATTTAAAATAATGAAATAAAATCATTTAATTATTTAAATCTATTTGTGTGGTTTGATTTTAAACTAAAATACTTTGTAAGCATAAATTAATTAAAATTATAAATATGCCAAAGGATAAATACCTATAATTGAAGATTTGTCAACTAGATGTGATTGTGGAATATTTTTCATATGTTCACATAGCTCACTTATGGTGATGGGAATTTAATGGAAATTTCTTTTGATGAAAATTGCACTTGAATTTTGTGCACGATATTATCATATTTGTCATATAATATCGAAATCGTGGATGTTTACCAAATCGATTATCTCTATAACGAATTAGACGCTTAACAAATTCATGTAGATAGACTTGTTTGATTTGTGGTTCTAACCAAACATATCTACCATCAAGAAATAATATTAGAAATGTCATATCAAATAATCTCAATGTAACATATTCATTTATTGAAGATCCACCAATTATTGTTGGGTTATTAACCCATGCATGAACTAACTCCATTTCTCTTTGTACATTAGGTGGTCTTGAATCCATTAATCTAGTGTGATCAAGTATATTGCTTTCATTAGTTTCCATAACTGGTCCGACAAAAATAATTTCATTTCTCTCTAAATGAAATTCCATATGCATAGTTCTAAGATGGTCGAAAATATTTTCATCAAAGTTTATTGATAATTCATCAAGAGCATTTGCATCGATTGTGACATCAAAGTAGAACTTGCCATGCATGATTTTGCATTCTAGTGTTTTATAAACATGGGATCTGTTCATTATAAAGTGATACCTTGTGCCATGTTGATCTTTTCTTCAAACTATAATGATTGAAAGATCTTTAATGTAATGCGGTAATTTCTTTGCTATATTTTCAATATTTTATGGAAAGCTTATTGTGTGTCCTTTATATTTATATTGGCCTCCTGTTGCATGTGTAACTTGCAATATTGGACAAACACGTGCAATCAACATTTCTTCTACTTGAGTGAGTTTTGCTAGTTTTATTGGCTAGGGTCCAGGATCCATATTATTTGTAGCTGAAAATCTATTATTTTTTCCCTGTCTACAATTGTTACATACATAACTCTCTAAATTGCAAACAAATTTGATTCCAATATAATATTCTTGGAAAATATAGCACATTGACAGGAACTGGTAGTTATCTAAACAAGTACGAAACACCATTTCTATTATTCTAAAATCAATGGCTAGTAATCCATTTGGATTTCTTGTGTTTTGATAACTTTCATGTCTTTTTGAATGAGGTTGCTCTTCAAATGTGTTTTGACATCTATTTTTGTTTATATCGTTAGAGCGTAAATCATTTGGTTGTATCTTGTCTATTATAATGGGATTATTTTGCACTTGTTTGTTGATGTTTATTTGTGTTCATATTTTGGTTCACTCTATTCTCAGCTTCCAATTATTGTATTGTTACTTGCATTCTTCATCTAGCATACCTTTATTTGTTTCATTCCTTCGTCTTATTTGTTCATCTCTTTCTGAATCTATCATTTGTTCCCTTTGTCGTCTTCAATATTATCTTTGGTAATCTCTTCAATATTATTTTCTCTATTCTTCAGATTCAAAGTTTCTCTTCAGTCGAACCATAGCTAGAAGGTAAAAAGATTTAAAAGTTTATTGAATAGAATATATCCTACAATTTCATAAATTATTATGGGAGATGAAAGAATGTCAAATATGAAAGTTGATGAATGAATTACAACGCTTGTTTCTATGTTGTTACTATTTTAAATTGAATTTAAAATAATAAAATAAAATCATTTAATTATTTAAATCTATTTGTGTGGTTTGATTTTAAACTAAAATACTTTGTAAGCATACACATAAGCATAAATTAATTAAAATTATAAATATGCCAAAGGATAAATACCTATAATTGAAGATTTGTCTAGTCGAGTTGAATTAACATGGACTTTGAAATAAATGATTGTCATAAAATCTTGAATACAAGTATAATTGTGACTATTAAAACCAAATTTTAACTTCAATAAAATTATATAAATATACTTCTATATTTGTATGAATGAAATAGACATGACCTGATTTGGGATGCCCACACTCACCTTTACTTGTAGTCATTATGCCCTCTTTGTATATCTCTTTGCAATAACCTATGCTATCTACACCTCAGCCTCCTATCTCCTAGCCCTCTTTACATATTTGTTATCACATGGGCTACCTATCCCTATACTTGGGCTAGTTGGTCATGTAGTCCATCTCTCTATGTAGTGGCTTGTGCAACCTGAGTGCATAGACTATCCTGCTCAGCTTGGGCCTAATCTCGGTCTCCCTGGCTCTCTCTAGTCATCATCTCGCCTCGTCCCTCTTAGACCGAGCTATAGCCACTTGTATCCAGGTCTCCTCCTCATGTACTCATCTCTCCTCACTCAATACCTACTCTTATACTTGTGGAAATGGTCCCTACTCCCCCACTAAATGGTCCTCTTGCTCACCCTACCCATAATTATCTCCATCATGTTGCAATCTATGTTGTGGGATCCCTCCGCTATCTGACCCTCTTGCCTCTTTATTCACCTATGGGTGGTTGCCTCACCCTTTGTCTAGGTCTTGTCAATCTGACAAGCCTATGTAGTGCCCACCATGTATCATACTTTGTGTTGGTATTCACATATGCAACATCAAACCATAAATCCCATGACACTAATGTCAAGGCCTCTATCTCAGTAATGTCTATCTTTGTAGTGATCATGAGACCTTGATCTACAATCTCCCTTCATGTCCTGGTGAAAATTGCCTCATTGATCAGGACACCCCGTCTCTACCCAAATTGTCTCCTAACCCGCTTTGGCATGCACCTCTCAATAATGTAGACTATTTGTCCAATCAGGTACCTCGACTGCCTACTTTAGGCTAGCTACTCTGCATCCTCCTCCCAAGCCTCATAATCTCATTATGGCATATTTATGAATGCATCCAAATCATCCCTCAACACCAATATCACATATCTCTTAGCTACCCATAAGTAGTCATCCCCGCATACATAAAAATATATGGTAATATTGCTCCTCAAACTTTGTAGGTCATTGGTTGTGTGACTGACATGTGCTCCCATGCCCATATGTGTAGGAGTGTAACATTGTATTCCAGGATTGCTTTGTACCTATATACTACCTAGTGCATGTCGCGGTATAGATGGGCTCGGATACATGGTCCCCAAGCATAAATTGTACCCTCATCCATCATCCTCTCCAACACTCTTTCCCAACCAATGGAGAAGCCTTAGGACCTCATATTAGTGAAATATAGGAAAATGGGGGTATGTTCAAACACATATATGGTTTTATACTAAATTTGGAATATTCACCAAACTTAATATAGATAGAAAGGGAAAAATGGTGTGAATAAACCTAACCTATTCTTCTATTTCATTTAGGAAATGAGACCCCTCAAGTCAAAATCCACTTTCAACCCTTAAGTGAGTGAATTATTTGAGGAATCTTACAAAAAAAAAAATTGTGCCAGGATAGGGATCTAGGTCAAACAAAAATTTGGGGAGAAAGATTAAAAATATCAAATCAACTCAAAATTGTAATCTATAAAGTGGATTTAGAAGATTTAGCATAACACTAATGGAACCTATAGACTTTCTCAAGAATCTTGAAGAGATGAATCTTGCGTACCTCTCACAAAAAGGTGTTTTTGAAAGTTGAATCAGGACTCATTCGCCCAATGGCGAATGGGTCCTAGCTAGGGCTCTCTAAAATCCATTTTTGGTTTCTCTTCTCCCGTGTCTACACTCCCATATCCCCGATTTTCACCGTTGGACAATTGGAAATAAATCATGTGAGATGAAAACAAAGGTGATAACTTTGACAACTTTGCAATTCTGCAACTTTGAGATCTTCAACTTACAAATTTGCAACACACAAAGAGAGGGGAAAATGCTTGTTTTTGGGTGAATGGGGGTTTGCCTTGGTCAAACCTCATTTTGGTAATTAAACCTTGAAATGAAATGAAATAGCGTGAATGAACAAATAAATGTCACAACTCACCAAACCCTTGGATGAACCTTGACAATGGAGGTCTACAACTTGCATGAAATGGCTTCGATGGATGTGGATCTTGACTTTGAATCTTTGCTTGAAATGATACTTTGAATGCTTTTGAATCATGAAACCTATGTATCAACATATTAGCTCCAAAAGCATGCATGACTCCACATAACTTTGACATAATTCTTGGATCTTGATTGATGCAATAAATGATGAAGAAGTATGCCCTTGAATACTCTTGACAACAATATTTGCTCTTGTGAAAGTTCTCTCAATTATGCTCTTGAAATCTAATGTTAATTTGATAAAATAACCTTGTATTTATAGTAACTTATCATTTAATTCAAATATCACAAGACGACATTGAAATATAGATTTGAAAACATTAAAATACCACCAAAAACATAATTTAAATTAGGGTCCTAGGTCTCAGTGAGGACCCATTCGCCCTTATAGTTCACTTACTTAGGACACACATTGCTCAATGATAAAAAGTTATGTTATGGCTTTAATGAATTTCAGGTTTTCCTCTCCAGAAATTGGAATTAATTAGGCTTGGATTTGAACTAAGGGGGCCAATTAAAGAAAATTAACCTCAATTAATTAATAAAGCCTTGGATAAGCGTGAAAGTGTAAAGGTACACCTTACAATACCACAAATAAGGCACAATCAAGTCCATTTTATTTAATAAGGCCTTAAAATTAATGTAAATATGTAAAATACATATTACAACACTAAATTAAGGCATCACTTAATCCATTTATTATTCCCAAATTAAGTGTGAAAAGGGGATACTTTTTCCTACACTACGAAAAGCTACCAAGACCCTATTGATAATCCCACCACCACCAAAGCAAGTGGGTCAAATCAACCTATAATCCATTAGAGATCTATCTCTTTGTCTTTGATCCCTAGGTCACCTTTCAAGAAAACCTAACTAAGTGCACTCTCTCCATGGTCAGTATCATAAATGACCCACTCTCCTTGGATCAGAATCTAGAGTATCCTCTAAACGTCCTCTAGTGTGATAGTGGCCTCCCTAGTAGGATGCATGAAAGTGTTGCGGTTGTTATGCCACCTCTCCACTAGTGCGATCATCGTAGCTCTATAGGCCCTCATCTTTGGCATGTGTGCAACATTCCATAAACCTATCACTCCTAGAAATTCCTCCTCCATCTCTGTCAATTATGGAACCAACTGCATGGTCATAGGATGTCTCTCCTAGGACTAGAGTCAGTCACCCTCATCATGCATCCATTAGTTGCACATTATTAGCCTTTGCATAAAAATTAAAAAATCAAAACCATTCCATTCATTTTAGCTCCCTAGCCTAATCCAAGCCAATTGTGTTGTATTTTCACCCATTTGTGCAATTTTGCCGATTACACTACATCTCCCACTATTTATGCTACATTTCTAGCTAGTTGTGTAAATTTATCAATTACACAACTTTATGTTCCATTTGCGTTGTAATACCTTACATTTACATAACTCAACTAGATGAATTATATTTCCAACCAAATATGTTATATTTCCAATCATTTTCCCTCTCTTACTAGATGCACAACTTTAACATCCATTTGTGTTATTACTTTAACTAGTTGCACTGCAAGCCAATATCACAAAATTTCCTGCTAAACATGTCACATTGGGCCATGTGCATTACATTCTTGGCCAATTACACTACATCACGCCATATGTGCGACGCTAGCCCAAAAGGCCACTTTTGGTTTTTCTTATTTCTCCTCCCATTAATGACTCTAGATCTACCCATCAAGTTCCCAGGGTTAGGTACTCATCGATGGTCATGCATCAGTTGGTCGTTTGAATGCTTGAAATCACTCTTCTCGATGTGTATCCCTCAAAATGCCTACCATCTCGTCCACTACTCTTCTCTGGAGGCTCTAGATTTTGAAGAGTGTGAGTGAAAATGACTCTTTTTGGCTTTCCAACCCTACATATAGTCTTCCTAGCCCCAGTGTTTCATCCTTGATATCTTCTAGCTTTATTTTTCATAGCCTAGTATCTTTTTCTAGCCTTTTGTCAGTCTTGTTCTAAGTTTTCTCACCTATCCTTCTCGTTGTGAGCCTGACCAAGAAAGTATTTTCTCTAGTTGATCTCTCAAAGGGGCATCCTATCATCATCCCATGGGTCCATTGGGGCATGTTGATGCATATCATCATTATTTTTTCTTTGAAAAAACACTATAAAACTTATTGTATCAAAGAGGGGGAAATGTAGACACTATTAGAATTGTGAATTGCAAACAATATGTACAATACTCCTCAACAAGAAAAATCTACAAAATGAACCTCAAGAATCTACAAGGAAAATAAGAGTCCCTTAAGGTTGAGAGTTTGAGAGAGCAGAAGAGTCTCCAGAGATAATACAATGAGGATTGAGTGCTATATAGGAGCAACCCTAAATGGTAAGCGGATTAGATCAAGACAAGTGTCAACACCACATGTGATGAAGAAAAATGACTAGGTAATAATAACTCACCTCAATTAACATAGAAAAGCATTTAGTTAATTGAATAAAGAACTCGTAAGTTTAGCTTAAGTGCATGAGAATAAATTATAATAATAATTAATTAAATATTAGCTAATGCATGATTACTCTAACACCCCCCTTAAGATGAACTTGGGGAGTAGCTAAAAACCCTAAAAAAAATGCATGATGGGTCCCGATAAACGAGGCCTAGTGAGGTATCCATGTACAACCAAAATATCTCTCAAAACTAGAGAAAAGGAGAAAACCATAGTGGGAGAAAGCTTCTCTCCAAAAGAGAGAAAGACGAATGAAGGACTGAAAAACTTTCAAATCAAGGTGAAGGACTAAGAAGCCTCCAACCAAAACAATTTCCCAAAAAAGAGGAACATGTAGAAAATCGTTGAAGCATGAAGAAGTTGTAGAATACTATCAAATGATGACTGATATAGTGCTAAAATAAAGAACCTATGAAAATAGTAATGCATGAGTGTCCATATGGTAAATGATCCATCTCATTGAAATGCATGTAACCAACTGTTGATGTATGTTGCATTTGAAAGTACATAGGAACAAGAACTAGATACGTAGATCACTCAAACCACAAAACTAAGGAAGCATTAGAACCAATAGTAGAAATCCCCCATAATGTTGAAAATGAAGAGCCAAGATAGTTACACTGAAATCATGTGAAACCAATAAGTACATGTAGGAGAAACAACCTGCAAATAAAAGGGTGTGCAAATAAGGCACACATGCATGAGGCAAGAAACATTAGAATTCACTACTATCATGGAAGGGAGACTCACTTGACAAAGGTGTGATGGAAAACCAAAGGCAAACATCAACCCCCCATGGCACTTTATATCATAGTACAAAAAACACAACAGGATGTGTAAAATCCCCAAAAAAATATAACCAAAATAACACTTTATCTTAGTGCATCTACAAAAGAGAATGTGCACGAAAAAGATGTCTACAATACCCAAATAGGACCAAAAAAAATGGAAATACATGAAGAATATCCAAAAATGAGTCATCCCATGCAAACGAAAAGTTTCCAAGAGCTAAGACGTCCAAGTAATTCATCATAATGTGAAAAATACAAAAAATACTGAATAAAATGTACATGGAGAGAAATCTAGAAAAAGTTGAATGGATGGCTTTGAAGAGCTCTGAAAGATGGTTCCAACACCATTGGAATCACAAAAAATGGAGAAACTGGTCAAAATTTATGAGCTCGGGACTAAAATCAACACCTCTGATATCAACAGGTTATAAAATTCACCAATAACAAAAATAGGTGATGAGGCCCACACCACTAGAAAGTTGGAAAAACCAGCTTTCTAACGATATCTCGTTCGTCAAAATTCAACATTATATGCCCAAGTTATGACCAAAAGAAAAAAAAAAATGCTCGCAAGGGCCACATAAGGGTCAAAAATGGCCTTATCATGCTAACCGTATAGATGACATCATGTTGACGTCATCATGATGTCAATGAATATTCTAGAGAATATTTATTTTTTCCAAAAAAATGTCAACCCTCGAAAAAAAGATTCGATGGAATACTCTTGGCATCTAAAGGAATATACCTATTGCCTGACTAGAAAAATCAGGGTTGCTAGAAAAGTAAAAGCAATGTTGGGAATTTTATAGGTTGCTGAAGTTTTTGAAGAAAGCTGCCAAAGAGTGAAAAGATGATCGCTGGTTTGTTGTTAAGGCCACGACCAACATTAAATGGGGGCATGCACTAAGGTATTGCATGTGCAATACCCTATGTATTAAACATAAAAGCACTCTATTTTTTTTTTTAAAAAAACCCACCTCATTAAAAAATTCAGACTTGCAATTTTCAATAAAATATTTTAATTTTTTAAAATTTTATAAAAAAGAGAAATAAAAAACAAAGTCAGCCTAATTTTTTTTTTCAATTTTTGTGCACAGGGTCATGTAAAAAAATTTGCCTAAAAAACTCTCGACATCAAAATAAGGAAAATTTATAGTCAAAATTCATCAAATCGACCTCCTAAATCCAACAACAAGGTCCTTTTTGTGCCAAAATGCACCAAAATTGCAGCTACCCTCTGAATTCGAGAAAAAAAAGTCACTTTAAACCCTTGCAGATCTAACCTCAAGAATCCAAATCAAGCCAAACAAAAGGCATATTTGACTTTTTCAATAAATCTGAATCCAACGGTGAGGTTATTTTTTGTGCCAAAATGCACCTAAAATTGCCCACCTCCAAAATTTGCAAAAAAACCAAAGAGGATTCATATCTAAAGCTTGTAACCATTGTTGAAGAAAAAAACCTCATAAATCGAGAAGAGGTTCGCTAAATTGAGGCTTCGATACCATGTTAGAATTGTGAAAAATACGAGCCACCAGATCAAACAACGAACAAAGACACCTTCCACGCAAGAGATCTACAAACAATATGTGCAATATTCCTCTACAATAAAAAGCTATAGAATGAACCTCAAGAATCTTCAAGGAAAACAAGAGTCCTCAAAGGTTGAGAGTTCAAGAGAGTAAAAGAGTCTCTAGAGATAATACAATGAGGGTCAAGTGCTATATAGGAGTAACCCAAAATGTTAAAGGGATCAGATTAGGACAAGTGTCAACATCACATGTGATGGGATAGAATGATCTAATAATAACTCACTTTAGTTAACATAGAAAAACACTTAGTTAACTAAATAAAGAACTCCTAAACTTAGCTTAAGTGCATGAGAATAAATTCTAGACTAATAATTAATTAAAAATTAATTAATTATTAGCTAATGCATGATTACTCTAACAAACAGCTAAAAATGACTTATGCACTTTCATCTTATCATTTCATCATTATCCTTATCATTTCTTTTATCTATAATTAGTTAAAATAATTTTTAATTATTTAATTAGCTTAATATTTTTATCATATCCATAATTATTTAATTAATTTATCACTTATCATTTCTCTCTAACACTAATTAAAATAAAATTTATTTTATTTTTGGTCCTCTATAATTAAATATTTTCAAAAATTATTTACTTACCCAACATTCCTCTTTTAAACAAATTAAAATAATTTATTTAAAGTGCATATGTTTTTTTCTAAAATAAATAAATTAATATTTATTTATTTCTCCAACTATTATTTTGAATTTTTTTTAGTTCTTCTAACTTCCCCCTTCATCAAAATTCAAATTTAGGTCTTACCTTATCTCGATTTTTCCTATCCATTGATATTGAAAATTAATCTCCACCATTGATCAAATATCAAGTGAATCATATAAATAAGAGTATTTCATTTCGTTCAAACACCCTAGTACTCTTATGATCAAATTCATTCTAGCACTTTTATTATTCAAGAATTCAAGCATTATCATTGTCAAGCATAGGTATCATATTTTCATCATCCACAAATCCTATTTGTTATTGGTTCCAATGGTGAGCGTTTATATTTTATTATATCTCTTTATTAGAGAAACATAAGAGGAAATTGCGTGATGGCCAAATGCTCTCAAGGGTTTGATTTCTTCCTTGTGTCGCCCTCCTTTTTCCCTGGTCTTTTCTTTACGCTAAGTGTCTTAACTTTTATTATTCTATGTGTTGCATTGTTTATGTATATCTATCTCTCCTAGCTTTCTCATTTCTATATCGTAGATCGCTAGGGAATCATGTTTATTATGCTTGTGCTTCTCTATTAATTCTCCATTCCTTCTAGTAAGTGTAGTGGATGTACGTTGTCCCCAATGGGGGATTTGGAGCATCATTCAGATGACCCCCCAGGAGTGGGGGAAACTAACCCTAAGATTAAACCCGTTGGAGACTTGAGCAAAGAGGCTCGATCATTCAAAGATATTATTGCAGAAGAAAAAAAGATTACCATTTCATAGACAATCCACTTCATTAATGTGGAGGATGGAGCCATCTACGAAGAAATACAAACCAAAGGAGAAGGTAAGTACCCTACCAAATCCTTAAAAAAGCTTTTCTAATTCCTAATGATGATATGGAGGTCACCATGAATAGTGAGGAGCATAGATTAAAAAATAGTGCAATTTTCTTCTTGGCCCTGGATGTTAACAAAACCCCTGCAAGATTTTTTTTTATCATTGGCTATGTAATGTTTGGAATAAGAAATTAGGTATTCAACAAAAAAATTTCAGGATGATTCAAAAAGGGCTATTCTTGATTCTATTTAAAACTAAAAAAATGCAATTAAAGTTTGTCTCCAAAGAATTCTAGTTTGTGGGTAATTCGATGTTTAGGGAAATTCCATGGTCCATGAACCTCTTGTACAAGGAAGTGGCTTCCCTAGCCTACCCAAGGTGGATAACACTTAAAAAATTGCTTTTCATCCTATGGTCATTCATCCCTCAAATAATTGCACAGTTTGGGTGTGTATTAAGAATTAAAGATACTAGAAACCCCCTACCTCACATGGACACAAGGGTTCTTGTATCCATCACATTGAGAGTGGAAATACCAGAGAAATTAGAGATTGAAACTGAAAATTCCATACTAACGTTCAAGGTAGAACTCTTGGGGGGAATTAACACATGCTTCCTTTGTAAAAAGGAGGGGCATATAAGGAAAAATTGCCCAATCCTAAAAGGCTACGAGCAATTATAAAAAAAGGTATTAAAAACAAACCCTATTGGAAGAAAGCAAGCCCCTTTGAAGGGTGTGAATAACAGTGACCAAATGGGAAGTGATGACCTTGTGGAGGGTTCGTTAAATTTTTTTGCTTCCCCCACTAGGGATGTGGTTAAGGATAAAAATTGCTCTGCAATAAATGTAACTACTTGCACTAACAACTCGGACATTCTTAACCTTGACCTCTCCCCCAAGGAGGAAACCCTTGTATCAAGGAAAGGGAACCTATTTAATAATCCCACATAAATTGAAGGACTATCAGATCCCTCTTCTACTTCTATACCAGATGTTCCCATGATGTGCACTCAAGCTGAAAACATTAACCAAGATAAGGTGGTGGAGGCACCCAAGGCTATAAATTGCAACCCCCTCAGCTATAATAAAAATGCCCAGGAACTCGTAATGGATAAAATTAAAAAACAAATTGAAACCAACAAGAAAATTGCTAATAGAATTAGGGCTAACAAAAATAACTCTGAATTATTTAAGCCCCAAAGCACAAAAGAACAATCTATGAAGAGCAACAGACTCCCTAGCCTGACTCAAAATAATGGTAAGGAAAATAATGGAGATTCCGAAAACCTTAATACTGAACGTGGCTCCTTGTTGAGCCACGATGGGAATGATAAGTCCCCAAAGGGAACCCTATGGAGTATTAAAGCTACCCCTCACAAAGATAATAAAGATTTTGATAATTCAAATGCCAATCGTAATAAATCCAAGGAGGATTCAACCCTTAATGAAGGGATGACCCAGAACATATTATGCTAAGAACTAGAGTACCTCCCCCAAAATAAAGAAATGAACAATACTATTAATAATAACAACTCTAATAATGATGAACACCTTAAAAATATCCCTTGTCCTCTAACCCGTGGGATGTGCAAAATGATCTAAATCTAGAGATTACTCTAGACAAGCCTAACCTTGAATAGCTAAAGCAGATCCTTAACAAGGATTAGAACCCTATAGGAGATAAAGGAAATTGAGACAAAAAGGAATTAACAAAAATACAAGACACCCAAGAGAAGGTAGCTCCTAAATATGGAGGAGAAAATGAATCTTGTGTTAGGAATATGCTGATCCAAAAGAAAAGGAAAAGAAGACAGAAACAAAGAGTGCATGTTATCTTGTATCTCAGGTGCAATAATAAAAAGAATGAGCTCCCTAAATTCTTTGAAGGATTTAGGAGTATATAAGAAGAAGTTCAGGACATTAATTTTGATGACTCTTAAATGTATCTCATGGAATATTAGGGGGTTGGAGTCCTCAGATAGAAAATATACTATAAGGAGACTCTTAATACAGGAGAATAACAAAGATATTGTAATGCTACAAGAAATAAAAGTTGTAGGATATACCCTACAAACCAATCTCAGGTTTATTTGGAAATACTCCACCAATTATACCACCAACCATGAAAAAGGCAAAGGTGGAACTGGTATTCTAATATCCAATAAATGGAGCAAGTGGGTAAAGGATCATGGCACTTCCCCTTGTAACAAAGCAGTTTGGGTCCATATAGAAATGGATGGGGTAAGGTTTGGAAATTGCTCCATCTATGCTCCAAATGAATATAGAAAAAGATGTAACTATGGGAGTGGCTGAGTAGATTTTAATATGATAGAAAACACAAAGGACAAGTTAGGAGGAGTGGATATGGGGTGGAAAGGGAATGAAAAATATTTTTGGTATAAGATGAAAAATAATCTTAGACTATTAGACCCCCTTGAAGGGGAAAAGAAGGAAAATAATACCATCTGGTACACTTGGTGTAATGCACAAAAATCAAATAGAAGGATTTACTGTAGGGTAGACAAATTTTATGCAAATAAAGACTATTTTCAGTTTGACCAAGTTGAAGAGGCTAATAGCAGGGTGAAGGTCAAACATTGGACCCTATCTAATCACCATCCCATTATGGTCAAAATTATCATTAATGATAATATGGAGAGACCTCTAAATAAGGGCAAAAAACTCATTCTCAATTCGATCCTTCTACAATTGGAGGACAACAATTGTGCAATCTTCACAATTAGAGAGATAAATAGAGGAATACATGCAAATAAAACTGCCATTGAGAAATGGAACATTAATGTTAAGATTTGGAAAATAACCTTCCAAAAAATCAAAGAGAAAAGAGCAAAGGAATACAAAAGAGTTGAAAACCAACTACAAAATTCCCTTATAAAGGTGGAAAACAAGCTCCAAAATGCTCCCTAAGACACGAAAGTAAACAATGAATTAATCTTCATCAAGAGGCAACTGAGAAAGATTTAGAACTATAAAGATCATGGATTAAAAAAGAGGGCAAAATTGAACTGGATCTCCCAAGGAGACAAAGGCTCCAAATTCTTTTTCAGGTGCCTTAAAACCAAAGAGGCAAAAGAAACTATTGGGGCTATTTGGGATGAAGGAATCATGACTAAAGATTCAGATGCTATTAAGGAAAGTTCCAGCAATTCAATGAAAGACTATTTACTGTAGAATTCTTAGGTCCCCGAGGGGTGGAGGCAAGAGAATTGTGTAGGAAATTAATTCCAAGGAAAATAACCAGGGAGGAGGCTGCTAATCTGAACCAATAGATAACCAAAGAAGAGATCAATAGTGCAATACTTTCCCTAAGTAATGATAAATCACCTGGAGCGGACCACTTAACATTGGAATTATATAAAAAAAATGTTGAATGGATGGGGGAGGATCTACTCCAAGTCTATAAAGAAGCTGACAAGAAAAGCTCACTTGGTAAAGAAATTAATCATGGAATAATAAAATTGGTCCCAAAGGAGGGGGATAAAACCCTCTTAAGAAATTTGAGACCTATCTCTACTGAATGTCTCCTATAAGATCCTTGCAAAAGTAATAGCTAGAAGGATAGTTGAAATTCTCCCCAAAATGATTAATAATACCCAAACAAGATTCATCAAGGGTAGATACATTGTGGAAAATTTGATCACTAGTTGGGAAGTCATGGAATGGAATACAACCTCCAATCAGGAAGTGGGAATGCTACTTCTGGACTTCGAGAAAGCTTATGACACAATTGAGTGGCCCTTCATTATGATGGTCCTAGAGGCCTTTGGATTTCTTGAACTCTTTTTCCAGATGATAAAAACTCTAATGAATGAGGCTACAACACAAGTGAAAGTTAATGGTGACCTAACTAATGAATTTTAGTTACAAAGATCCATATGACAAGGGTGCCCTCTTGAACCCTCACTATTTGTAATAGTTGCAAGTGTCCTACACTATATACTGAGGGACCACTCTATAAGACCAAAGCTTCAAGGAACCCCAATACCAATAATGAAGAATTAATTAATATTCAATTTGTTGATAATACAACACTGTTGTTAAAATGGAATAAGGAAATTTTATAAACTTAATGAAAAAATGGAGCTTTTTAGCCAAGTAGTTGGTGCAAAAATATCTAAGGGGAAATCAATTCTACTAACCTGGGATAGCAGACAACCTAGCTAGCTTAAGGATCATGAATTTCAATGGGGTGGACCCAACAAAGTAGTAAGATACTTGGGTATTCCTTTCCCTATTAACCTCAACTTAAAAGATATGTGGGAATGATTGAAAGGAAAATAGTAAGGAAACTTGAATCCTGGAACAAACAATACCTCTCCATAGCTAGGAGAGCTTAGGTTTTCCAAAAAATTCTACCCATTTATAACATCTACTATGATTTAGTTTGGATTTTCAACAGTTACCAGATAGAGGAAATACATAAAAGAATAAGATAATTCCTTTGGTCAAACAAAAAAGGAAATAAGAAAAAAAACATGCAGGTAAATAAGAAACTTGTTGTATTGAGAAACAAAAAGGGGGTCTTGGACTCAAAGATCTAAATAAACAAGGAATTGCTCTTGCTGTAAAATGGATTTGTAAAAGACTAAAAGGAAATGAGCCCTGAAAGACATTGGTCAAGAACAACATAAAAAATGCTTTCCCCAAAAATGCAAAATCTTGGAGGAACTTACTTGTTTGTGAGTTAGTGTTTGGTGAATTCCTTGTATCCCCTGTAGGTTCCAATATCTTCAAAAGTTTGTGGAAGGCCTAGGAAACTAGCAAAGAGGTCATTCTAAACCATTTCCCGATGGGATAAGGATCTAGATAATATTTTCCTCTTAAAATCCATCTGGTGGAATACCTTCCATGATAGCAAGCCCCTTGCCCTACTTTAAAGAATCAAATATCTAAAAGAAAAGATTTTGAATTCTAAAATCCTTGACCCTTCTAAATCTCAAAATTTTAATTGGATAATCAGTGATAACCTAACCAAGATAAAAGCCAAAGAAATCTATAACCTTGTGGTGCTCCCCCTTAATCTTGTTGAGCAGCTTGATAATAATTGAAAGTTTAACCTTAACTAGAAAGATTGGAACATGACCTTCTTGGATTTATGGAATAACGTGTGGGAACCAAAAAAAATTGGCTTTAAATGGATGCTTTTCCTACAAAAACTACCTAACTTTGATGCTAAAGATAGTACAAATATTTGTGGAATTTGTAAGCAAGTTGAAACTATATCTCATTTATTATTTGAATTTTTTTTGCTAAATAAATATGAAACCTTTTCCTTATTGATCTTACAGGTTATGGTGAAAGAGTAGAAAAAAGAAAGAAAGAAATTCTATTAGGAAAGATTGCAGAAATTAGAAAAGGAACAATATGTATTGATTAGTTCTAACAATTGAAATTTTGTGGTATCTTTGGAAAGCTAAGAATTATGAAAAGTACCAGGGAATTAGGAGGGTGCTTACTAAGTCTAAAAAGAGACTCACTACTTTCAATGTCTTTATGTAGGTTTCAAGTACTGTAGAAGTCACCAAAACCAAATACCAGAACCTCATAAAGAAATGAAAAGTAGAAATAACAAAGGAGGAACTCATAAGTGCAAATCAATGGTTGTACTTTAATCCATATTTGAAGAGCTTCATTAAAAAGGGACAAGGCAACAATAGGGATCCTTCAAAGGCCAAGGAAAAGGAAAAAATGATTGATACATGTAAATATGGCACTTGAAAGGTCAAATGATAAAGGTACAAGGAAGACAAAGGACAAGAAGATAGAAAACAAGGAATAAGAAATTAACACAAGATATTGGTCATTCAATACAAATAACAACAATACTTTCAGACAACATCTCATGGACTTTCAAAAAAATTATAACAACAAACGTGAAGATAGAGTCATGTAATATATGTTGTACAAAAAAAAAAAATCCACTACTGCAATTTGTATTTAGAGCAGCAATAAGGCCAAATCAGGCCTAATGTTTTTTTTGTGAGGCTCACAATATAAGTTATTCAATTATATTTAATATAAAAAAAACATAAGAATTATTTCACTCGACCATACATGCATCAAATTAAATAGATCATTTATATAGACACCCTTAGTGAGAAACATACATATTATCACCATTTTAAACACCTCTGGTTGCTTTGGAGGCATATTTAAAGTTTTTTCATCTTGGTGCTTGGGAACTCATACTAATTTAAATTTTTGATGGATTTGTCCAACAATTCCATTTCTTTGGGGTAGAGAAGACCTTCTAGAGAGGTACACTTACTATAGATTTCTTGATTTAGTCAAAATTATTAAAGGAATCAAATGATTCTATAGACCACTACGTGTTAGGAGCAGGGAAATCTTTAAGAAACCCCCCCCTCGGCGAAGGTGTAAATTCCTGGCGAATCTTGTATACTTCCCGATAAAAAGTATTAATTTTCTTGGCGAAATTTTTTGTTTTTCGGGAAAAAATAATAATCCCAATTGGCGAATATTTTATAATCCCTGGAAGTTTGTGGAAAATCTTGGTGAATGCAATATTTTTTTAATCGAATAAAATATTTTTCATTGGCGATTAAAACCGTTTTTCAAACCAGATTTTTTTTTCCATTGGTGATTAAAACCTTTTTTCAAAGCAAAAAATATATTTTCATTGGTGAATTAAAAAGAATCTCAAAATAATAAAAAAATACAATGGCAAAATAAATAGATATGCCAACGAAAAATCATAGGGGTAATTCGATGAATGTTTGATGGACGACTGTAGTTGCATTCCAGAACTAAATCTCTAAAGCAATAGACTTGCGATTTGAAACCTTCGGAATAACACTAGAAGCGTTAGATTTCTAGAAATCAATGGTTGAGATTTTATTACCGTAAAAATTGTTATAAAGTTCTATTTCTTAGCGATTGGGCAACCTCAGCGGGATGCACAACTTTCGAAGTGTCAGCTCATTTAATGAATTGTAAGGTCCCATTAAGGGATGTCTTCTCAAATGCTTTCAAACACCAACTTTAGGTTTAATGCAATCTTTTAAATCCTCCGAAAGGATAGATCTTAAATAAGGAGGTTGGAGAAAACCAGCTATGTCGAGTACAACAGGGTGATTTTCATTTTAGAAGAAGAAGAAGAATGCGCTGAATTTCATAATTTAGTTATGGAAATGTAGTTGGAACTATACAGAGTCCCGACACCTCCAACGGTTTAACAACATGCATGAATCCTTTTGTGAATTGTGAATTTGTGACACGTAATCATAAGGGGGCGTAGTTTCAACTTTTGAACGCTTTTTGAATTTTGATCGTACAAGTTGTGGGGTGACAGGTCTGTGAATCCACATTTTTGGAATTAAAGAGATAAAAGAATATATTTCTAAATATGTGTATTTATTAATGCTTCCTTTTAATTATGAATGAATTGTGTTTCTTCATGATAATTGTTCAATGTTTATCTGTTAGGTCAAAATGCGTATTTTTTCATCTTTGAGACTTTGTGTTCAGATTAATTCATTTGTTAAAAGAGAAACTATTGCTTTTCTTTACTGATTGTGATAAAACGGACTTTGTGTCATTTGTTTTAAAATATCTTGCATCTACTTTCATGGCTAAAGTGACAAATCTGTACACCAACAAGAAAAAAGAGTTGCATTTCGAAAGTAAATCTCTGAAGCATTAGACTTGCGAATTGAAACCTCTAGAATAACACTATAACTGTGAGATGTAGACATGTGGCGAGATAAAGGCCCATCGCTCATAAATCATTCTGTCTTTTCAATGCCTCGACGTTGTACATTTCATTTAATTGAAATTCTCAATCTTTTTGAAGAAAGTGTGGTTGGCGTACTGTTAGTGCTAGTGCTGGCAGTGGCGGCGATTAATGCCATATGTGATATGAACATCTGAAGCAATTTCTTGGACATCTCATAGCTTTAATGAAACATGATTTGTAATGATTTCATATCATTTGAACTTTGAGTGGCACTTGTGAATTGGTGATTTTGATAGCTTGTCAGCTTGAGGTACAGTTTGCATGTAGCCAAACATCAATCAAATTAAACATTTTAATTATACAAGCTCATAGCGGCACTGGTGGCCCATAAATAGGGATAGTGATTCAGTGAATAGTGGATAGTGCCATAAGGGTTTTTATTTTCTAGGGTTAATAAGGATTCACGAAGAAGATGATGCGGTATTGGGGATACTCTAAATTCTCTTGCCTACAGTTATGTAGTTACAGAGTAATAAGTAAAAGATGAATTTCCTTCAAGTTTAGAATGGGTGGAATTGGAAAGAAGTTGATTTGGTTAACCTGACTTCTCAGACAGGTTTTGAACCAGGATGAGGAGCTCTGATGGAGGTAAGTGTTATACCAGTACATGGAAGTTTCGTGCAAAAGAAGGGAGCAGATTTGCTTCTCCTCTTGTATTTTAACAGCTCCCATTTCCCCAGCATGGTTGGGCAGGCAAGCCCCATGCATTTATTTTCAAAGAGAAATTTGTATTACATCTTCTATATGACTGGTTCTCGAAGGGGATAAGTACATTTTGTATCTTCACAGCTCCCATTTCCCCAGGATTGATTAGAACCCCCTTTCCCCAGCATGGTTGGCAAATCCACCAACAAAAGCTTGGAATCATGCATTTATTTTCAAAGCCACATTTGTATTACATTGTCACCAGCAAAATCTTGGAATCATGCATTTATTTTCAGAGCCACATTTGTATTACGTTGTCACTAGCAGAAGCTTGGAATCATGCATTTATTTTTAGAGTTACATTTGTAGTAAGTTTTCAGCAGCAGAAGCTTGGAAATTGGAATCAATTTGTAATCCATTGTAACAAGCAACAACTTGGAATAAATTATTAAATTTTGTCTATGTAAAGTACTAAAGTGACACACTGACATATGTTATTTATACAAAACAGGAGCTTGCCTGATCTACAGCTACTTGTCTGTAAAAAGATATGTAATAATGTGACATTGAAATTCAGTTGCTATAAAATAAATGGTTGTGTTGTGTTATTCTTTGTTATTCATTTACACTTAGAGTAAAGAGTTTTTTTTTTGAGTTCGGAACTTCAGTGTCTATTAATATATTCAAATCAATTTTTTCTTTTGAGAAATTAAGTAATAAACTTTATGTAATATGCACTTGATAATTCATGGTTATATCTGGCCATCGGGGGAATGCAATCATTCATTCCACCGATGTTTATGTGTTACAACGATGTGCTTACTTTTGTTGACTTTATCAGTATATCAGGGAGTGCACCTTATGAGTCTTCGCCTTCAGGCCATTGATGGGGCTGTGATGGGGGTTCCACCGATAAAGCATTGTTAGGTCGATGCCTATGGTATTGATTTTTGTTAGGAATGGGGGAAGGACTACGAGTAAGGGATTTCAAATATGTTTATGGATGCATTTGCAATGTAATTATGTAGGCTATGATATGGATCTTGTCACAATTCACAAATTTCTACGATTTGCATTATGTAGGCTATAATAAGTCCTTTTCAACGTTAATTTACCGGCCCTTCACCTTGATGCCAATCCTAGCACGCAAAAGTTCAAAACAACTTTAAAACACATGTGTCATGTTTATTTTTTAAGTTAATATCATAAATTACTCAAGTTTCAACCGTTGGATGAATATTTGATGTATGGTTGTAGTTGCATTCCGTAATGAAATGCACAGAGCGATGGGCTTGCCAACTTAAACCTCTGGAATCACCCTATAACCGTTACATTTAGAAAGATCGACGGTTAAGATTAAGAATTTGTAACTTGTAGACCTAAGACATTCCATTCACTTTAATGTTCCAATTTCGAGAAACAAAGCATTTAAAGCACTTTGTACTGCTAAGTGTCAACTGTCAAATGATTACTATTTTTTTTAAGTGAGTTGGTCAACACACGGTCATGGTGATATTTTTTCAAGTCCTTTGCAGTTTGCAACGTTAATTTACCGGCCCCTTGGCCTTGATGCCAATCCTAGTGCACAAAAGTTTAAAACAAATTTAAAACACGTGTCATGTTTTTTTTAAAGTTAATATCATAAATTACTCAAGTTTCAACCGTTGGATGAACATTTGATGTATGGTTGTAGTTGTATTCCATAATGAAATGCACAGAGCGATGGGCTTGCCAACTTAAACCTCCAGAATCATGCTATAACCGTTAGATTTAGAAAGATCAACGGTTAAGAATTTGCAACTTGTAGTCTTGTAGACCTAAGACGTGTCATTCACTTTAATGTTCCAATCACGAAAAAAAAAAGCATTTAAAGCACTTTGCACTTTGAAATTGTATAGTGATTTTTAAAGTCTTCACTCCTCAGATTGCTCATTGCAGTGCACCACCCTATTTTGGATTCCACAGTTCCACTTCCAACAATGCCATTCCAGTTTTCAAGAGTTGGGACTCAAAATCTGGGTAAGTGAAAGAATTCTTGTGGCTACGTTTCATCGTTTGACATTTCTTAAAATCTTATTTTGTCAAAGTTTGAAGTTTGGGTTTAGAGACTTAAGAATTCATTAAAATTAAGGAGGACTAATAGGTATTAGGGAATTCAAATTTCACAACTTCACATTTGTATAAGCATGTCTACCACCAGTACCACTAGAGCAATGTCCGATAAAAAAATACATTATACAAAATTGCTTAAAACCTCGGGTTTCACTGATGGGTACCATGATATTTATGATCCTGAAATCTATGGTAGGCGTACCTCAAAACTTAGATTTTCATCTCAGAATAAGGCTACAAAGCAAACACAAGTTTTAGTTAATAGTGTCAGTGCACCATGGGTAACTGGATTAGGGCACATGATGTTACATGAAGTTTTCCCTTGCCTAGAATTTATCATGGTCTATGCCGAAAATTATGATCATAAGAAAAGAGAAATTGTTAATAAAGATAGCCAAGAAGAACTGTTATCCATTAATGCAGAAGAACTTGGAAAAGTGTTGTGGTTTACGATCGAAGAATTTGGAAACCACCACATTGACCTAGAAAAGCTTGCTAGTGATTATGAAGCAATGGAAGAAAGACAAAAAAATAATTTCTTAAATAAAATAGTTCGGGATAGAAACAAATTGAAAGGTGATCATAAGCCTCCTTATAATTTGGATATTTTTAAACCATGGGTTCAGGATACTATTTCCATGCTAGCATTTTGCCTCTGTCTGGATAGCAATTTGGAAGTGGGTGCAAGTCTCCTTGAAATGGTATATAATATCCATTATGTTGATGAACATGTCAAATATAATAATATTCAACACATTGTAGAATCCATGCATAAACAATTTTTAATGATTAAAGCAGGTTCCACCAAGACATTTAGGTTCACAACCTACTTGTGCTATCTTTTTATATTCAAATTTAGAGGAAAGTTTCAGACCAACAAGCTTCAGATTCAGCCCTATAGTAATGCAGATGAAAAGAAAATGGCTCCAGTATATGAATGGACCACTGAGATAAGGATGCATGATTCTCGAAGGAACTACAGTCATTTTGTAGACTACTTTTTGGCTCCATTGCATCAAGAAATTACAAATACTCCAATGCCTAGATTGCCTATGTCATGTAGAAACTGCATGCAACTAGGAAAAGAAATACAATTGGTTGATTGGTACTTAATGGAAGAATATACTGTGCTAAGATTTTATGGATCGGGAGTACATCCATACAAACTTCCAATACATGTGACAGAAAGGGTTTTTACATTGGAATATGTAAGGCAGGTGCAGAGTGTTGATGAACTACACTTTATCAATCAGCAAAAGAAGACCTTATTTCTTTATTTACCTTTTTCATGTGGAGGGTTCACATTCGAGAGAAAAGAATTTAGTGTGGCACATAATCTTTTGAAGTTTTTTGACTTTGATGCTATCTGTCACTGGCAGTATGATCCATGTGACATCATTAAATCAATGATTGTGGCCAATAGGAATGTTGCAAGTAGAATTCAACATCAAAGTAAACCCTTGCTTGAAAACTTGAGAAACAAGGATTCTTAGGATGAGGTCAAAATAGAAATGGAGAAAAGTGTTGCTGAGAATGGTATTTCTTTTGAACAATTGTCAACAGAAATTAGGGCATTGCACCGAAAGACAATCAGGACATACAACATTTTTTATGAAAAAAGTGATAAAACATCTAGTAGAGTAAAAATTCCAGGTTCTCTAGAGAAATAAGTTACAAATAAAAATTTTCCACGATAAAAAATTACTGCCTTTTGGTCTATGAGGAAGGACCTAGGTGATCCAAGAGCTCTTGCAGAGCATGGAGCTAACAAAGAAGATAAAGAGTTTAGAAAATTGTGGAATATAGAGCATCTCGATGAACATGGAAGCAAAGGAAGTGATGATGAATCTAATGATGATAGTGAATAAGAAGAACAAAGCCATGCCAATTACAAACTTGGTTTAAATGAGGCCGCAAAAGAAGCATATGCTTCAGCATATACTTCAGGAGCAACCATACTTGGAAAAAA
The DNA here is from genome assembly GCA_007115665.2 of Sequoiadendron giganteum. Classification (NCBI taxonomy): domain Eukaryota; kingdom Viridiplantae; phylum Streptophyta; class Pinopsida; order Cupressales; family Cupressaceae; genus Sequoiadendron; species Sequoiadendron giganteum. The sequence goes on from CM021101.1 coordinate 236,442,671, forward strand.
TTGGTTATGAAGGTGGTCCTTTGGGGTCCAAAGACTCCAAAAGACAAGGCCTTTGGATGGTAACAAATGTTGAGCATAGAAAACCAGTTGATAAATCTGGCCTTGGGCTTGGAGGTGAAAACGTAGACCAAGGGAATACAAGTCAATTTGTTAGAGCTTCTAATCCTCATACTCATGGTCAGATACAATCACAACTAGGACATGCCCTTGGTGGACAACTTAGTGCAACTGGGAGTGCCATTGGTGATGATGGTATGGGTAGTAGTACCAATAGTGGTCAACATGTGCTAGAACAAAAAATTACACACAAGAGGAAAAGAATACAAGATACCACAGAAACACTAGGTGATCAAGGCAATCAAAAGAGGCAAAGGATTTTGATAGGTCCAAGTCACACTATCAGTGGATCCACCACAAAGGAGTTATTTCCAAGCACTCCCCCAATTCCGGTTAGTGTGGTTGTGACATCATTAGCAAATGCAAGTACTCCTATTCCCTCACCATTCAAGCATTCCATTGTTCCTACCTCCCCAGGTTATGATTTCATTGAAGAGTTTAAAAAGAAACCAGACTTGAATAAAAAAGAAAAGAATCAACTGATGGAGAGTGCGTCCATTGTAACTTTAGAGCCTGCAACAACCATGGTATTACCCACATTTGACACAAATAAAGAAATCATGGAGTACACAATTGTTATTCCCACAGTTCAAAACAAACCAAAAAATCAGATGAATCGATCTAAATACCAGGTAACCAATTTTCAATTGGATTTTTCTGGCCTAAAAAATACTGACAAAATTAATGTATCAAAGAAGAACAATGAATTGGTGTACACATCATTGCTAAAGCAAGATAGAGAGAAGAAAAGGTTGCAAACCCAAATAGAAAAGTTACAGGCAGACCTAGCAAGTGAGAAAGCAAAGAGGAAAGCAACAAATAACAAGAGCAATGAATTAGAAAAAAGAATAATAAAATTTGCCTCTACATCAACAAGCAAAGAGGATAAACCAAATGAGAGAGAAGTGAATGACCTAAAGCGAAGGCTAGATGAGAGCAACAAGAAATATGATGAAGAAAAATCCACTTCAGAAAAATTAAGACTAAGCATTGTGAATGGAAATGCACAATGGGAACAAAAATTGGAGAAACAGAGAAAAATAAATGAAAGATTGGAGACAGAGCTAGATGAGAGCAACAAGAAATATGATGAGGAAAAATCCACTTCAGAAAAATTAAGACTAAGCATTGTGAATGGAAATGCATAATGGGAACACAAATTGGAGAAACAAAGAAAAACAAATGAAAGATTGGAGACAGAGCTGACAGAAGAAAAAGAAGAAATCAAGTCTTCTCAAAATAAGTTATTTGCATTTTGTAGACATACAGTGAGGCATATGAAACAAAATATTTGGGATGAAATAATGCAGAGGTTTGATCATTTGTGTGACATGTTTCAATTGATTGATTCTATCAGACAACATTATAAGAAGCTCAACAAATATTTAGTGGACAACAAAAATGTGCTGGAATTAGAGAAATCTGCAAATCAATTTCTACAAACAGTCTACAAAGCCAGTGACAATGATTTGAAATCAAAAGGGATTACTAATTAGATTGAAACATTAATGAAGTTGTCATCTATGATTGAAAAGTGTTCGAGAATGCGTGGAACAAAGTAATATTTGCATTTGGTTGCAAACAAGATGAAGGTGGTGGATGAAAAGGTAAGGAACTTCACAGAGCTTGGTTTTCCAGAGGCTTTTGACACAAATGAGTGATTCATTGGAAATGATGGTTTTAGAAAGAAGACGGAAGGTGCAAGGAAGATTGATTTGGACCAGTTTCCTCAGAACCTAGATGTGAACTATTTGGATTCCATCAGAACACTGATAACCTTGGATGCAAAATTGATTGAAGAATTCAAGACAGGTTCCACTTCCAATTACAATCATGAAATGTTAACAAAACTTCAAGTCAAACAACATCAGTTAGAACAAATGGAAATTCCACCACCTGAAGAGTGGAAGTTGCTAGAAAAGGTGATACAGTGACTTGATTTTTAATTTTCAATCTTTGATAATATGAGTTTCCAAGTTCCAACTCAGCTTTGTGCAGACTTGTCTTTGGGCATTGGCAAGATTTTGCATTGCCAATGCCAATATGTACTCCTTCATGTGAAAATCAATTAAAAAGCTCAAATTCAGACTTAAGTAATGTGATGATGTTCAATTATCTGTATTATTTATTTTATCATTTGAACTATAAGGTGATGAACTGTTAGCTCATTATATTTACTTCTTGGTAGAGCTTCCAAGTTATGGATGATGAATTGTTAGCTCATTATATTTACTTCTTGGTAGAGCTTCTAAGTTATGGATGTTGAACTGTTAGTTTCTGTTATGTTTTGACTAAAAATCCTGATCAATATCCACCAACTTACAGTCTTACATGTCACCCACATCCCACATACTACAAAAATACACTACATTTGATTTTATGATTAGCACAAATTGCAGAGATTTGTCTGACAAGATCCATTTTGTGGCCCACATTACTACTTGATCAATGATCATGTCCATAAATAAATCTAAAACCCCATGGTCACAACCCCTATTCCCGAAGAATTCAAATTCAATGTACTGACAAATTAAATGTACTTCCACACACTCAATTTGAATAACATAAACAACCACTTTGGAGACAGCCAAATAAGTTAATAACTTATAAGCATATGAATCCACAACAGTTGAACACTCAAAAGCAAAATAGTAATTATGTGTAACCTTCTCCATTGTATTTATCTTCAAAGTTCAAATGATATGCATTATAAAAATAGTTTATGATATGAGATGGATGGGCGAATTGGTGCAATCTATTATCTATCTTCTTACTATTTTCTACTCTAAAGTCTAATTAAAAATGATGTGATGATACATTGATCTCCTATTCGGGTCTTGATCTCTCTTATAAATGAGAGGCAACAAGCTACAAACCCCTTACAAAAAGTCATGACGTTTGACAACTAAACATAACTCAAATTATAAATAAAACAATGCCGTAGGTGAATGCATCGATTCGTTAATCTCCAAGTAGAAGCCTGTGACCACCTAAGATCTATTCAAGGATTCTACTCCATGATAGGGTGCTCATCATGTTGTTGGCTGGCGTTCTTACTCTGAATCTGATGGTTGTCCTGTTGGATCTGATTTTGACACATCTACAGTTTGGCTAATAAATAGATTGACTACAAAGAGGTGATGGATGTACTCCTGTTCAACATAGGTGTCCACGTTAGAGATTGCCTCTTTCATATCATATTCCATAGACATTATTTTTTTGAGTTGCTTATGAGTGTTTTGTAAAACCATATCCTCGTCATTTATTTCTTGCAACGCAACAGTTAGAAGCCCATCAAGCTCTTCCTTCCAATCATCATATTCTCGTGGATTTCCAATGCCATTATGAAGTGTCAGGAGTGGGACTAAATCAAATCAATCAAAATCTTCCCTAAGCCTCTTATGATATCCATTATGTGATTCTACCAGCTTGTTATATGTCAGCAATATTTGTCCTTTCATGACATTCTTATCTACGAGCTCCTTTTTTTTCTCCATCATTCTAGGCTGCAATCGTTCATTCTCCACCAATGCAATGCATGTCTATTTGAATACTTTCCAATATTAATTAGCACATTTCATCATTTTGTTGAATCTTTCTTTTATCATTTCAGATATAGTGTTATATTTGATGGTTTTCACTTCTTTCTCCAATTCTTTGCATTTCCCCTGGGATTTCAGATGGCATTTCTTCTAGTAGGTTGCATCAGCCAATGCATCAAGCACTCTCTTATCTTTTTCAAGCCATGGGGAGTACAAATTTGATGTGGAGGAGGAAGATGTTCTTTCTCTCTGATTTGCTAGCTCCTTCTTCAGTTTGTCATTTTCCTTAATCAGTTTTTCGATCTATGCTTTGGTAAAATTTGCCACATTTATGTTCAATTATGCTATCTCCATAGGGTTGGTATCCACTACTCGTTGAACCAAGAGATGACCAAACACTTGGTTTGGATTACTAATTATAGCAGGTCTTTTATCATGGGATACAGTGACCAAATAAGCAAGGTGGCTTCGTCTGGGTTGTACCTAGATCCTGAATACATTTTGTCACTTGCTTCTTCTGTTAAGTTCATTGTCTTATCCCCTCTTTTTCTGAAGCTATCAAATACAATTGAAGAGCTAATATCCCACCCTGGAAGGAGCAACACTCCAGCTTCTTGAAGCAATTCCCTTCCTCTTTCAGGAGTGATGGACTCTATTTCCTTTTCTACCTCCCTTTTCAATTCCTCCAGAGTGGTTGCCTCATGTTCAAGAGTGATATCCTGTATCTGTTGTCTCATTTTTCTGCCTTTATATTCATAAAAAAATGATTTAAATTCAAAATATTTAACAAAATCACAATCAGAAATAAACTATTGTCCAGCCCTAACCCTCACATCATCAGATAGTTCATTTGATGCCTCAAATATTACAATATTTTTCTCTTGAGGGGGCTCGTACTGTGCAATCATAGGAGCACTGATTTGTTTGATCTGCTCACCCTCTTCATCACCCTGCTCTTTTTCACTTATATCAGTATCTACAAAAAAACATACCTCAGGAGTAGGCTATGAAGGTATGCAATCCAAGGGATTTATGTCTTCAACTTGTACTCTTGAATAGGTTGCATGAGGTGCATCAAAAACAACTGGGGGAACATCCTTTACCAGTTCATTTACATGAGCGATGAGTTGCTCAATTCTTGTTAAAGGATCTTGTATCTCACCAAATGCCTTTGAATAAGATGGGACATTTTTTCTCTTCCATTCCTCTACAAGCATAATCTTGTTATAGGCGGCCATTCTTTCCTTGGTGGAAGCCTCATCATGGTTTCTTATGACATCTTCGATTGAGAACAAATGTTCATACCCTGATAGCCCTTGCAATAATCTCGCCTTGTGAATAAACCCTTTTGCATCAAATTGTTTCCTTACATCACCTAGAGGTAGGTTGTACTGTGCTAATTTACCATCAATTTCTCCATATCCTTCATTGGAAACCACTATAAAGTCTCCAAAACATAATGTGTTGGGCATAATTGATTGTTTGCTATGTCCTTTGAGGTGTTTGGAATCAAATTTTGCCAATTGCCTCACAATTTCTAAATAAGCAATTCGGTCAGGAACTACTCGTGGCATCAAGTGTGGAGCCCCTTCGAACCCATAAACCCTTATCACTGTACAATTAGGGAAAGCATACCAGTCTCCCCAATTATGATTCACTTTATTTCTCTGGTCATTTTCCTTTGGTCTTAGAAATATTTGTACTTCTAGGGATAGGTTATAATTGCACGGATACCCCAGCAACTTCATCAATGGTTTTACAAAAATTCTTCAAAATAAAGGTAATGAGACCTACCAAATCGGTTGTCCCACAATGAAGTCCACATTTGTATAGGTTTAAAATCTCCATTTTCATTTGTATCTTTTATCCTTAATTCTTCACTCTAGACCCCTCTGACTTGTCCCTCTTACAATAGAAAATGCATAGGCAAAGAATAGTGTTCAAAATTAATATTATCACTATTATTTTTAATCTTTTCAAGCCCTCGATGTAGGGCATTGGCCAAGTAGCTAGCATAATCAAATGGCCTGGCATCCTTGCTCTGTATGTTTGCAGCTAAGACCATTGGGGCAATCGACATGAGAGGCGAAACCTCTACTCCCAAAACCCGACCAGCTGAATAATAGGTGTATCGAAAATACTCTTCGAACAAATCTTCATGGAAAGGAGGGTTTTCATTGCTAGAGAACCTCCTGAGCTATCCTCCTTCATCCTTGGGCCTATGCAAAGGTAATTTCCATCTCTTATAGCTGGTATCCATGTGGTGATACTCTGTCAAGAGATCTTTGATCGTGAATGATAAATTCAGTGAACACTCTAACTAAAATACATTAGAAATGAGATCCCTAGAAATAACAAGCATGTCACCCCCACCATGTGACCGAATAGTTCTTTTCTTGGGGTCATATCTGATAGCAAGAGCTTTAATTAGCTCTGCGTTCACAAACACATTGGGCACCACAAGTCTTCCCAGGTTCAACCTCCATGGATTACAGACTGGTTGAAACCTAAATTGTTTTCAGTAATGGTACATGAAGAGGTTGTACCCTCGTTGCGGTGTCCAAATATCCCCTAATCCCTTATGTTTGTCCCATAGTCGATCCATGGAAGGATTCATTTGAGCACTCCTCTTGGGTCTCGGCCTTGACCCAGGGCATTGATCTATTAGGTCTTCATTTAGGATTCTCTTAGGCTTTTCAGTTTTCTAATTTTTAGCTTTAGGTTTGTCTGTACTCTCTTCCATTATTTAAATCTTAAGATTTTGATGAAAATAGCTTCTCAGCTGGGTTTGAAGTACTTACGTAAGTCTCACTGAGTCGCCTCCACAGTCCACCGATTTTTGTTGCGTCAGAACTTCAATTTTTTTCCTTTTTGCTTCTGCCCTAAGCAAAATCTTCCAGGATTTTGTAATAACTATGCGATCAACTTATGATGTAATTCACTTCAATTCTGGTTCATAAATGCACCGCATCACGATGCCTTAGGATGTCACATCAATCTTTCACCGATAGCCACCCTCTCCACCGATGGACACCTATCCTTCATTCTATCAGTGCAACGCCAGATAATGTTTCCCCAATGCACCATAGTTCCCCCGATATAATTTATGCATTCGATAATTCATGCCCATGGTTAATAGGTTATAATTCATGGTTACTTTTGTTGACAAATTGACTCTATCGGTATATCGGGAGAGCACCTTAGGAGTCAGCCCGATAGAGTATTGTTACACCGATACTAGGTTGTGAGCTATTTTCATCGGGCCATCGATGAGACTGTGATGGTGGTTCCGCCGATGAAGCATTGTTAGGCCGATGGTATTGAATTTTGTTAGGAATGGGGGAAGGACTTAGGACTACGTCACTACCGGAATTTCAAATTTGTTTATGGATGCAATGTGAATGTAGGCTATAATATGGATCTTGTCACACAAATTTCTACAATTTGCATTGTTCATAAAATCAAAGTGTGGTATATTTTTGTGATTATTAATAAAATTCGATAATTCATGCCCATGGTCATAATTCATGGTTACTTTTGTTGACAACTTGATTCTATCGATATATTGGGAGAGCACCTTAGGAGTTAGCTCGATAGAGTATTGTTACACCGATACTAGGTTGTGAGCTATTTTCATTGGGCCATCGGTGAGACTGTGATGAAGGTTCCGCCGATGAAGCATTGCTAGGCCGATGGTATTGAATTTTGTTAGGAATGGGGGAAGGACTACGTCACTACGGAATTTCAAATTTATTTATGGATGCAATGTAGGCTAAAATATGGATCTTGTGACCTTGTCACACAAATTTCTACAATCAAATGTTTATTTTTGTGATTATTGATATTTGGAAGATAAGTGGGGTGGACTCGGTGGAGGCTAGTTTCTTTATAAAGAAAAATTAGATTTCCTTTTAAGAGATCAAATTTAAATTTTAATATCACAATTTCATGGATGATGGATTACTATATAATTTATAAAATATCATCAACTATAGTTTGAATTTCGCATATGATTCATGAAGTGCAATATAATATAAAATATCATGGAGTGCAATATAAAATAAAATATCTTGAACTTGAAGTGCAATGATTCACAATTTATTTGAATACAATATAAAAAATCATCAACTACAGTTTGGAATATGATTCATGCAGTGCTTGAGTGCAATATAAAATAAGATATCATGAAGTGCAATGATTCACAATTTCAATATTCATTGAATACAATATAAAATATCATCAACTACAGTTTGGACTTTGGAACAATGGAAAGTGATTCATGAAGTGCAGTAAAAATACCTAAAACCTACTAATTCTCTTCCATTTACCAAACAGAGTCAGGGTCTTCAAATCGATGCTCATCTTGAGATAAAGTAAAAAAGTCATTTTGATTTTGAGTCTGCTCTGCACTTTCTTCGGCCTGTGTCTCAAATTCAACATTCATTGTGTGATTTGTGTCACTGTCAATTTCAATATCATTGTCATCTATCCCAGACCCACTGCCACTACCACTACCACCAGTACCGGTGGCTCTTGGAATTGGAGAGCCTGTGTTGCACAACCTGGTCCCTCTTCTTTCACATGTGGACCTCTAGATTGTGAGTGCCCTTTCAAAAGGAATTTTTTTGACATTATACGCAGTTCCTTTCATCCTCAAGCAATTTTCCAAATTCTTGTCCAGTTTGTTTCTTAACTTTGATTTCAAAAACCCCAATGTACTGAAAACTCTCTCATCCTCCATTGACCCCAATATCATTGTTTGACATAAATCAACAAATTTGAAATATTCTGACATCGAACCATGCAATATTTCACTCTGACCTAAGCTTGTCCAAACCTTTTTTATTGATCCCAGTTCAAAGGCCTTCTCCTTGCCCATGGATTTATATTGGTCCCTCATAGCTGTTGCAAAACTCCCAATTTTATTTCTAAGCTTATTTTCATTTTTAAATTCCTTCTATTGTCTGCTCATTGCATGTTACCTTTTTCGAAAACTGTTCGATCAAGATTTTTACTTGATCATGAAAATATTTTGGGTTATCTTGGTTTACCCAAAATTGAGGATACACAATACCCATGGCTTCAAGTATTTCATATCGAGGGAATCTTTCACGAATGTCCAAGGAAAGAGATTTTGCAATTTCCTTCAAATTATCACTAACAGATTTAACAATACCATTAAAATCTTCCTCATTAACAGGTACTTCTCTTCTAGAGCGCCTGGTTGTCTTACAATGGTACATTGGTATCTCATATCCACGTACACATATACATAAGTTCCCGCTTGCATTAAATTGTAAATAATTATCAAGATTATTCAAATCAGTAATTTTTCGCCACATCAAATAATTTGTGCCTTCTTGTGTTAGATCTAGATATAGATGATCGAGGGCCAAGAATTTAAGTTTATGTAGATTGGAATATTCATAAATATACATAATTCTATCTTGGGCTTTCTTCACAAGATTTTTCATCTCATCCAGCATGGGGAGAAGACTAGCTAAAGTCAAGAGTGTCCCTATATCGCTTAACCTATGTAAGAGGTCAGGAGCTTTGTCTACTGTGCTACGATGCTTGTACATCACTCCAATCAAGATTGATATTCTGAAAGAACTCGTTGCACTGGTCCATGCAGGGAGATCCATCTGGTATCGAAATCCTTGAGAAGCTTGTTTCCAGGTGTTATTCCCTCAACAAAATGTTGAAATTCAAGGAAACATTTGGGACTTCGGTAGAAGTATGCGTGGATCTCGCAAACTAGATTTTCAACTTTTGATACTGTAGGAAACTCGCTTACAATTTTGAATGCTAAATTCATTTTGTGGGCCATGCAGTGAATTCCAAGCATGTATGGTGCACAAGTAGTTTGTAACTTTGTGCAAAGACCGCTCCTTTGACCTTGCATCACTGCAAATCCATCAACTCCTACACACACCAACTTTTTGGCAATTGTCAACTCATCCATACTTGCAATTTCATTCAAAGATTTCTTGACTAGTTCAAATAGATTTTGCGATGTTGAACTGTCCTTCATTTTATGAACACAAAGAAGATGAGCTTGGTGAACATGTTGTTCTACAATATACAAATGCATACAAACCCAAGAAGTATTGTCTACCGTAGTAACTTCATCTAAAGAGAATGCAATGAAATTTGACTCTTTTACTTTCTCCTTTAAATCTTGCTTTTCCACTACAGCAAGACAGTTCGCCCATTCCCATCCAGTGTTTACTGACCAATGTGAGAAGGGAAAGTGGGGAACACTCAAATAAGATGTTAAATCAAAATATTTCGGGTAGTCTATCATAGGACACCCCCTAGACAAAATATGAAAAACAACACTCATCTAAACAGTTTTTGACAGATTTGCTGCTACCATGGCTTTTCCAAAATGAGCCTCAAGTGTACCTTCACATTTTTTAATCTTCGACATTCTATGGTTATGCTCTCCATAATCTGCAGCATACTTAACATGAAGACATTCTTCCTTTGATTTCCATCGTACGATTGATTGTTCCTTTCCATCTATGATTTGTTTTTCATAAACTTTACCGATATGCTTTTCTATAGTGTCAAGGTTTAGCTGCATCATCTTGTCTCTTCCACATTTCCAACTACAAATCTTACATTTGACCTTTGTTGCCCTTTCAATATCATTTTCGTTTGATACCCCCACTGGTTCAAGGAATGGGTACTTCAACAACCAACCAATTTGAAAATTCCTTATCATTTCCCACTCGCACCCCAATTTTGATTTGCATTTTCTTTTCTTGCTACCAACATCATCCTCATCCAAGTCAATTATCTCATTCTGGCTAACCAGGGTATCCCTTGGAACATCTTCTGCAGTATTGCCACCCTCATTTGATTCATTTTGATTTAACACAATAACAATATCACCTTGACCTTCCTATGGCGATGAGGTATTGTCAATGCCATCTTCAATAATATTTGGTGGAAGAGTTGATGGTGTAGCTCCACCTTGATCTGATGGATTAGAAGCTTTACCAATTCCAAAGTAAGACTATATGGTACCTCCACATTTTGGGCCTTTTGATGGCCTCCTAGTCTTCATTACTCTCAGGAGTCTTACCCTTGTAGTTGTTGCTCGACATATTGATATCTCACTTCGAATAAAAGCTGGAAAAAAATGTCTTCTTGTTTAAGAAGGACAGACCGACAGAGAATATAGATCCCATTCCCTACTCAAAATCATGTTTAAGACTGAAGCAAGAATGGAAAATAGATAAAGAAATCTTATTATTAAAGCTAATAACTAATAACAGTATGAAGAAATGATCACTCACCTTTGATTCTACATTTTCGGGTTTCGTTGACTTCTGAATTGAGAAGTAGAACCTCAGAACCAAACAAAATGTGTAAGAACAAATAATAGTTTCAATTGTATTTATATCAATCCATATTTGGCGAATTCTGCGAGATTTTTAAATGGTATGTTAAAAATTTGGCGAATCCTGCGTGCTTATACAAAGATACCTTGTAATTTTCAAGGTGAAATAGGTCCTCATAAGCAACTATTTATAAATTTTAACTGGCGAAATGGGTCTTCACAAGCAACTATTTGTAAATTTTAATTGGCGAAATGGGTCCTCATATAATGTTGTTTTAATAGTATTAGTGAATATGTTGGTGTTTAATGACATGCTCCCTGGGATTCCAGGTGAAAATATTAATCAGTCCATTGGAAACGCGTAGTTTGTTATGGCGAATTTATTGCCTAAACATGCCTCGTAAAAAAAACCCGTTGGCGAATGGACATGCATTGGACCGATAGTTCATGAAACCCCTAGCGATTTGAACACCCTGCTAGATACGGTAAATTCGCCAATTACAATTTGCCCGATTCCTAGAATTCACCAATTGGCGAAGATTCGCCACTAAAGTTCTCCCTAGTTAGGAGCCCAATTCAATTTGAGTCTTTATATTAAAGGATATACCATTTTATTTTGGTTAGGGGGTTCTCAAATTTTCTAAAAATTTGAAACTCATTAAGCTTGCCTACTTTTGAAGAGGTGGGATTTAAAGATGCAGTTGATACTCCATTTAAAGAATAATTAGTTCTTCTCTTTGAATATTTGATGTTCATTGTTTTGCTTGAGTTTTCTCCTTTATTGCCCTTATATTGGCTCTAGTATGGTAATTAGATTAGATATATGGTCTCTTAAATATTGAGGCATTCTCATTGGATGGATATGTTATACATTCTTCCCAAGTAACCATAGTCTACTCTTGGATAACTGATATTTGACCAATGGTTGTCTCTTTTATCTATCCCCTTGGTTATTATCTTGAACTTAGCTAGGAAGAGGAATAATATGGGCTTGATAGTTCTAAGGGAATTTGGTTAAAAATTAAGGTGTTGAGAAAGGATAACATCATAAGATAGGCTCTTCTATGTGGTTATTCTACATCACAACTAGTTATCTATTAGGGCTTTAAGGAATTTGTTGGAGAGGAAGTTTGATCAAAACTAACTAATTTTGAGGTTGAATAAAAGTCTTATTAGGATGAAACATTGGCCTTTGTTGGTAGCTTTGATTATATTGGTGAGCCCTATAACCTTGGTTTGATTAGGAATTGTATTACTATATTGGAGGCCACTAGGTGGTTAAGAATGCATATTCTTCGTAACCTTGTTGTTTGAGGGTGATAACTTAATTAGACATGTTCCTAAGGATATTTTTGAGAAGACGTGTGTTGTTAAATTTACATAATATTTAAAATAAAAAATTCATGCTATTTTTGGTGCACTTAGGGGATCTAGAGATGTGCACATTACGTGGGTTAAACATTCTTGAAAACACTTTATATGTTGACTAGAACATTGGGATAAATATTTAATGTGGGTTGCACATTGGGAAAATATTTATTATTAAAAAAAATAATACCCAAAATTAAATGAGGAAGATATGGTTTTTTAAGTTCATGGTATTAGATATATGGTTTATGTAATACCACTTGCTAGTTTTGTGCAAGCTTATTTCTATAAAAGCAATAATATGAGTAGTTTTTGAGGTTGGATAGGTTGGCTATCATAACCTTTGGTTAAGGTTGATTGAATATCTCTTGTATGTTGTATAGTGAAGAGATGAAGCATGAATTGGTATGTGTGGTTACATGATTCTCATTTTCTTGATCACATGGAGTGCAAGTAGAGAGCTTGGTACTTCAAAGGTATTCATGGAGAGTCTGCAAGTGTAATATAATATTTGTTCATGAGATAGTATATTGAGTGTGTGAGTGATTTTGGAGGATGTATTTTTCCCTCTTGAGGGTTTTCCCAAGGTACATTTTGTGACATCTTGATGGTATGTTTATTTTTTTGAATTGTGGATTTTGAATATGTAAAAAGTATTTAATTTTTACTTCTTTCATTGGGTTATGTAAAATAGTTCCTAATGGTTAAAAAATTCCTTTAAAGATTCCTCATCTCATCAAGATAATTAGTGACCATTGACTTAACAAATTGATATTCTAATACTAATTAATATTGGAATAGTATTGACTAGTTGATTGGTCATTTATTGAGCTATGAGAGAAGGTTGATATGGAGGTTGTATCTTAGGGAATAATGTCTTACATCTATTAAGTTGTACTAAATGGGGAGTACATTTCAATTGAGATTCTTAGTTGTGTTTTTTGTGATCTATTGTCAAGAAATCATCTAGCATATTCATGGGAGCTCTCTTGATAGTAATAATTTATACTAGTAGTGAAGTTGCACCTCCCTTTTCCTTAAATTTATTGATAAAAACTTAGCCCAACTAATACCAATCATTAATTAAATAAGGATCCAAAGAGAGGTACTAGTCAAGAGATTTTCCCTTAGATTGTGCAACTAGAAGTCTCAAAGCTATACTTTCTTCAATAATATTGTGTACTATACAATGGTTCACTATATCATGCAAATATTTTATTGGCTATAGAATTTTCTCTAAAGAAATGTGGGATTGAATGCAAGGTTTTATATGGTATCTCCCAATTTATTGAGAGAAACAAGATGAATAAGAGGAATTTTGGTGTTCCATGTAAGGAAGAATCTAAGTGGTGGTAGTGGAGCAACCATGACAGGATTTGTTTGTGGGGTTGGTTTGCTAAGGTATTTGAGGCACTAGTCATGATCTTCTCCTTACAATAAACATAAGATATGATATTTGGTCTGACTTCAGTTGTATACCTAATGGAAGTTCCAAGGAACATAAGCTTCTAAGTTCTATGCATATAGAGTTTCTATGTGGTAATAAGGATTTATTGGCCAAGAGAGCAAATAAACTTGGTTAACTACATATTCACACTTTAGGATGAAGGTCTAAGATTTGAAATGATTTTAGTTCTGCTGGGTGTGCTAGAGAATTGTTGATAAGCCAAGACACATTTATTCTAATGAAAAGATACATTGTGTAGGACCACCAACAATGTAAATATTTACAAGTGTGGGACATAACCAATAAATAAATATTTAATATTACAAGGTTGATTCCTTATAAATTATAGCTTATAACTAGTCTGTATGAGGAGAACAAGGGAGAAATGCTAAAAAACAAACAAATATTGAAAATTCATTAGCTATAAGAGATTTCATTCTATACCATGACAAAGATTTCAACTCATAGTATTATAGTTAACAACAAATTTAAAAAGAAAAATACATATTCATCATGAGATTTCATGCACACAATGATTTGGAACTTTGAGAGTAGAAGCCTCGTATGTTGATAATTCAAATGTGAGTTATGATTACATATGGTGAAACATAACTTAATGCTAAATGTAGATAGAGAGGTACCTCCATTTTAAAGACAAAACAAGTGAGAAAAGGTTCTATACATTAAGATTAATGGATCAACTATATAAATCAGATTCTACACTTGTAAGTGGTATGATGGCCACTATATATAAGCAAATTTATCATTAATTATTATATTTTCCCTCTAAATTTTGGTCAAGAAGTAATTGGTTGATAGGATATGGTACATAATTTGTAAACAATTCCTACCTTGTTTTCAAAATTGGACCCTTGAATTCTCTAAAGAGTTGTTGAGATATTTAAAGTAGAATGCAAGGGTGCTTGGGGTAATGAATTATACTACTATACAATGTGAAGGCCATCCCTAGGTAGGTAAATCATTTTAGTTGTGGATGAGGGCTCTATAGAGAAGTGACTGGTTGTGAATGTCACCAAATGAATTTATGAGGCAAGTCTCTAATTGTAATAATTTTTTATTAGATTAGGAGGGAAAGGGCATTGATCCCATGGTTACAACCAAAACTCAAAAAAGGAAAAATAGGGTGGGAAAACAAAACCACCAACCAACATCAAAAAATAGTATGTCTAGGGTGGCGCACAGGCCAAATAACAAAACTATAACCATATAACTACCATAATTAATCAAAAACATAAGATTACTACTAGATTACTTATAACTACGAAGACCATTAATCAAGTCCACCATATACCGACAAGTCCGAGATCATAATAGAGCTATTTGATAATAGTAGTCCAGGATATAAAAACAGAAAAAAAAAATCAAAGCAGTCATTTAACAAAAATAGAAGAGAAAGCCATTACTTGAATTTTCCAAATAGGTCCTAGTAATCACCAATCAGGGAGATATACCCCCTCCAATTAGGTCCCTCTGTTTCATCAAGTTCCTTCAATTCATCTATCTTTCCCAACTTTTTCAGCTTCTTGGTGATCTTGGTTTGATCGGACATCGCTCCAACCATCACTCTATGAATTAGGCCATTCATCACCTTCATCATCGTGACCAAATCTTTTTCCATGTCGTCCATTTGTACCTACATATACATTAGTCTATTTTTCATATAATCAATGCTAAAATCATCAACAATAGTTTCATTTCTAGTATTCCCAGTTTCGAGAGTAGTCAGTGTTTCATTCTTTTGGTCTTCCTAAATTTCATTCTCCTCCTCCTCATTATCTTCATTATCCTCTTCTATTTCCTCTTCACCTACTTCATAATCTATATCTTCAAATTCCATCTCATCAATTCATCAACCTGTGCTTCAAATTCTTCCACCTCCAACTCTTCCTCCTTATTCATAGTGACTTTTTGTTTCTTCTTCTTATCCTGGGATGTAGCCTTTTCCAGGCATGCAAACCTATAGCCTCCACTACCTTGACCCTGCCTCATTTCCTTCAATTCCTCAGTTTTCATGCACTCCTTATCTTCACTGATGGTGATGACTTTGCTTTGGGTTTTCAACTCTTTTTTTTATCTTCTTAGACTTAGGCAATTATAGGAGAAGAGGGGAATGCTTTCACTTCTCCAGAGTCATTTTCACTAGCTTAGACTCAATGGAGCTTTTAGCAACAATTTTCAAACCCACAAGGGTTGACGGATTTGAGATTTTAGTAGCAAGGGAAGGGATTTTAGCAAGGGTTAACACATTTCTAGCAACAACAATGGGAGGCGGTCTAGGATTAGGCTCCTCTCCAAGGTTAGCTTCCTTAATGGGTTCAAAATTTTCCCCATCATTACGGTTTTCATTATCTAATCTGGCAGCAAGAGGGTTTCCATGAGGGTTCAACGCTAAAACATGTTTGTACAGGGAAAGCATTAATCCTTGATGCAGGGGAGGGCTCACACCTTTCTTAATACTTAAAAATTGGTTTGTAGGATATTTTCATAGCTAGGAAATTCTTCGAGCAATCCTTGAGCCCCATGAGTCGTTAGATGGAGTTCACTATAGGCTGCATACTTATCATACAAAGGGTTCACCAACTAGGTGAATTGGATTAAAGATAAGGATCAACACAAATACTTCACTTAATTTATAGTAGAAGTTCCTACATATCATTAGATCATATGTCTATGTAATGATAAGATGATGCACACTCACCCACACCCCAAATATTCTTAAGCAACCTCATGTGCACATCAAAGTTATAAAATCTCTTCATGAATTTGATCCAAGAAGATGCATAGAGATACAAAATGATTAAGGATGATAAAATATTCATCCCTTGTAGTGGAAAATATACTATAACTTCTACAAGCATTATTTGAGAAATTATAGATCAACACTATTTTTGAAAAATTAATGTATTTTTAATCAATAATTAACCAAAAATCGGATAAAATATAATTGGCGATCACTAGATATTTCACCAAAATAAAATTTAATTTGAAATGTGAGCATAAACAAAATGGGAAAGCTCTATAGGAGAGATGTAATTCTACTATATATGCCCTTAAAGATATATTTTTTCTTAATTTAATCAAAATAATTATCTCTTTATTCAATACAATAATTAATGACCACAAGTATAATTAGTTATTTGATATCCAGTAAGGTAGGATTTAATTATAGGAGAGATGTATCTCTACCATATATGCCCCTAAAGATATATTTTTTCTTAATTTAATCAAAAGAATTATCCCTTTAGTCAATAAAATAATTAACGACCACAAGTCTAATTAGTTACTTGATATCCATTAAGGTAGGATCTAATTAATCAACTAGTGATTTAGAATGGTAAGTGAAATTTAAAATAAGGCCTCACACCTTATTTAATTTCTTGTTGTCTTTTGACGTATGATTGACCTAATTGATCCACCATTTTGAACTGATTAATATAAAAGTAATTCTTGACAATAATTTATGACATGCCAAGATATCCACAAAATATACTAAGTTGTTTAATTTATGTGAAGATTATGGTAAAATTTTCCTACAGGTCTTGATATTGATTCTATGTTTCTTCCAAAGTACATCATTATTACTTTACTCAATTAATAGACATTAACATGTCTAGTAAGTTCAACTCATGACTTTAAACATGACCACTAGAGTTTTTGTCTTTATGTAAATACGAGAAGTAATTATTAATTTATTTGGATCTTGTTAATACTATATCAATATCTCAAAGGATGTGCCACACTCATTTATCACTCAATGATAATATCATATAATTTCTTAAAATTTAGAGGGTTAATAGTAACATGTTCTTATATTATTACTTCAAAATCTCATAAAATTTGGCTTTAAGGCATTCATAAAAGTAGGATAAGAAACAAATTTCATGATATGATATAACTAAAATATCAATCTTAGGGGATCATTTTTTGCCTTTATTCTTAAAATATCTATAATCACCATATTTACTTCCAATGCCCTTTCACAATTAATGAAAGTTAAATGAGAAAATGTACTTTTTATGGAAATTAAATTAACAATATGAATAATGAACTATGGATTGATTTGAGTTGCATCAAATAATGAAATTGTAGAATTAACATTTGATTCTCATAATGATATTTTATGAAAGTGCTTCTTAATCCATCTCTAATGATACAAATTAATTCTATTTATTGAAAAATGGTATGGTGACCAAAAAATGTTTTATAATTTATATTCATTGCATGATTATAAGTGAACATGTAAACTCCATAAGATATTACTTTAGTCCACAATGAAATATTTAAATATTACTAATTTTATAACAAACAAGTATCAAAGCTAGTTCAAAATAGTAAGGAAGTTTGATAAGAAATAAATTATAATTGTTTATATATGTTGGTCTACTAAAGGTGTATTATCACTTTTTTAAAATCAAAACTTTAATAAACTTGTATCAAGAAGTCAATCATAGAAGAGACCATACACTCACAAGACCATAACAATAAATTTAGTGCTACATCTTGTGTATTAAAGGACCGAAACTAATGTGTAGGGACTTATTTGGAATGATAATTTGAAAGGTAGAGCATGTGTTGTCATTGATTACTTAGAGTTAACACTATCAATTGTAAAGGCGTCACACCCAAATTACTAGGTAGTCACCCAATACTACCTTTTCCCCTATATATATTGATACCAATCATGTAATACCTATTAGAGGGTTGTAGAAATATTAAGAAATCTAATTTTTCCCTATAAATTATTTAAAATAATATATATATATTAAGAGGGATAAATGATTTTGACTCAGAGCTATGAACCGGTGAGGTCACAAATGGGGGACCTCATCCCCAATATAATTTCTCAACAATTACACCCCAATGGGGTTTGAAACTTTATGACAAGAATAACAACACAACAACTAAACCATCCCACCATGCCGCTATTGGCTATTTAAAATAATATACTAATCTTGGAATAGATTACATAATTAATGTTACTTTATAGTCTTAAGCCAATGAAGTTGCTACTAGTGATTGAAACTATGGATACAAAGATACACACATATAATGATTAGGAAAAATTTATAACATTACAATTTTATATGACATAGCTATGTGAATATCATGATAAAACAAGTGACGTAGCATGTCAAGTTCCTGTTGGTTTGTTTCGAGCATGTTGGTTGAGAAAATAAAGTGGATAAAAAAGTGGGAGCGAGGAAAGTTTTTGTAATGAAGTAAACACGTCCAACAATAGTGTTGCACATGATTTTAATTTGCCTTGAAATTAATAACTAAAATAAAATTATTGAAGTTTATTAAATTTTTGTATGTTGGATAAGTTGTAATGTTAATATTAAGAATTCCATTGGGTTAAGTATGCACAAATTCTACTGCAAGGTAAGACAATTAACTATTATATTAATGCGACTATTATGCTATAGGCGAGGACAAGTCTTTTGAAAATTTGAACTGAATGGATGCAAGAGTATTTGCAAGTTAATTCAAATACATAAAAGAGATATAAAGCAAAAAGCTCATAAAAATAATTGCCTTAGCTAAGATTCTGTATTGTTGAATTCTTGCACTAGCAAACCATAAGTGTTGGGGTAGGCAAAAAGCTCATTTACAACACTAAAATTTAGGTTGTGAAGATTAATCTAATGGTGAAGGTTGAGACAAAATTCTCCCTACTCTTGAGGAGGCAAAGACTATGATAGTGTAGACATGGAAAATGTACAATTCAATCTAACGTGCTTGATCCTGATTACTAACGAAATTTCCTCCTAAATCATACTCTCAACTTATCATCACCTTTTCATCTCTTAATTAGATAAATCATTATTTATTTAATTAAGTCTTTCTCCTCTGTTTATTAAATTAATCAATTTAATTTAATTAACCCTTATATCTCTATTTATTTAAATAATTCATTTTATTTAAATCAAGTCCTTAAAGTCTTCTCATTAAATTGAATAAATTAAACCTTATTTAATTTAATCTAACACTATTCTCTTTAGTTAAATAAATCAAATCACTTATTTAATTAATCTTTTTCTTCTCAATCCTTGATTTAAATCAACTCATAAATTTGAGTCAAAATTATCAAATCATCTAATCTCTCATTAAATTGATCAAATCTTGATTAATTTAATCTCAATCACTAAAATCCTCTAGAGAATGCAACTTGCACAATAAATCAATTACTTTGATTTATTAAATTGCCTATTTTCTCTCAACATGAAATAAAAGGGGAATATTCCCTCAAATTTGAATTCAAAATTCAAATGGGCTTGGTCCTTCCAACAAGGCATTTAAGACCTCTTACATGTCCTTTGCATTGAGCCAAGTGACATTAACTCCATTTCTTTCTCCCTCTAAACATGTCACATTCAAATTTCAAATTTGAATCTCATAACATTTATCATGCACATTGACCAAAATGTGCTCATTCCTCCTCCAATCACATGTGGACAAGTGGCCTTCTCTCATTGGTTGGTCTTTTGTCCCACATTGCTCAAATCTTGTTCATTCTTCCAATTTGAAATCTATAAATGAGAGATTCTTCCTCTCATTCTATCATCCACAATTTGAGTAAACTTATTATACTCAAATCCATCTTCAAGCATAGCCATTTTCATCTCTCTATATCAAGTTCTTAGCTAGGTTATGTAGGAATTCAACCAAAGTGGATCAATCATTATCAAGCTTACAAAGGAGTTGGGAAAGGGCTGATTTCGACATATCAATTGGCACCAAATCCCCCATGGGATCAAGAGTTTGCATGATTAATTAGGATTTTACTTGTCTTTTATATTTTGTTTTTCATTTTCCTAGTTTAATCTTTGCAAATGGATTTCATGGGGAATCCTTATTTCACCTTGCATTCAATCTAATATTATGTTTGTTTGTTGCTTATGTGTAGGTATGAAATTAGGGTTCACATTTTGGCACTAGAAGGAGGGCAAACTTGAAGAATCTAACACGTTTTTTTGGTTAAATTCTGCTATTTTTTTGTATTTTTTGTCTTACCAGGTCAAACAGAGCTGCTGAAGGTCAAATAGAGCCACTCCCAGGTCAAACAACACCGTTGGAAGTCAAACAGAGCCGCCGGAAGGAATTGCGTTGCATTTGCGGTCTCTATTTTTCCAAACAGAGCTGCTAACTTCACCAGAGCGCCGCTTGAAACTCAAACAGCGCCGCTCCAAAGGGCGCCACCTTTGATTTTTTACTTTTTCACCCAAACTTAAAATGACCGTATCTTGGTCATTTTTTAGTCTTTTTTAGAGCTTTTTTTTTGTAATGAGGTATAATTTCATAAGCTATCCAATGGTGTAGGTGTTTCTCAACTTTTATAGAGTTAAAATTTTCAAAATTTCACCTAATCTCAAAACACCATGAAACTTGGTCTAAGTTTTAGGGTTTTTATGCTTGATGATTCATCTAACCCTTTTATCTTCTTATTTCTTGATCTAATCTAACATTTTGAGCACTTTTGCAGATTAGGAAATCAAAAAGGGGAGGAGGAAACAAAATCAAAGCTTCTTATGACATCATTTCTCTATTGTATCAAGTGTCTTTAGACACTCTTGGAAGCAATTATAATTCCAAGTTTAAGGATTTTACCCCTTCATGCTTTTAGGACACACTAAATTTTATTTTGGGCTCTAAAAAGAACAACACAAATTTCTTTTTCAAAGTTTGCAAACAAAAGGCTTAAAAAGAACCTTAGAAACAATTTACTAGATTTGTTTGAGGTTTAACAATTGAAAAAAACAAACTTCATATTTGATTTGGTGCTTTAAAAATAATTCATTTTGCTTTGTGGGCTTAAAATGAACAAGTGTTGTTTTGTTTTGTAATTATTTATTCAAGATAATATCATCAAAAGGACGTATGCACTTCTCTTGTGCCTCATGGCGATCTTGAGAATCAAAAGCTCTTTTGGTGATCTTAAGTTGAGTAAAATAATTGCCTCCACATTTCATTTTGGATTAAAATTGAACAAATCATGCGAGTGTGAGCGTGGTATATTGCGAGTGTTCTCCCTTTGTTTTTCAATGAAGGTCGATTGAACTACAGGATATGCTTGCTTGCTTTTGTTTATCTTAGCGGGCCTGCCTTGTGGGAAAAAGTAATCACCTAAGGGAACGACCCAACCGGAAACACGCTAAAGCCAAGCGACTTCCAACCGGTATATAAGTGTGGATTCTCAAGGAAAGTTCGAGAATCACGAAGATTATTCCAATGAGAAGGGAAACAATGGTCTCTCGTCGCATGGATAGTCCCCCACAAATGGAATGCCCGCATTAAAACCCTTGTTTAGCAAAAGGTCAAAATCCTTAACTATTTGTTGATGCAAAAGGTCATGTCCTTTGAAGCCGCCCCACGTATACATGCAGTTCTGTTGTAGAGATGAAAAATATGCCATGGGAGATTCATGGGTACTGATGCTTGGCTGACCTGAGAAGTGAGTGCACTGTAAGGGGGAGCTTGTGTGGTCAAACATCTAATCATCCGCACTGAATATGCACAGCTGGATTCGCCCAAGTGAGAGCCCTTTTCAGCATAGGGTTGTGCCTGTTATTGAAATCAAAACACCTTGCTTGGTTCTAAAACATTGAGAAATAAACATTCACAAGAGCTTTGAAATTTCAAACCCTTAGAAGAAACAAATATCCTTTGACGAATCTAAGTGCTCTTGCTTGCCCTAGGGATTATATCCTTAGAGGTTTCTAAGTACTTAGGTTTAATCATCATTTGTTTTCACCAAAGTCAACACTAGGAAACCTTTGCCTTGATTTCCACATAATGCACTTTGTGGGATGAAAGAAAATTAGGACATTGGACATTCAGTTTGAAACATAATCAAGAAAGTGTTTGTGGTAAAAAGAACTAAACCTAAGAAAGATAAAAGACAATTGAACCACACATGTGCTTGGTCTCTTTTGGGTCATTGGGTTTTCATGCCAACATTGGTCTTTTGGTTTGAACCACTTTTAGGGAAAAATATGTTCTTCACTATCTTGGTCTTGTAAGCAGGTCCTCGTAGGGTTAGCTAGGATCAATTCAAACACTTCACCCATCCCTCAAACATCAATCAAATCCCATCTCACCAACAAATTTTGGAACCTTGGAAACATCACTTTTGCTAGACTTTTAGGAAAAATCAGCATCACCTTGTTTGACTTAACACACCTAGTCAAATTATCAATCCTCTTGAACAAATTTGCCTCTAAGATAACGCAACTTCCTGAGGTCTACTAGTTCATGATCACTTTGATTAACTTAACACACTTAGCCAATTCATTCTCTTACGCGAGTTTTCCCCAGAATAACACAACTTCCTAGGGTTTACAAGTTCATCATCAAAAATCACCTTGTTTGGCTTAACACACCTAGCCAAATTATCGTCTTGTGTACAAGTTTTCTCTAGGATAACAAAACTTCCTAGAGTTTACAAGTGAATTATCACTTTGTTTGACTTAACACACTTAGTCAAACTATCAACAATCAAATCAAACCAAGTCCTAAAGTCTAGCATTGATCCAAAGTTCCTAAGAGTTTAAACACCCATATCATTCACCCCTTTCATCCTTCATCTCATCATTGGTCCTAAACCCCTCAGAGGTCAACAAGGTCAAAACACAAGAGGAACATGAAATATAAACCCGATTCATCCATCACGAGTAGTCCAATTCAACCAAACTATCCAAGCCTTACAATGCCAATTGATTTTCAAAACTTGCATTTGTACAATCCATACATGGGATCATTATCTCCTATAAACCTCAATGGTACAAAAAATGTGAGTTTTCCCAATCTAAATTTTGGAACACCTTTCCCTTTGGTAGATTTAAATCAAAGCCAAAACTTACAAATCTATCAACCAAACAATCAAGGCATGATCCTTCCCCCTTTACCGACCATCAACCAACCGAATCCGAGCAACACCCCCTTCATAAATTAAAGCATCATATCAAATCCTTCCATTTTTCCATTGATACAACAGATGGCAACCATCCAAGCAAGCCCAACGGTCAACACCATTCCCAATCCACCGCCACCACCGCTAAAACACAACATGACAAATTCATTCTCCATTGTGTTGCAAGCTACTCGACAAGCTTCCCGCAAAAAGGCGCTCCAAAACCAACAAGCTACATAGCTAGCTGCTCAACAAGCACAAGTAGCTCAAGTAGCCCAACAAACTCAAGCCCAACACCAGGCTCAACAGACGCAAGCACAATACCAGGCACAATTGTAAGCAATCCATCAACAAGTATATCAACAAGTCTTGCAAGAGAATCAAGCGCAACAATGAGCATCCCAATTACGAGCCCAACAAAAACTAGACCAACAACAAGATTTGTTGGCACAACAACAACTAGACCAACAACAAGCTTTGTTGACACAGCAGTAGCAAGACCAACAACAAGCTTTGTTGGAACAACAACACAACCAACAACAAGCGTTGTTGGCTAAACAACAAACACATGAATTACTCCCTCAGAAAATATTGCAACAGATTCCCACCACAATCATTGAAAATGATGATCAAGATCCTTCGACCAATGATCATGTTGAAAATGTCTCTACATCACTTAATGAGTTAGAGGACATATCTCAAGAATTTATTCCAAAACATGATCAACATCTTTCACCAAGGTCTAGCAATAATCTTTTCTAAAACATACAGACATCCTTTGACCTCATAACATTTGAGAATCTTCCTATGCCTAATGAAGATATCCAAGAACACAATCCATTCTTTGAAATTGACCCATGTCAAGAACTTGATCCAAAGCATGTCGAAAGCAATTCCGAAATCATTCAAGATCAAGAATTTATATCTCCAAGCTACTACAATGATATAATGGACACTCTCCTATCTATACAAGATGTAACAAATAATGATCATATCCATATAGAACATACCCCTCCATCTACCCATGAGATGCTTTCTTTGAATGGACCCGTAGATGATCTTCATTCAAAACAAGAGTCTCATACTCTTGATATCATTACCAAGGAACAAGAGTCTCCAACTCTTAACATTTGTACACATGATCATGATATAGAGAAATCTAGAGACATGTCAGAAATGGGTCATGAAGAAGGCTTCTACAGAAGCTGTGAATCAGAAACATCATGTGAAAGCATATCAAGAATGAATCATGAGGAAGACTTTTGCAAGGACAGTGAAGCATCAACACCTCTTGAAGGAGCATTACAATTTGATATCTCACAAGATCAAGCCAAATATATCAATCAGGCATTCATCCAACATATGGAGGATCCTATCAATTATAGACTTGGATCACTTACCTTTCTTAGAGAAAGCTATCTCATCAATAAAGCAGTTGGCACTTTTGAAGATCCACCATAGAGCAGAGAAGGAGTAGCACCTTGTCTCCAGGGTAAATCATATCCTATTGCACATAAATTTTTTCAACAGATGAATTATCAAGGTAGAGGATTAGGCCTACATGAACAAGGTATCCTGGAATCAATACAGATTATTGGCAATCCTAAGCATCAAGGTCTTGGTTATTCAACAATTAAGGGATCTAAACATATCAGTGACACCTCTATAAAACTGGGGGCAACTTCGTCTCGAGCAAATGTCAACATAGGGAGCATGAAGAATATTTATGATGAAACCAATGCCAATACTACAACCAACCACGTCATGAATCTTCATCCACCCATCACCCCATCCACAAATTGGGACCAACGTCAAAAGAAAGATTTGAATCGAAGCATGAAGAATGTTATCAAGGAAAAAGAAGCTAAGAAGCATGAAGGACAAATCAAATACAAGTGGATACCAAAAAGAACAAAGAAAGATGATCCCTATCATACTCCATTAGTCAAAGAAAATATGGGGCAAAATAAAAAAGGGGCAAGTATCCATCAAATATGTCCACAAAGGAAAAAACAAGCTTCTCAAGCAACATACAAAGTATATCAAGCTATTGGTCCTAATTCCATGCACACTTTCGTATCCACCCATTATTGATCATCTTCGCAAGTTTGGAGAGTCAAAGGTTTCAAACTATCAACTAATCCATCTTTTATTACTAAACACACTCCATCCATGCCTCCATGCATGATATCCAATTCTTACATTGACCATGTGTTGGCAATGACCCTTCATCATAAGGATTTAGAAGGCACTTTATCACGATGTGCGCACAAAGACAGAGTTAACTCCGGTATCAGCAAAGCTAATAAAAAATCTCAAGAGTTGCTTTCAAGTGCACGTATCTTGGCAAGACAACTTATTCAAGTAGGATACCGATGGCACATTATGACAGAAGCATCAATGTCAACACCACCAGGTGGTTCAACATAAGCTTAAAATCTCTCAGAAAATACAAAAACAATAAAAATAAAAAAATAAAAAAAATTAGAAAAAGGATTGAAAATAGTAAAGAAAAAAATCATCCTCTAGTGAAAATCATTTCGGTGGCACTGTGGACAGGTGCCATGATTAAAACTTGGAAAACAAACATCATGTGTAGAATCGAGCATCTACGTGCGCCATTCAGGTGAAAGTTTTCTATCACATCCACAATAAAGCCAACATTCCATCCATATCATCTGTTCATCCATGAACCATTTATCCAATCCATTTTCATCCATTTGCATCCATACTCCAAGGTATCTTAATCTTGATAAAATTTTGAAGCACACTTTACACTTGCTTATGGTAAACATCGTGACAGGGGTCATTTTCATTGATCCTATGCCACCCAATGTTATCTAAGCCTTAAAGCCTTATCTGAATGAGCATTCCTCTATTCGAACAACTTATCTTATCGCAAGATAATCCTTGGAATCCTTTGCATTCTTACCATATCCATCCATCCACACACCTATCCAAGAATCCACCCATGGCCTTCCAAACATTGCTAGACATTGGGGGCAGATATTTACATCTTGCTTCGAGAATAAATCTTGATATATATCCTCCAGCTTATGTGGTGATCCGAACATTTGCAAACGTGAAATCAAATTGGTCAAGAATTTGTGAGCCAAAATCCAAATCACTATCCCATGGCATATTTTGACAGAAAGATGTTCCTTATCAAGCTTTATTTTTCGTCAAACATCAATCCAAGAAAATCAATATCAGTTGCATCTAATGTGTACTTCAATGTCACATCAAATCATCAAAGCAATTTTGTTCCAAATCAAGCTTCATCAATCTTGATCTATCGAATCCAATCAATTATAACCTTGTTTGACTTAACACACTTAGTCAAACCACCCTCTTCTGTACGAGTTTACTCTAGGATAATATAACTTCCTAGAGTTTACAAGTGCATTATCATCTTATTTGACTTAACACACGTAGTCAAACTACCCTCTCGTGTACAAGTTTACTCTAGGATAACATAACTTCCTAGAGTTTACGAGTGCATTATCACTTTTGTTTGACTTAACACACTTAGTCAAACTATCAATCCATCAATCTGATCAATCAAATCCTAGCTTGTTTTTCAAAAAAATCCCAAAATAAAGCATTGATATCATCACATATCCATATCCAAATTGTCAAAATCATGCGAAAATCCAAAAATAATTCAAAAAATTAAAACTCCAAAAACATCGAAAAAATCTCAAAAATTCTTCAAAGAAGAGTCTTGTCAGTATTTCACCTAGTCTAAACTACGTCGTCTCTGAGCTTGAATGTAGGCAAGGTTGATCTATGATCATCCCCAAAAACATTTAGGTTAGTCCTTTAGGTGTTCGTCGCAATGGCAATCCGTTTGGCCATCTATTTCGCATTTTAGGTCAGTCATTAGGCATTTGTCGCAATGGCAATCCATTTGCCCATCTATTTCACATTTAGGTCAGTCCTTTAGGTGTCTGTCACAATGGCAATCCATTTGCCCATCTATTTCACACCCTAGGTTAGTCCTTTAGGCGTCCATCGCAATGGCAACCCGCTTTCCCATCCATCTTATCATCGAGTCAAGTCAATTGTCAGTCGAACTACGTTGTCTCTGAGCTTAAACGTAGGCAAGGCCATCCTTGATTGGCCCCCGAGACACAAAATCCAAAAACATTTCTAAAAAATCTCAAAAATACCAAAAATAGCCTCAAAATTTTGAAAAATCCAAAATGGTGCTTTCATCTCATCTTGCTTTCACCTGCGATTATCATCACTCATAATAAATCAATCATCACCTTCATCCTTTGGTGAAGTAGTCAGAATCAAGTCTAGCAGGTTCAAAAGTGAACACCCTAATCATCAAAAGTCTCAAGCCTAGGTTAGTAAGCAAGCAAGTTGATCAACTTAGAATATCAATAGCTTATCACCCAATCAGTCCCACCAAAACCCTGATCACAACATGTCCTAGGATGAATCCTTCCCACGATGGACATAAGCATCAGGTATCTCGCAGTAGTTTAGCTTTGACTAACGGTATGAAGAACATTAGCTTGTTTGTTTACTTTATCTTGGTCTTTTTGACTTATCTTATTTTGTGCCCATTCCAAGGACCTCTCGATGATGCCTAAGCAAAACAGGTTTAGAGAGAAAGGAATAGGGCAATGATCATTATCTTTTTTATCTATTGTGCTTGTTGGATGTTCTTATAAAATAACTTGACAGATACTTGCTTTGTTAGGTCCATCCTAGCAAGGTTTTCGTATGTCAAGTGTGAACAAGATCACTCCTATCTGATTATCGAGTCAAAGTCCATCACACTAGGTACAACGTTATCTTGGTCCTTTATACCTTGATGCATCATACCTATGTGTGTTATCAAACATAAAGTAATTGGCCCTTTGAAAATCCCAACTCCTGGTAAGAAAATCATCATCATCATCATCATAACGTAGGCTTGTTGGATCCTCCTTCCATCCATCTTATTCTTCTACCTTTACTAACATTTCTATCTAAAATTGGTGTGTTGTATCAAAATATACACGAGGCTACCCATGGCCAATGACTGTTTATACATCATTAGAATTATCTACATCAAAAAAGTATTTTTTGTCCTCTGATCAATAGAACCACTCTTCTCTCATTTTATCGCGATCTCAATCGAAAAATTAACATTTCCGCTCGATCTCTCAAGGGGGCAATATACCAACATAATCCTTCTCACTGGGGCAATAGTGAGGCATTTGAAAAATCAAAAAAATTTGAACTTTGATCACAACAGTTTATTCTTTGAACCAATGCAACAAGTACATTGCTTTAAAGAGGGGCAAAATGTAGACATGAAAAATGTACAATTCAATTTGACGTGCTTGATCCTGATTACTAACGAAATTTCCTCCTAAATCATACTCTCAACTTATCATCACCTTTTCATCTCTTAATTAGATAAATCATTATTTATTTAATTAAGTCTTTCTCCTTTGTTGATTAAATTAATCAATTTAATTTAATTAACCCTTATATATTTGTTTATTTAAATAATTCATTTTATTTAAATCAAGTCCTTAAAGTCTTCTCATTAAATTGAATAAATTAAACCTTATTTAATTTAATTTAATCTAACACTATCCTTTTTAGTTAAATAAATCAAATCATTTATTTAATTAATCTTTTTCTTCTCAATCCTTGATTTAAATCAACTCATAAATTTGAGTCAAAATTGTCAAATCATCTAATCTCTCATTAAATTGATCAAATCTTAATTAATTTAATCTCAATCACTAAAATCCTCTAGAGAATGCAACTTGCACAATAAATCAATTACTTTGATTTATTAAATTGCCTATTTTCTCTCAACATGGAATAAAAGGGGAATATTCCCTCAAATTTGAATTCAAAATTCAAATGGGCTTGGTCCTTCCAACAAGGCATTTAAGACCTCTTACATGTCCTTTGCATTGAGCCAAGTGACATTAACTTCGTTTCTTTCTCCCTCTAAACATGTCACATTCAAATTTCAAATTTGAATCTCATAGCATTTATCATGCATATTGACCAAAATGTGCTCATTCCTCCTCCAATCACATGTGGACAAGTGGCCTTCTCTCATTGGTTGGTCTTTTGTCCCACATTGCTCAAATCTTGTTCATTCTTCCAATTTGAAATCTATAAATGAGAGATTCTTCCTCCCATTCTATCATCCACAATTTGAGTAAACTTATTATACTCAAATCCATCTTCAAGCATAGCCATTTTCATCTCTCTATATCAAGTTCTTAGCTAGGTTATGCAAGAATTCAACCAAAGTGGATCAATCATTATCAAGCTTACAAAGGAGTTGGGAAAGGGCTGATTTCGACATATCAATTGGCACAAACTCCCTCATGGGATCAAGAGTTTGCATGATTAATTAGGATTTTACTTGTCTTTCATATTTTGTTTTTCATTTTCCTAGTTTAATCTTTGCAAATGGATTTCATGGGGAATCCTTGTTTCACTTTGCATTCGATCTAATATTATGTTTGTTTGTTGCTTATATGCAGGTATGAAATTAGGGTTCACAGATAGATTAGCTCTCTGATTGAATAGAGCTCCACATAGTTGAGGCTCTGTAAATTCTCATCAAGAGCCTTGAATTTGTTGCTAGGTATGCTCTATTGTAGCTCAGTTTAACCAGTTACTGTTGAAACTTAGATTATACTATAGATACTTAAAACACATAAATGGTGATATGATGTCACAAACAAGATTTAATATGTGTTACATTTTGTCCACATCATAGATTCAAATTTAGTATATGGCCAAACATCTATTTGAAACACAAATACTTACAACCTAAAAATTTAATGCGAAAATATAATACCAAAGATCCCAAAATATTGGACCATGTTCCACTACAAGTAGATTGAGGCTTTTGTATGTCCTAAACAACACCTACACAAGCAATCTTGCCTCAATCTCATATGATGCATATGCTAAGGTTCGTTTAACATAAACCCATGTTACAATGTGATCTTGAGTGCATATAATACATAAACAATAGGAGATACTCCACACTTAATTTGAATAACATAGAAATTGGCCCAAAATACACACAAGCAATACCAAAAGGAAAAAAACCTAGACTTGCTAAAAAGAACATTCATTTTGAGCATGCTTGAGGTAGCTAAGCAGATCAATTTCACCCCAATAATGCATCAAAGGGGATACTTTCATTTTTCTTTGTGTAGGCATCTGCTCATCCTACAAGTTTTTGTGGTTTTATCCTAGATGTTCACCTGAGTTGATTCACAATCCATATACAAAATCGCAAAAAGCATTGAGATAAAACAAGTCAGCAATAGTCATGCCAGTGCATTTTAGTTTTTTGGTTATTTTAATGAAATTATAGTTAATTAATTTAGAAAGCTTTGGGCAATTGAAAATTCTTGAGTGCCTTTATAAGTATTTTGTATGCTCAAAATTTACTTTTGAAGCTAAACATGTATTTACTATTTATATTATGATATAGCTTATAGAAAAAATGAGATCAAAGTAGAGATTTCATTTCTTTGTCATTGAAATTATAAAATGTAGGTATTAGTACACAACGCAATAATTGAACTTAGAATGCCCCTCAGTTATTGGATCAACAATCCCTTTTTAAGGGCAACTTACTTGCGAACTTTACAACAATAGTCTTTTGGAAATGCCTTTAGTAAGGAGCAATCACTGAAATAATTTTTAGATCATAGTATACAAACATTTTTTTTTGACATATAACCTGGTTATAAGTCCAGGAACTGAGCAAAAAGGTGTTAACACCAACCATATGTCCATTCATAATCAGCTATAAAGATTCAACATCTATTAACCAAGCTGCCAAAATTCAACCTATGCTACCGTAGACTCCAAAGCTTAAAAAAACTCACCCTTAAAACCAGTCATAAAGTCTGTCAAGCTAAGCAGGGAAGGAAAATCATGTAGGCCCTCCCTAAGCAACACCAACAAGGAAAATTTTGCTTTAGTGGATTTGAGCACAATTTAGAATTAAGAGTAGAGAGAAAATTGTTACAGTTCATTAACATTTTCCAATTTGCCAATGTTCGACGACATAGGACCTTCTAAAAAGTTCCCATCGAGCCTTCTGCTTCACAATAGGGAGAAAGCAAGAATTAGTGAATAGTTCCAAGCAAAAATACTATATTTAATTTTTCATATGTTCACAGTTGATAAATGTACAAATTTTGATTTTATTTTTTGGAAAGATGTGTTATTTCCTTTTTAAAAAAACCAAAATCTACACCACGTTCATCAAATTCAGAGAGGGTTAAAGATCTACATAACTTCTAAGGTTGGTACATGCTCGAAAGTCGATGTAATCTCTCCCATAAAATCACTATTGACAAATAGTTTGCAAACAAACAACAATACATGCTTTTTATCACAACACAAATCACAAAGATTAATTGGTTGTACCCCGCCATATGGCCCTAACTGAAAGATAATCTCTGTACTTACACGTGGATCCGTTGCATATCTATAAAGCTAAAAAAACACACATTCCAATTAAAGAATTTCCATGATCAATGTACATCAGAAGTAAGGAAAAAGAGATATCATGTATAACATTAATATCCATATGTGCTCAAAGAAAATTTATTAAATGAATTCAAATTACATACACCAAAAAATCATCTGTTTCAATGATACATCATCAAGATTATATCAACAATTACATTCATGAAATAGAGTTACAATTACAAATTGGCTAAACAAGCCATACAAAAATGATATATGAAGTACATTCATAGCAAATAAAACCTCTAATCCTCATCCGCCTTGGCACCACTGGTCTTCTTGTGCTGAGGCCAAGAGTGCAGTTAAGGCGCCTTTTCTGCCCAACCACGAAGTACATGACTTCCTCGGGTTTCTTCCTAACTCAAAGAAATCCCCAACCCTGCATGAGGAGCCTAGAAACCTGGAACAATAAAGCAGGAGGGAACTCTCGATGCATGTCTGTTGCCTATATGCATTCCTATACTAGAACAACATATTTATTGCAAGTAGGATGTGGAAGAGACATATATAACATAAAAATTCTATTCTTTTAATCCATCTATTTCAATGGTTCATTAGCTTGGCCAAGCATTCAAATAAAAATGGTAGTTAAGAAAAAGGTTAACTACCGTCTCTAGGAGCCCACATTCGGCATCCTGTCCCAGAAGTTTCTCATAAAATAGTAAATATTGCATAGTTCTTACAAGTTTTACAAAGTTCAATAAATCAAGTCTCTTTTCGGAAAACAGTTATATTTCCAAGTTCGTTATTTGATTCATAGAAATTAATTCACAGGAAATAAACTCTACATCTAGTTTTACATTTCTCAAGGAATTCATTAGAGTCAACCGCTACACTCCAATAGATAAAAAGAAGTTAAATGGACCTATGCTCTTTTCTACTTGGTTTCAAAGTATGCAATATTTTGTTTCCAAATAAATGACTTAATCTAAAAATAATGGATTTGTTTAAATTGGAAGAAATATTTTCAAGTAGAAGTGAATACATGTTAATGAGTAAAGTTGGCCCATTTCATAAAATGTCTACGTATATATAAATATATACAAAAATAAAGAGAATTTAATACACAAATAAATCACATTAAAAATAGTTATTTCAGTCAATCCAATTAGATTTCCTTTATCTATTCATTTCGTAACTTCTCAAATTCATGTTGTATTTGTTATCTATTTTTTATATATTTATATATATAACTATACATATATATATATATATATATGCATTTACTTAGAAATCTCGTTTTCAGCCAAAATAATTTTCTTTTTAGTCACAGTTACAGACAACAATATGTTTCATCTAAAAGAAATGCTATTTTTATTTGAGTATATATATATATATTTGTGTGTATATATATCTATACTTTTCTGAAAATTGTATTTGAATCAAGAAAAACAAAAATAGTATACATCCACAGTCATATTTTTCTCAGCATGCTTTTAAAGCTCCACATATATATACGTATATTTATTTATATATATATATATATTTGTACTTATAAATAAATCTTATACTTCCAAAAAGTTATTTTTTTGGATGAAATAAATAAACAACTATTCCATCTAATTTCTTACATATAAAATTAATATTATATATATTTGCATATATACAGAGCAACTCTGTATATATGTAAATATGTAATATTATATACAATCTGATAACATAACCTCAATTTAAAAGGCCAATTTACAAATCTAGTTCAATAGGTTTGACATTTAATTCTAATTTTACAGTAGTAGTGCACAATATCATACAAATTATTATATATATTTATATAGGGTATTTATATAAATATACCTATGATTTCATATCAAAAGATTGGAACAAAATAAATCCAGACTTGTGTAGCCAAGAAGCTGATTCAAGAACAGTGAATAGAACATTCAATGGATTTCAAAAGAGTAGTGAATCTTTCCACAAATAGACTTCAATTCTCACAATAAAAATTTAAAATACAATGGAAAACCTGGAAAATGCTTTCCATTTGGATTTCCTCTTTCTTGATCCTCTCTTTCACGATCTTGATTGTTGGAAACCTCCTGCAGAAGATTTTTCTATTTTCTCATGTGTTAATTCTCTTCTTCTTTCCATCGTTTCTAGTTCACTGTACTTCAAAAAACCTTCTCCCGACATCCATTTTTTTAGTTATTTCTTTAGAGAAAAATTGGAAGATTATGAAAGCTTATTGTCCCCTTCTGTTATATATTTTTTCCTTCTTTTAAAGTTTTCTTTTTTTAGTTTTCCCCCAAAAACCTAATCTTGAAAACAATAAAATAAAATAAAGTTGATTTTACATGCATAATTTTTATTCACAGTAAAAATAGTAAAGAAAGCCATTTTTAATTGCAATTTGAATATTTATTCAAAACAAATAGTATGGAAATAACATTCAATTACAAGTAAAATGATTATTCTAAATAACAAAGCTTATTATTTAATTGCATAGTGATATATTTAATTAAATTATAATTAATTCCTTTGCACTTTTATTCATTATAAATTAATTTTAATAAGACATTTTAAAATTACGAACAACAAAACAGTCAGCTAAATTTAACTACTAAATGCATCTAAATCATTCTAAGTGCTCGTGTGTGATCGAGAGAACCGTTCCTCCTTTACCATACCAGGAAGCTAACCTCCTCTACCTTAGCCACACCCTTGGTCTTCGACAGTCCTGCAACTCAAGTACACTCAGGCACCCATTAAAAGATTTGTATCCAAGAAAAATGCAAATCGAAACAATATACTGCATTAATCCAAAAAACATTATTCTATTTTGCATTGCAATAAAACTATATTCAATACATTTCAACTTTTTAAAATTAAAGCACACATTCTCTTATTTCATTTCATAAAACATCATAATATTTATTATTTAATCTACCACTCACATATAGTCATATATTAAATCCACATAAAGCGAAAACAAACTCCATCATAGTTTGAGATGTGACAATATCTAAGTGGAAAATATTTGCAAAAATAAAACCACTTAGTCTGTTTGAATTCAAGTGGTTGTTTATAAGAAAGCATAAAATAATTAGCAACAATATGCTGGTAGAAGTGCATTTATCCTTAAAATTTCATACTCACAAGTGTTGAGTGTTAATTAGCCTATTTAGCCTGAACCCATTTAAGCTTGATAGTGGAAAGGATCTAGAGAGTTGATTATTGGTGAGGTCAAACAAGCGAAGTTTTGTTAGATTATCGATAGATGGTGGTATGGGGCCACTAAAACTGTGTGAACTCAAGTCCCTAAAAAGCATAAAAATAAGCTTATTCATGCTGATTAAAACTAAAGGAATCGAAGATCAATCAAATATAGAGAAACCATGGAACAAGTTAGTTCTGGAGTGATTTTCTTACAAAAAAGTAAGCTCTTGCAGGTTATCTAATTTGTGTGGAATATGTCTAGTAAAGCCGCAACCTATCAAATCCCTAAAGAAACAACGTGTTAAGACAATGGACTAATTTTAAACACAAATTACTAATAATTTAATTGTATTCGTAAAAAGATGGACTTACAAGCTCTCAAGGTTGATCAAATTTCCCAGGGTGTTTGGGATTGGTTCAGTTAGTTCTTTATTGTATGATAAATTTGTGAAACAAAAAAGGATAATTTTATTACAAAGATCAAAATGCATTGGCTTGGGAAATGAAAGTGCGTCTATTGACTACTTTTACCATTCACTTATAGAGATTTCAAGCTACTAAGAAACCCAATTTCTATAGCAAGTGTTCCCGATAGGTTCATGCTAGATAATGTCCTCTTGAACCAAATTCAGATGATGTCAAAGTGCAAAAACTAAATAACTTTTTCCTCCATGGAAAATACAATAAATGTGTTCTTACAGTGAAATTATACTTGAAGCAGTGTAGACAAGGCCATATTGGTTGGAATAGGGATTAGAACCCTCCCATGTTGGTGGAATATTTTTCCATTTGGACATGACCGCTTTCAACATTTGTACTAAACATCCAACAAGTTCATAATATAAAAATTAACGCCATTTTTAACAAAACAACTAAGAATGATAACAAAGAGGAAGTTACTAAAAGTTTTAATAGCTATTGACCATCAAGTGTGTTTGATAGTGTAGTTGCTTTAGGACAAAGAAGAACAATTATGTACAAAAGAATAAACATAGAGCTGTAAGATGTTGCGTCATCCTCCGAATCACAACCACAACCTAGTGAGGCCGGAAGGGGAGCATGCAACTCCACACCAAATCTAGCAACAATCTGCTCTAGCACCACCAAGGAGTCAAATAGCATTGATTGGACACCAGGCGGATGCTCCAGAATATCCCCCGAGCTCTACTCCACTGCCAACTAGTTCTCCTTGCTTCCAACGGCTTTTCCTCAAATGCAGTGGCATTTAACACATTAACTATGCATTCAGTGATTTTGTATCCACCAGCCCACCAACAAAGCTCTCATAATTTGCATTTAATGTCAAAATATCTGCCAAAATTTATCTATGTCATCCTATTTTTCTAATTTACTTAAAGAAAAATGAATTATAGAGCTACTCCAACCAATAGGAAAAAAGATAAATACTAATTTTTAAATTAAAAAAAACAAGTTCTTAAATTCAAACTATAGAAACACAAAAGAAATATTTTTAAATTCTAAAATGTGATTGGCCAATGAAGCATAGAAAATGCATATTGAACGATTGCAATAGTAACCTTCCTATCAGTAGGAACTAATAATTCAACAATATTCTCTTAATACTTTAAGTTCCTAATTAATTCTCATCATACTTAAAAATAGTTCATTCCTAACAACTAGTTCATTTATTTAGCCGATGATCAAATAATTAGAGCTGAAATAAAACTTGAATTAATTGAGCAAGTTGCTTAAATAAATTATATATAACTACTCAATTTTTCCAAAGGTAAATTGAAAGAATATACAACACTTTCTAAAGAATCATAACTATAATGCAAGCAACTTAAGTTAGCTATATCAAAATTTTATTTACAAGCTAAACATTTTGAAATCAATTTGAAAAAGTTTGAATCCGTATAACATTTTAATTATGATTTATTACAATTATAACCTTCAATTTAATTACTAAAATTCACCTTAAGAGTTTATTTTATAAGAGGAATAAATGACCCATAATTATATTATATTTTTTAATTTAATTAAAATTATGTAAATCCAGTTAATTACATTTTGATCAATTTAAATTAATCATATAAATGATAATATTAATCTAGATCAACCATTTCTACTCATTGTCTCTTAAATATTTTATTCAAACTATTTTAATTTTCTAACCATTCCCAAAGTTGAAATAAATAAATATCATAATTAATCTAAAATTTATAATTAATTATTAAAGATTATACAATACTCAAAAAAATCAATTAAATTTAAAAAACACAAGTAAATTGAATGTATATCTAAATTATAATTAGTCAATAAAATTCACCCAAAATATCTTAATAATTTTTTAATAATAATTAAATTGATACTATTAGATACTTCAATTTCATATCACTAATACAAAAAATAGTAATTGGATTAAATTTTTCTCATTTGAAGAATAAATAAATATTATTCTTATTAATTAAGTAAATCAATTTTAGGAGCGGGGGGGTAGCCTAGCTCGAGGTCTAGTCTCCCCCCAAACCCGTGGTATCGAAAGGCGTGTCATGCCAGCACCACCGATCACATGAATTTTTTTTACCAAGCGCATTGCAGTTTATAGGGGGACGAATACCCGATCGATTCCTACAGTCTAAAAAAAACTAAATAAATTTTATTATTTACTTAATTATTTTATTGAATGCATTTATTTCAAAATAAATATAATATTTTTATTATTATCCACAAAAAAAATAAAAAATAAAATCAACTAGTCACGTGACTAACTAATAAATAAGAGTCAAACTAATATTACATGTCTACTATTCATTTTCATATTACATCATTAAATCTCAACCCTTCACATAAAGGCATATTTAGAATGAACCCTAACAACCAACATTTAATAATGTTATTTCAATCAATCCTAATCATCTATGTACAATCAATCATAACCATTCATCTATTAATTTATCTTAGAAGCTGACTTAATATACAAGTTAATGCATCACAACCATCTATTTATTAATTACATCTTCAAATTTAAACCATTCACATCTTTAATAAAACAATATTAAAAATTAAAAATCTAAGACAATCATCTTCAACTATTTAAAATAAAATAAAATTTGTAGGTACATACTATAGAAATATTGAATGACTTTATGAACAACTAATGACAAGCTGACAAATTACAGAGGCATTACAATCTCACCAATCCAGGATACTTCACAGTGATCAATTACCATTTAGAGTGTCTCTAGAAGATGACACGATAAAGCAAGATAAAACACAAATTCAGGGGTGATTGAAAAAAACCCCAATTTCATTCTTTATTACACACAGCAAAATATCAACTGACCATTCAATGGATTGCAACCAACTCATTCAAAGAACAATAGGTAACGACGACAAGCTTTCTAGATTTCAATAAGCTATGCTAAAACAAGGAAAATCGACCTTTCCTAGGGCAAAAACAACATAGATATTCATTTCTTATTCGATGACAATCACATATTATAAGACAACAACTTCAATAGGCACGATTAACCCTCTCTTCTCGCCTACCTTACAACCCTTGTTTAATTTCAGACTTCTTAACTTTAGATCAAACCACCTTCTCTCTCACAATCTCCCCAAAACAACTTCTCTCAACCCATCGTTTCTTTTCCTTTTCCCAGGCATCAATCATCAGCATAAAAACCACGTCGTCCTCCTTCACTGGCAAACAATTCTTAGCATACAAACTAACACTACCACTCTCATTTTGGCAAAGATCTCCCTATTGGAAAAATGTACTAAATCCAAAACACCAAAATGGACTTAAAACCAGGCCACATGGTATACAGATTTTTGGTTATTTTTCTTTTTCTTCCTTTTTCCCAGTAGAACAACACGCCTAGGAACAACACACCTAGGCAACCGAGAATCCACCCTCGATGTAACTACCATCCTCCTTTTCCAACGACAAAGAGAAGAGTTTCAAAGTCTTTCTATTCACATTGAACTTGCCAACTATCAGAAAGCCAACAATACAAAACAAAGATAGAACCGAAAACCAAAATATGCAAAACAAAAACAAAATTGTGTGATGCCCCTGCATCAGGCTCCTCGAGGGAGAATAAGATCATGAACTCCTGTTCATGAGGTTAACGATGGAATGACCATAGGCTAAAATTTTAGGTACAATTAACCACAACACATCCTCCAATGGATGATCATGCCACTTCACAAAATATCATAAATATTCTTTGCTGTGAGTCTTCTTCAACAATTGTTTCTCTAGAATGCATTCAATTTCCAGCGGAACAGGTTTGGTTATGTGCTGGTCTTTAGCGGATTTCAACTCCAACTCAAGTGTTTCTTCATTTGTAGCACCCTAATATGGATACAAATCTACCACATTGAAGATGGGTGAAATTCTCATGCCTGGAGGAAGACTGATCTCATAGGCATTCACTGAAAACTTCTAAAGAATCTTGCACGTACCAAATTTCTTCATTTTTAGTTTATTGTATTCACTTGTAGGAAATCTCTCTTTCCTAAGATGTGTTAAAACAAGATCACCCACCTAAAATGAACTTCCCTCCGCTTCTTATCAATATACTAATTGTATTGTTGATTGCTCCCTTTAATGTTCATCTTCACTTCCTAATGAAGGTCATGAATAACTTGAGCAAACTCCTCTCCATCTGCACTTCGTTTCTCCATGTCACCAATATATCTGAGTTCCAAGACACCCCTAGGATGCATTCCATAAACAACATAAAAAGGACTAAAACCTATACTCTGATTTGAACTTTGCTTGTGCCAAAGCCATATCCTAGCTACCAGGTATTTTCCCAACAAGGCATCTCAACATGTCACCAAGACTTCTATTCACCACTTCGGTTTGGCCATCCATTTGGGGGTGATAGGCTAAATTGAAACTGAGTTGTGTTCCCAACTTTTTACAAAGGGTTCTCCAAAAATTGCTAACAAACTTCGTATCTCTATCTAACACAATACTCTGTGTAATGCCATGTAGATGAACTACTTCTTTGAAAAATAGATTATCAATATGGGTTGCATCATTGGAATTTTTACATGGGATAAAATGAACCATTTTAGAGAACCTATCCACAACTTCAAATACAAAATCATTGCCCCTTTGAGTCCTAGGCAAACCCATAACAAAATCCATACTTACAAAATCCCACGACCGAGATGGAACCGACAATGGTTGATACAACCTTGTATTCTAACTTCTTCCCTATGCATGCTGACATACCCTTCATCTCTCCACATACTTCTTTACATTAGCCCTCATTCTTGGCCAATAATAGTGTGTACTCAATTAGAGATATGTTATGTCTTGTCCAAAATTCCCTCCTAGACTGCCACAACGCTTCTCTTTCAAGAGGTTGCCCCTCATTGATCCTCGAGGTATGCACAATTGACTGCCTTTAAACAACAAACCCTCTTGTATCATATACTCCATCCGAGGACCTCTATCTCTGATAATTGGACTGCTGCAAGCTTCACAAGCATCTTTGAAATCTGCATCATCTGCATACAACTCCTTTAAACTATCAAAACCAACACTGTTAACCCGAATTTCATGTAACAATAAACATCTTCTATTTAATTAATCAATAACCTTATTTGTTTTCCCCCACTTATGCTTCAACACAAAATTGTAACTTTGTAGATACTCTACCCACTTGGCATGCCTTTGATTTAGCTTATGCTAACTATTAATGAACTGTAATGCATGGTTATCAGTGTACACAAAAAACTCTTTAGGAAGCAAGTAATGCCTCCACTTCTTCAATTATTGGACCAATGCATAGAATTCGAGATCATTAGCAAAATATTTCTTTTTAGCATCATTTAGTTTCTCACTAAAATAAGCCAATGGTTTACCTTCTTGGCTAAGAATATCCCCTATTTCCAAACCACTAGCATCACATTCAACTTGAAACACTTTATTGAAATCAGGCAATGCAAGTATAGGTTGCTCAGTTACTTTATGCTTAAAAAATTTAGCTCTTTTCAACCTCTTGAGTCCATATAAACTACTTCTTATGCTCCTTAATGGTTTCTAGTATAGGAGCAATTACATGATTGAAATTTCTAATAAATTTTTTGTAAAATCTAGCAAGCCCATAAAAATCCTTACCTCAGGTGCACTCCTTGGTGTTGGCCAATCAATAATAGCTTGTACCTATCCTTATACATTTTCAGCCCTTCATTGGATACCACAAAACCCAAATAAGTCAATTTAGTTTGCATAAACACACACTTATTCAAATTAATCTTGCAACTTCTCTTCATGTAGCCTCATCATCACCATCCTCAAATGTTGTAGATGATCTTCTTTAGACCTACTAAACACCAAGATATCATCAAGATACATAATAACAAACTTTCCAAGAAAAGCTTTCAAGACTTTGTTCATGAGCCTCATAAAAGTACTGGGTGCATTCGTGAGCCCAAAGGGAATAACCAATCACTCATAGAGTCCATCATTAGTTTTAAATGTCATCTTCCACTCATCTCCAGGTCTGATATGAATCTTATGGTAGCCACTTTTCAGATCTATCTTCGAAAAATACTTTGCACCACCCAAGCAATCCATCAAATCATCTATTCTAGGAATCAAAAATATGTATTTGATAGTTATCTTGTTAATGGCTCGAGAGTCCATGCATATCCTCCATCCATTTCCCTTCTTAGGCACCAAGACTGTAGGCACTGCACATGGGCTAAGACTCTCCCTTATCAACACTTTCTGCAATAATTCTTCAACGTGCCTTCTAATCTCATCATTCTCTTGAGGAGTCAATTTGTATGTAGCCTTATTTGGAAGGCCAACCCTTGGAATAAAATCCATGTGATGACTAATGCTATGCATAGGAGGAAACTCATTAGGAAAATCAACTGCAACAATATTCTTATGTTCACCCAAGATTTCTTGTACCTCCTTGGGTAGTTCCTCCAATTTTATAGAGGCAAGCAACTCCTTAGGTTTGAGCGCCAAATCAACTCCCATGTCCTCCTTCATGAGATGCAAGAACTCTTTTCCACTCACCAACATTATTTTACTGCTGGTACTACTATGACCAATGACATAGTATAGATTAACTACACCCAATCCATTAAAATTCAAGGCATATTTAATCCACTATATATCAATCCCAATAAGATCATTCAATGCAAACTAAACTAAGAATCCTTTAAAACTAACATATTAAAATACAAAAACTTCAAAAACACCTATTCTAATCCATTGAAACTTATCCTATTGGGGGAGTGGTGTTGCATTGATGTGGAATGACGACCCTTTCCAATCCCTTGGATAATGAGCTTGTTTCGATCAATTCTATTGAAGAGAATCGACGAAACCGATGAAATATGTGTGATAAAACATGATTTAAATGTTAAATTAATATGATGAATGCTAAGATGATTGATATGGGTGTATGAAAATCTACTTTAAATGTATGCAAGTTTCAAAATATTAAAACTCTAATTACAAAATATGCTAAATGTATGCACCTATGTTATCATGGAAGCCATTAATGGATGCTTTAAACTAATGATTCAAGTAAATTAAGCTAAAACGATGCTAAATAAGTGTTAAATATGAGTGCAAGTGAAAGTGATTTTAATAGCATAAGTTTGCTCTTAAAATATGGATCCATTTGTCTCCAAATAGTGACCTATTTATAGGAGGACAAATGAGAAATGGAGGGTTGAGATTAAAAAAATTAATCAATGGCCAAAAAGGAAGGAGGAATGAAACATGGATCATGGATTCTCATCAATGGATGAGAATCAATGATCACATGGATCAAGGAAAGAGTCAAAGGCTCATATTCGTTCAAATAA
The DNA here is from genome assembly GCA_007115665.2 of Sequoiadendron giganteum. Lineage (NCBI taxonomy): Eukaryota > Viridiplantae > Streptophyta > Pinopsida > Cupressales > Cupressaceae > Sequoiadendron > Sequoiadendron giganteum. The sequence goes on from CM021101.1 coordinate 236,485,930, forward strand.
ACACACTTTTAACTTGCACAAGAAGTCTTGTAAGTTTGTTATAATTTTTTTTTTTTTTTTTCAAATGAGTGGAGAAAGAGATTATTCTTTAGGATATTCTCATGGGTGAGGAAAATAGATGTTTAACAAATTAAAACAAAGTTTTAATGTGCATAAGGGGAATATTCCTTTTGGAGGAATGTGGAAAGGAGGAATATTCCCTTGCAAGTGGGGGGATTAGATTTAATTAGTAATTTGATAATTAAATAAAGTTTCAATTATGCAAATTAGGAGAATTATATGATATTCATTAAATAATTGATTTAATGGAGATCAAATGAAAAAATAATGGATGACATTGATTTGATCTATCAATGGTCACAAATGAAAGGAGGATGAAACATGGATCAAGAAAAGATCAAGGGCTCACAATCATACAAACAAACACACTTTGCAACAAATTTAAAAAGTCGTTTCAAAGTTTGTTTGGAATAATCATTATCTTTTTTTGGGAGGAAAATAGGAGAGTATTCCTTTGGAATATTCCCTATGCAAGTGGATGAGAGGGAAATTAGCAATTTAGTTAATTAAAAATAAATTTAAATGTGCAAGATGAGGAATGTGAGGATATTCATTAAATTATTTGCATCCCCTTTTCATTAAAATTTTCAATTGTTTTTGTGTTTTCTGATTTTTTGATGTTTTTGGCTTTTATGATATTTGAATGTTTAGGGATTTTCTGAGATTTGAATGTTTAGGGATTTTCCAAGTTTTCGACCAAGAACCTAACCCAAAAGACTATCCTAGGGGCCTCGGGGGCTTATCAAAGATGAGCCTTGCCTATGTTATACATGCAGAGACCACATAGTTTGACTGACTTGACTTATTGACAATGAGCGAATGAACATTCGATGGAATAAGTTTATTATGAAAGACTCCTAAACGCCTGACCTAGGGTGTCTTGGGGGCACATCAATGATGGCCTTGTCTATGTTCAAGCTTAGAGACTCATAGTTCGATATAGTTCCATTTTTGGATTTTCAATGTTTTGACCTTTTTAGGGATTTTTGATGTGTTTTGGATGTTTTGGGATTTTGACTTTACAGTTTTTGAATGTTTTTGGATTTTAGTTGTATAGGATTTTGAATGTTTTTGGGATTTTTGATGAGATTTTAAGGATAAACGGTACCTAGATCATGATGTCGATGTCACGTTGTGAGATAACAGACATGGATCAAGAGTTATTTGAAAATAGGAGTGCAATAACCTGCCCCCGATGTCTAGCAATGTTTCATAGATCAATGAACAAACCAAGATAGGCAATGTATGTGTGAAGAGTTCAACAGAGTTTAATCATGCTAGATATGTGCTACTAGACTTCATGATATAAAATGGTAAAGAGCTTGTCAAGAGTTTTCCATGAGTAGAGTTGAAGTATATGTCGAATCTTTGTTAAGATCAAGATAAATAGGAATATCTAGCTAAATCTGGATTGGATGGATGGAGAGAATAATGGATTTATCATGACAAGGATGAGATGCTTCTATTTGAGAAGGATCATATAAACACTTGATTCTACTCATGATGCCTATTTTCCAGGTTTTCATCATAGTACTTGCCCAAAGCACCACCAAAGTAGTTTTTGGTAGAGGACGATTATTTTTCTTTACTATTTTCAATCCTTTTTCTTATTTTTTTGGATTTTTATCATGTTTTGATTTTTAATGATTTTTACCCTCATGTTGAACCACCTGGTGGTACTGATGTAGAGGCCACTGTCATAACATGCTAGCGATATCTTGCTTGAAGAAGTTGCTTTGCTAAGATACAAGCACTTGGGTGCAACCTTAAAAAGAACTTTTGATCTACCTTGTGGATATTAGAATCAACCTTGTCTATGTGCGTACACCACGATAGAGTGCCTTCAAAATCTTTATGATGAAGGGTAGCTACCAACAAATGGTCAATGCGAGAATTGGATATCATGAATGGAGTGTACAGTGTCATGCATGAAGGAATATGAGATGGATTGGTCGTTGGTTTGGAACCTTTAACTCTCCAAACTTGGGAAGATGAGCAATGATGGGTGGGAATGAAGGTTTTTCATGGAATTAGGACCAACCACTAGATATACGTTGTTCCTTGCTTGAGAAGCCTACTTTTGTATTTGAGGATGCTTATGATGGATACATTTCCCTTTTTGATTTTTCCCCATAGTTTCTTTAACTAATGGAATTTTAGAGGGATGATTTTCTTTATTTTTCTTTGGTATCCATTTGTATTTTCTTTGTCCCTTTTGCATTACTACATTTTATTTGATGATCTTCACCTTGATTTGATAGGAATTCTTCTTTTTATGTTGGTCCCAGTTTGTGTATGAGATGATGGGTGGATGACAATTCATGATATGACTAGTTGTAGTGTTGATAGTATTTTCATCATAAGGATCCTTCGTGACCCATATGTTGATGTTTGTTGTAGATAAGATTTCCCCCAATGGTGTGAAGGTATTACCAATACCTAATCCTTTTCCTTGATAATGTATCCTCTGATCCATAGCCACTGAATATGACTTGTCATGAACACATGATATTGCTATGGGTTCCTGCTATACAGGAATATGAACTATTTGCTTTGATTCTATGACATCATTATTAGTTGATATTGCTTCAAAAGATGTTGGTGCTGATTCAAAAGATGTTGATGATGCACAATCACTATAAGAATCAAGAATCTTGGCCGTTGCTTGCTCTTGTGTAGGAATAACAAGAGTGGGAGACTCTTGTTTTGGATGAAGAATGTCTATATGTCCATAAAAAAGAAACATCTCGGGGGTGATATTAGAGACATATTTGGAGTTTAATATGGTTTGGAAGATATCCCTTAGCTCTTGGTGAAACTATAGGGATAGGGGTTCTTGATCTTGACTCGATTCAGAGTAGCTCTCGTTATCATCAAGAGCCTCTTCTTGACATGATCCTTGGGTGGATGATACATCATTGATAAAAGAATCTTTGCAACAATTTGTGGGTAAGGGTGAAATAAGGGATATTTCTTGCTCGTTTGGAACTTCTTCAACATGCCCAATCATTGAGTCATATGTGGGAGAGATATCACAATCTGATACCCACTTGATGTCATTACAGTATGAAATATTGCTAAACACTGTTGATGGGTTTGGACTTTGTTTTAAAATAGTATCTTGATGTGAATCTGATTCCTCATGTTGTGATAAATAAATATGTCCCACTGTGGTATTATGGGTATGGTTTATGTTTTTTGAGGTTGATGCCTTTCCTGAATCTCTTGTTTTTGTATGATCAAGTATAGGGTTTGTGTAAATTTTTAGGTTTTCATTCCCAAATTTTTGATCAACATAAATGTCTCCTTGTTCAATAAGATCTTTTGTTAGATGTTTGATTCTAAGACAATTTTGTGTGTTATGACCTTTGTATCGGTGAAATTCATAAAAATGATCATCTCTATAGCTACGAGGCTTGATTTGTGGCTCTTGATAGTTCGAGAAATCTGGGAGTGTGATAAGGTTAGACTGTATCAACTGATTTAGCACATCCTCCATAGGTTCCCCTAAGGGAGTGAATTGTCGCTTAGGAGAACTATTTGTTCTTTGTGGTCCATGTTGAGTGTTTGTAGCATTGATCGTTGGTTGATTGTTTGGTTGTTGCGTGTATAGTTGTATGTTTTTTTGCCTATGAGCAGTTAAGACCACCTTTGCATCAACAACACCATCACTAGTAAAATTCTTGTTCTTGGCCCAAAAGCAAGATTTTTCGTTAGAACTAGTGTATGGGCGGTTGTCTCTATACGCTTGTGTGTTTCCTTGTGAGATTAGGGCTCTCTTGATGTTGAGGGCCCTAGGGAAAAGCTCATCATAAGTGGTGATACATTGCATCTTTAAGTAGAAGGATAGATCTGGATCAATATTTTCTATGATAATCCCCACTTGTTGTTCGTCAGGAATGGTCCACTTGCTTTTACTAGCTCTTTGCCTTCATCGTTGTAAGAAATTGGTGAAAGATTCTCCTTTGTTTTGTTTGAGAGTATACAACTCTTCTAGAGGCTCACATCCATGTCAAGATTAAAGGAGTAGTGATCTACGAATCTATCAATGATTTCTTGGTAGGTTTTGGTGCTTGGAGGTAACTGTGAAAACCAATCCATGGCAAGACCTGTTAAACTTCATGGGAAGAGGCACATTAAGTAGGAATCATTATATGCCACCTCCATGCACATGACATTGAATTCCTTGATGTGATCTAGAGGATTTGACCTCCCTTTGTATTTATTAAATTTGGGAACCACAAAACCAAGAGGAAAAGTTACCAATGTGATGTTTCGATCAAATGGATAAGGACATAGGTTTTCTTGTGTATGGGGCTTCTTCATTTTTCACATCTGGATATCCTACATTTCTTGTGTTAATGCCTTAAGTTGTGATGCTACATTGTCTCGTGGGCTTGGTGGAGGAACATATGTTGCGTATTGTGGGATGGCGGATGGATTGTATGTGGGATTTTGATATGATGAGGTGTTGTATGGTGTGTATGGTGGTGTAGGATATTGTGAAGGTGATTGTGGTGTTGATGATGTTCCCTATGTGTTTGCATTGGCGATGTTCTATTGAGAATTATAGTAGGAACCTTGTTGTTGTTGTTGTTTTTGGGCATACTGTTGAGCTAGTAAGGTTTGCTATTGTTGTTGGGCCACTAGGGCTATTTGTTGTGCTACTAAGGCTTCTTGGTGTGCTTGTTGTTATTGTTGTGTGACTAAGGCTTTTTGTTGAGCTTGTTGTTGTTTTTGTTGTTGTGTGACTAAGGCTTGTTGTTGTTGTGCGAATAAGGCTTGTTGTTGAGCTTGTTGTTGTTGCTGTGTGACTAAGGCTTGTTGTTGAGCTTGTTATTGCTGCACTGCTTGTTGGTAGGCGTCTTGTGCTTGTTGAAAAGCTAGAGCATGAGTTTTCTTTTGTTGAAAGGCTTTCTAATAGGCTTGTTGTTGTTGCAAAGCTTGATCTTGAGCTTGTTGTGCTTGTTGTAAGGCTAGAGCATGTGCTTGTAATGTAGAAGCATTTTGTTGTTGGGATATTTGTGATGGGTTTTGGGTATTCATAATTTGAGTGGATTGTGGATTGATGACGAGAGGTTGGGGGTTGCTTTGGTTTAACATCCATTGTAAAATGGTGGATTGGGATGGAGGAATGTAGATTTGGGACCCCATTTGATTTTGCATGATTTGGGGGACCAATGGTAAAGATGATGATGGTGCCATTTGGTATTGCGATGTCAATGACACATTTGGAACTTGGGTCAATTGATCAGAAGGATTCCCATGACCGATAGGTAGGGGGTTCCCTTGTGGTATTTGAGGTGGGATTGAGGTATTACCTTGGTTGATGGGATTTGTGATCAATGTGTTGCTTTGATTTGGATTGACGATAGATGGGTTTGATGTGAATGGTGGATTGACTTGAGTAGTTTGGGTAACCACTTGCTTCAATGTGTCAATGGGGTTGTTGGAACCACTTGTTAAGGGTTTCCCTTGCGTGAGGGTGTTAACTTACCCTTGTTGTCCTATTTGAGGCACTTGGTTCACATTACCTTGTGTAACGTTTGGCACAAGGGGTGTTTGTGGTGATGGACGCAGATGGTTGTGCTCAAAATGTCGAGGTTGTTGTGGCATCGTGGAAGGTAAGTGTTTTGCCAAATGTTGGTGTCCAACTTGTGTTTTGGGAAAGGTTGGTGGTTAATGGAATGGTTGTGTTGTGAATACCCACAGTTGTGTTTGTTCCTAGACATGAAGTGAGACCAAGGTTGCTTCCTAGCCTAGTTGCAAGACTAGATGTTAAGGGTTGATTTGGCACAAGCGATGGAGTTGGTTAAATAGTAGATGGAGTTAAGCCTTGTGTCAAGGGTTGCGCAAAAAAAAATGGGGAAATTGGAGCTATATTTTCTAAGGCTTGATGTTCTTGTTTGTACTCCATGATTTCTTCCTTGGTAAGTCCAAATGGGTTGTTTGTAACATCCTCTATCTCATATGACCCTGATGGAGACAAGGGTTGTTGTGATGGGGTAACTTGACTTCTTGGATCAAAATTCTTGAGGATTGAGATCACTTGAGGTGAATGTGACTTTGGTTTTTTCCATGATTCTCTCGTGTTGTGATCTTGTCTTTACCATAAATTTTGGGTCACCTATGGGAGAGTTGTGTTGAGATTTTTAATGTTTAAACTCTCTAGTTGACTCAAATATTGGTAAAAGGGACGCTCTAAGTCATTTTGGAACAATGGTGATAATGGGAGGTGAAAAAGGTGAATGATGTGGAGAGTGATCTTTGCAAATGTTTTGGGACATCACTTTTGACTTATAGTTTTGATGTTTGATGTTTGGATAAAGGATATTTAATGAACTTGTGAATCTTTAAGGTAGACTTGTGACCTTCAAAATCAACTAGTCCAAAAGTGATAACTAACTTAACTAACTACATGGAAAAGTATTCATTTCACATACAAAGTAGTTAAGTTAGGGTTTGGGTTGATAGATTTCCAAGTCAAAAAGTGTTGGTGTATTCGAAATTTTTGCAGTTTGGCGAAGTGAAGGATGAATTTTGAAAAAGGGGTGAATAGAATGTTTTGAACCAATGTTGACCTATAGTGAACCTTTTATTTTTCAAGACCAAGGTGGTGAGAAACCTGCTAGACCTCTAAAGTGTTCAAACCCTTAGGACTCAATGATCAAGGAGAAGTTCTTGTGAAATATATAGATTTGGTTCGACTTGTTCCTCTTGTTCTCCATTGGATTGGTGTTTCCTTTGTTTCAAAAGTGAAGCTTCTCAAACTACTAATTATATCCATTTGTTCTCTCTCAATTGGTTCAAAGTTTGGTTGAATGATAGAGGGTGTAAGGTTTGGTTGTTCAACTGGAGTGATCAGACGCCAAATGGTCATGTGGGGTTCGACTTGTCAATTTGTCTTGCTTAAATGAGTTTATTTTTACCACAAACACTTTGTCTTGCTTAAGGTTCAAACTAAATGTCTATGTCAAAAACATCATTCATTCCACAAAGTCCATTTTGTGAAATGGATGAAGTTAGGGGTATAGTTACCTAGGTTAACTTTGGGAAGTATGGATTGAGATGTAAACCAAAATATTTAGAAGTATCTAAGAATAAATCCTTAGGACAAGCATTAATATCAAGGTTTTTTTAAAGGGTATCCATACTTAGACCAAAGGGTTTGAGATTTTGAAAATACTTGTTGATGTTTGTAATTGTTTTGGAACCAAGAAAGTGTTAAATTGACTCACAAGCAGTTACAATCCTAGATAGAGTGGGTATGTATTTTTTAGTAGGCTTACGTAGGCTTGTTCCTCTTGTTTGTCTAAGATGTATGTTGTGTTTCTCCCTTGGATTGGTGTTTCCTTTGTTTCAAAAGTGAAGCTTCTCAAACTACTAATTATATCCATTTGTTCTCTCTCAATTAGTTCAAAGTTTGGTTGAATGATAGTGGGCGTAAGGTTTGGTTGTTCAACCGGAGTGATCAGACGCCAAATGGTCATGTGGGGTTCAATTTGTCAATTTGTCTTGCTTAAATGAGTTTATTTTTACCACAAACACTTTGTCTTGCTTATGGTTCAAACTAAATGTCTATGTCAAAATCATCATTCATTCCAAAATACCCATTTTGTGAAATGGATGAAGTTAGGGGCATAGTTACCTAGGTTAACTTTGGGAAGTATGGATTGAGATGTAAACCAAAATATTTAGAAGTATCTAAGAATAAATCCTTAGGACAAGCATTAATATCAAGGTTTTTTCAAAGGGTATCCATACTTAGACCAAAGGGTTTGAGATTTTGAAAAGACTTGTTGATGTTTGTAAATGTTTTGGAACCAAGCAAGCGTTAAACTGACTCACAAGCATTTACAATCCTAGATAGAGCGGATACGTATTTCTTAGTAGGCTTACGTAGGCTTGTTCCTCTTGTTTGTCTAAGATGTATGTTTTGTTTCTCCATTGGATTGGTGTTTCCTTTGTTTCAAAAGTGAAGCTTCTTAAACTACTAATTATATCCATTTTTTATTTCTCAATTAGTTCAAAGTTTGGTTGAATGATAGCAGACGTAAGGTTTGGTTGTTCAACCAGAGCAATCAGATGCCAAATGGTCATGTGGGGTTCAATTTGTCAATTTGTCTTGCTTAAATGAGTTTATTTTTACCACAAACACTTTGTCTTGCTTAAGGTTCAAACTAAATGTCTATGTCAAAAACATCATTCATTCCACAAAGTCCATTTTGTGAAATGGATGAAGTTAGGGGCATAGTTACCTAGGTTAACTTTGGGAAGTATGGATTGAGATGTAAAACAAAATATTTGGAAGTATCTAAGAATAAATCCTTAGGACAAACATTAGCATCAAGGTTTTTTCAAAGGGTATCCATACTTAGACCAAAGGGTTTGAGATTTTGAAAAGACTTATTGATGTTTGTAATTGTTTTGGAACCAAGCAAGCGTTAAACTGACTCACAAGCATTTACAATCCTAGATAGAGCGGGTACGTATTTCTTAGTAGGCTTACTATCATTGGAAGAGATGATTAATTCATGAAGATGAAATGGACAAATACGCAATGTCAAGGAAATGTAATATCTTGACACACCAAGCAAAGGAGTCCCTTCCCCATTTGCTTATTGTCTCAATAAAAAACCAGACATGGTAAGTAACTTCTTGGAGCGGTGCTACTCCAATGCACTACCTTAAAATATGTTTCGGAATTGGACTTGGTTAGCCACTACGAACAAGGATTTTAATGACCATATTCAGGATAAATTAGTGCCATACACACAACGATTCACTCAATTAAGAGGCCTCTCAGCCCTTATAAATATCTATAATGGGTTTTAATGCATCACAAAGATACTAGAAAAAAAATTCTTCAATATGGGACAACCGCAACCATCTAGTTAATGACTTTAGTCACAACTGATTATTTATATAATGGACCGAAATGAAAGCACGGCTTGGTTCGTTTCCTCTCACAAGTTGGGAGGCATGCCCTCTAAAGGTAACACATGTTTGAAGCGTAAAATTCTTTTCGTCACCCAAGATTTCCAATAGGCGCAAGGGGAGAGGATAAGCGCTTCCAAGAAGAAAAGGTATACTTGGGTGTTTCTCTTCACCTTAGATCGCACGAAGTGCAAGGGGATTGGATACACACAACAAGCATACTTAAGCAAGTCAAACACATGTTCATTTTAATCCATCATAGCAAAATGAGTTCATTTTAAGCACCAATTTGAAGTGTGGAAGTTGTCTTGTTCAATTTTAAACCAATAGGCATAATGATGTGAGGGTTTAGTTTTAACCAATTTGAATGTTCATTTTAAAGCCTAAAAATAAATATAATTTGGTCCTAAAACATGAAATAAAAGCATCATAAATGGGTTATAATTGCCCCATAAGTGTCGAAACACTTGTTACAATTATATTCAAATGGTAACATGCTCTTTCACTTCAAATTTTATTGCCCAAATCCGTAAAACCCGTTAGCCTCCAAAAGCATCGCTGCAAACACAAAGAAAAAAAAATATAAAGAGATTTTTTTTTAGATTGATTAGTTCAAGCCCTCCTTCTAGCGCCAAAATGTGACCAATGACATAGTATAGATTAACTACACCCGATATATATGAATATGAGACATATTTAATCCACTATATATTAGTCCCAATAAGATCATTCAATGTAAACTAAACTAAGAATCCATTAAAACTAACATATTAAAACACGAAAGCTTCAAAAAAACCTATTCTAATCCATTGAAACTTATCCTATCGGGGAAGTGGTGTCACATTGATGTGGAATGGTGACCCTTTCCCAGTCCCTTGGATAATGAGCTTGTTTCAATCGATTCTATTGAAGAGAATCGACAAAATCGATGAAAGATGTGTGATAAAACATGATTTAAATGCTAAATTAACATGATGAATGCTAAGATGATTGTTATGAGTGTATGCAAATCTACTCTAAATGTATGCAAGCTTCAAAAGATTAAAACCCTACTTACAAAATATGCTAAATGTATGCACCTATACTAAATGTATGCAATTAATGGATTCTTTAAGCTAATGATACAAATAAATTAAGCTAAAATGATGCTAAATAAGTGCTAAATATGAGTGCAAGTGAAAGTGATTTTAACAACATAAGTTTGCTCATAAAAGATGGATCCATTTGTCTCCAAATAGCGACTTATTTATAGGAGGACAAAAGAGAAATGGAGGGTTGAGATTAAAAATGTTAATCAATGGCCAAAAAGGAAGGAAGAATAAAACATGGATAATGGATTCTCATCAATGTATGAGAATCAATGATCATGTGGATCAAGGAAATAATCAAAGACTCATATTCTTTCAAACAAACACACTTTTAACTTGCACAAGAAGTCTTGTAAGTTTGTTATTAAAAAAAATATTCCTTTTTTCAAATGAGTGGAGAAAAATAATATTATTTAAATAAGATATTCTCATGGGTGAGAAAAATAGATATTTAGAAAATTAAAAGAAAGTTTTAATGTGCAAAAGAGGAATATTCCCTTGCAAGTGGGGAGATTAGATTTAATTAGTAATTTGATAATTAAATAAAGTTTCAATTATACAAATTAGGGGAATTATATGATATTCATTAAATAATTGATTTAATGGAGATCAAATAAAAAAGCAATGAATGAGATTGATTTGATATATCAATGGTCATAAATGAAAGGAGGATGAAACATGGATCAAGGATTCTCATCAATGGATGAGAATCAAAGATCACATGGATCAAGAAAAGATAAAGGGCTCACAATCATGCAAACAAACACACTTTGCAACAACTTTAAAAAGTTGTTTCAAAGTTTGTTTGGAATAATCATTACCTTTTTTGGGAGGAAAATGGGAGAATATTCCTTTGGAATATTTTTTATGCAAGTGGATGAGATGGAAATTAGCAATTTAGTTAAGTAAAACTAAATTTGAATGTGCAAGATGAGGAATGTGAGGATATTCATTAAATTATTGATTTATTTAATGAAAAGGGGATGCAAATATGATATTTAATTAAATAGTTTAGGTTATTTAATTAAATAAAAAGACTTAGGGTTAAAATTAAATAATTTTCATTATTTAATTAAACCAGATGAGGGGTGAATTAACCCAATTAGGTCAATTAGATTAATAGGTGAAAATGAGACATTTAATTAAATAATTAGGCTTATTTATTTAAACAAGTGAAAAGAAGATGAATTTTAGGATGAAGCGATGTTAATATATCAGATTCAAGTGTGTATATCATTCAAGACATTTTTACGTGTCTAAAACTACTAATGTTGTCCTCTTCTTGTTCACACATAGGTAGCAAAGTATGCTTGATGCCATCCTTTTCAAAGGTATATGTGTTACTCCTCCCTTCATGTACAACTTTCTGATCAAACTACTAAGGCCTCCAAAGCAATACATGACACACATCCATAGGCATGATGTCACAAATCACACTATCCTTATAACTTCCAATCTGAAATTCTACTAAAGCCTATTCATCTACCAACAACTGATGCCCTTTCTGAAGCCAAGAAACTCTATAAGGTGTAGGATGCTTAGTCCTTTTAAAACCTAACTTATCCACAATTTCTACAACCACTAAGTTATCTGTACTACCATTGTCAATAATTAATTTGCAACACTTACCTTTTGCCTTGCAGTTTGTCTTGAATAAGGCTCTTCTTTGTGCTAGTTCTTTACTCTCTTTTGGTGGCTTCAACAACACTCTCTTGAACAACAAAGACTCTCTAGTCTTAGGTTCCTCAGTATGATGTGCAGGTGATCCCACACTTTCTTGCTCGGATTGCATGATCTAAGTGCTTCCTTTTGACCTTGTGTGCCCTTCCTTTACATACTCCAGACACTCCCAACTCTTGTGATCAACATACTGATTGCATTTGAAACATTTACTTGCAAATCCTCTTCCTCTTCCTTGATAACCACCTTGATAACCACATCTACCAAATGATCAACCTCATTTGTTTTGATAACCTCCTCTTTCTTGATTAGCCAGTCCACTAAAACTTCCAACCCCTTCATCATGATGAGTTTACTGCCCCTTACTAGACTGTAGTCCTCTTCCTCTAAAGCCTCTTCTTCACGAGCTTCTCCTCTGCCTTAATGACAAATTGATAGGCTTCCTCAAGAGTTATTGGAGACACTAAACTTAACTCATCCTGAAAACTGTATTTCAAACCATTCAAATACCTCACCACCTTTTTCATATCCTCTTCATTGTAGCCTGGCCGAATCACCAACTTGTAGAACTCTTCTGTGTATTCCTTGATTGACATATCTTTTTGCTTCAAATTCTGCAATCTTTTCAAAAGATTCATTTGGTAGTTTGTTGGAAGGAACTTCGTCTTCAATTTGGAAACCATTCGATCCCAAGAAGAGATCTTCTCCTTGTTTTTCTTGCGTCTTTCAAACTGCATGTAATCCCACCATATTGTAACATGTCCCTTTAATCGTGTACAATAAAAATTCACTTTTCTATCCTCTACCACTCCTTCGTATTCAAAATACTTGTCCAAATCATTGATCTAGTTTGTAAGCTCTTCTCCATTCAAGCTTCTCGAGTACGTAGGAACTTCAATTTTTCGCTTGGCTCCCACATTCATAACGAATCTTATCAATCTTTTTTCAACCCTTTCTGGGTCTTCTTAATCTTCATCATTGGCTTGGGTTTTCTCTTCTGCAATTTCACTCACATCATCCGCCATTACACCTGTTTAAATTATATTGAGATTCAATTTATACAATTAAATTCATTATACAATCAATCCATAGTAACAATTAAATATAAATATTGAAATCTAATATAAAAATATGAAAAAGGTCTATAATCATTAACTTACAAAATTATTTTCAAGTAACTAATAACTTGCTACTCTAACATCATATAAATGCCAACATAGACTATAATCATAACATAGAATAATATCATATCCATGTGTCAAAATAAAAATAAGTCTATCAAAAAAGAGTGATCATGAAGAGGAGAAGTGGGCCTCACATAAGTATGATATTGAATGGATGTGGTCGAAAGCCACAAAGACTTCAAAACCAAAATATGCCATCCTCAAACTTAAAATCATGATCTATTCTCAAAACTAAGGTCATTATACAAAATATCATCATAATGTGACAATTATATTTAAGTGCAAAGAGGTAATCTAAAGCAAGCATAATAAGAGTGCAAAATTCTCAATTTATCCAAATTTTATACCTAATTTCATCATCAAATGGACAAAACCATGGAGTGTGGCCAATTCACTTAATTATACACATTAACACCATCTTAGATCTCTATGCATTTTTCTTGTAGTTCAGGAAACAAGATGGTTCCAACTAAGTGACAACATTGAAAATTTATTTAGGATTATACTAGTTTGCCACACTTGCCATGCATTAATATCATACAAATGGGGTCCACATAATTGACAAGGTTCAAACTACAATGCCATATGCCACGAGAATGAAGACTATTTTAATATTTATCATAAGGATTGTTGTAACATTCATAACCTAGCTACAATTAATCATTGACTCTAGAATTGAATATGCAAGATCAAGTATACTTTTTGTTGAGACCTAATTACATGTCCATAAATCGATTAAATTATTAGAATGAGTTGGTAAAACCATAATAACAATCTTTGAAGAGGTTACATTACAAATATAATCACTTAGTCTCAATTAATGCAAGAGAGAAATATAAAAGCTATAAATAAATTAGTCACAAATAATGATGAATCCTTTACTCTATTGAAGAAGATAAACTAAGCCAATGCATTCGAAGTATAAGGGTAGAAAGTGTTGAACAGTCCGGATAACTAAGACGGGGGGTGAATTAGTTATCACAAAATACTTTTCTTTCTTTACTTAATCAGGAGAAATCTTAAACCAATCATATATTAATTAAAACAGATATGAACATACAAGCACCAAACAACACTATGCACAATGAACACCAAAATTTACGTGAAAACCCAAGATGAGAAAAACCACAGAGAATGCTAATTCTCAATTATAAAGCACAGGTTAAGGTGATTTTTACAAGGGCTCACTGCCAAAATGCTCACTACAGGTAAGGCTCACTGCCTTTTGGGTTCATTGCCTGATAATATAAAAATCACTTATTACAAAATAGACAAAACATGAACTGATGAAGTTACATCTACATATGCATGAATTCAGTTCCGGTTAAGAGCACAATATCTGATTGCAATAGATCCGGTGAAGAATCTTTTGTACACCTTCCTTGCACAACCTCTGCAATACAGATTGCTTCTTCCTGACACTTGCCTTCACTTCCTTCTCTATTTCTTGTTGCATAATCCTTCACACCTTTATCACTATTCACACATACAACACTTCTTGTTTGGATACAAAAAGGATGTTCTACATACATGTATATATACACATCCGGAGAACAAAATGCATTGGCCTAGCTAAACATGTCGGCTTGAGGTATGTTGTACCCAAACCAATTTTTTTGCTTCATTAAGGCATTTTGCTTAAAATGGTCTAAATCTTGTAAAAATGAGGTCAAAACTCAGTTTTTGGGAAAATCAAGTATGGAATTTTGGTCAGTGTGATATTAGGAAGATATTGGAAAAAATTGAAAAATTTGAAAATTAGGGTTTCTGGACCCTATTTTTAGGTCAAAAAACCCTAAAAATAGAAACTTGTCAGAATTGGCTGAAATTAATCATGATTGGCTTATTTTGCATCAAGATCACAGTGGTGAAGTCGGTTTCAGTTAAAAGTCAGTTTAAGCATGGTGGGTAGTTTTCACTTTTTCAAGAGAAAAGTTAGGACCCTCGAGGTCATCAATGGCAGTTGGCCAGTACCAGGTGCCAAAATCTAAGTCTAAAACTCAAAGCAGAACATTCTATGATGAAAGATGGTAAAAAAGATGCTTCTCGACGGAGGGGATTTTCAAATGGCGAAAAGAGCTAAAAATATTCTAAGTTTGGAAACATTTCACTTTGTAATGTGGGAGACGTTTGCGCAATCAACGTGCAGATCAACTTTACAGTGTTTGTACATGTGAAAATGGTGAAATATAGTCACACACACACGTCAACAACAGTAATGCTTCTACGTGGTCAACTCAACAACCGATACGACATTTGCAGGAGCACGAATTGGAGGAAAACATCAAATCCAGAGAAAATATGCGCCCCTGTAGCTCAGGGGCGCCCTTCAATTTGGAGGTCAAGATTCAGTTGTTTTGGGTTGCAAATATATTCATTCTCTTCAGTTTTCAGTCAAATTTTTGATGAGCTATCAAGCAAGTTCATCTGATTCTTGAAACTTTGATAGTTGAAGGCGAAAGCAGAAGTTACAAAGAGTATACACATCACAGAGGCAGTCAAATTTGCAGTTTTTGCACCCCTGTAGCCCAGGGGCACCCTTGAATTAGACTCAGATAAATGAATTTGTAGTTTCCATTTCTGAGGAATCTCTTTTGATTCAACCCAGCTCCGCGTTGCACTAGTTCGCAAGATCGTCAGACGAGCTGAGTGACCATGACAGTGGTTCCACCGAGCACATAAAACGAAGGAAATATAAAGTGAAAATATCAAATTGCACCTCTGCTAGCTAGGGGCGCCTTGCCTTTTGGCTTGTCTGATGAGGTTTTTAGCAGTCGTCATCTTCACGAGACTTGTGTAGAATCCTCCTAGCTACGCAGTGAATCTATTCTTCAGCCTTTGGGATCTGTCAATCGCCTATAGTCGAAGAATCAATGCAAAAAGGAGACAAGTGGAAAAATGGCTAAGGGATTTACACATTGCCTTGAAAAAGGTGCACTTCTTTTAGAGGCATTAAATGCAGTCTTTTCACTTCGTCACTACCAGGAACATCTCTTCCAAATTGTTCCAGCTATGCACCAAGCTTGTCAACACGCAAATCGAAGTAATCCAGCTCCCGGTAGCGAGGGTCAAAGTAGAGAACTCAGTTGAAATTGACAAAATGCAAAATCATGTTAATTTCTGTTTCTGCTCCTCTGCAAGCTAGGGACACCCCTTGCATTTGGGGGTCTTAATCCAGCATGCAGGCTTTGCACATGCAGTCGTCGGGTGCGTAATTCTTCCAGCTACACGATGGATCCAATGTCTAGTCAGCTAGAGTCATCATTCACTGACAACGACAAATTGAAGCGCCAAATGGCAAATCAAAAAAATGGCTAAGTATGGAATTTCTTATGAAATTACTTATCTCCTTGAGAAAGGCGCCCTTCATTTTGAGACCAGATTCAGTTTTCTGAGGTCACAGCTCCAAACAGACATTTCATCAATTTTGATCTAGCTACGTGATGAGTCCTCCAATTCGGTTTCAGCATCACCCGGACACCCAAAAATCAGAGTTCAACAGAGGCTACTATGACATTTTCAACAAGCTATAAAATAGGAAGTTAGCAAAAAATCTCAACTTTTGATGTGGGACGCCTAGAAAGTCAAAGTTTGACTTTTTGGAATCAGAAAAAGATTCTAAGCGAACCCAGAAAGAGAGATTTCAGTTAACTCAATAAAATAATATTAAATTTTAGTTTTCGCATGTCAGTTTTGCTAAAGGCAAATTTCTTCAATATTTTAATAGTGGCACCTATTTTGAGTCTCACTGCAATTTGCATGTTGAGTTGAACAAAATATTTTAATATTTTAATATTTTTGAGACTTCAAGTCAATTTCTGTTGCACGAAGTGAGGTCCAATCAAATGCTTCTTTTGAAATCAGGGTTTCTTCTTGTAGTTGGCGCCATGAACTTAAGATTTTTTCTATTTATTCAAAGATGGCGTCCATTTCTCTCATAACAGGTTGAAGTGCAAGTGAATTTTCTCTTGTGCAAGCAAACAAAGGCATCATTTTTCAGATTTCCTTGAAGATATAGGTCCAAAATCATCAGAAGACTTCAAACAAACATAGGCAAATTTCTATAGAAGCAGAGAAAACAAACAAACAAAAACTTCTATCATCTGTCTTAATTTCTTCTATTCTCGTCTTAGGTATTCTTCGCATGTCAAAGAAAACTACAAAATTTTTAGAAACAGAGCATCTGGGTTCGTGTATTTCAACATCAACGACAATACCCATGTCTTAGAATATTTTGTGAAAATTGCCCCACTACCTCTATTCTAGAGCACTGTGCTTTTTTTCGGAATTCTCTTTGCATGTGGGCCTAAAACGCAATTTTTCCAAAATCCATTGATCTGGGTTGTCGTAGAATTCATTTATGCACAAAACCCATGTTCCAAATTTTCTCGGAAAAAATTGCCCTCACAACCCCTCAAATCTTGGTTGAAAACCTTTTGCTTGCGGGCCTAAATCTCACTTTTTCACAATTTTGTTGATTTGGGTCATCTTTCATGTTCACAGTCAACAAGTGAGTTTTTGAGAATGCAATATACACAAAATGAATTCAAGACCAATTTGGTCCTAATTCATGATTTCATCGAAATAGTTGACACAAACTTGCATAAGGTGCTTCCAAAGGTCATTTTGGATCCGAAAAAGATAAATTCGACAATACTTCAAAACATCGAAAGGTTTGGGTTGCTAGAGGCGGCTTCTATCCCCATTTCAGTTCAGAGCATAGAATTCATGATGTCTTGTATCAAGCATTACAATTCTACTACCCGTGAAATTCAGTCAGCGGATGGGCGGGTGATTTGCAGTCTCAAGCCCAGAAATATTGAGAAATGTTTGGTATTCCTCAGCATCCAAATAGTTTGGTCATTACCATGGTTCAGTGTGAGAATTTAATTTTGATAAGGACATGTGTCAGAACAAAATGGCGGAAAAATGGTTGAAAGAAAATAAAGTTAAATTGCCACACAATGTTGGTCGCGGAGAGTTCAAAGATGAGTACGCAATTTTGACAACTCTTCTTAATCGTGTCTCCGATCATTCAGATGTAGACAAATTCCAGCCTTGGATGTATTATATCATAGCTCAGATTGTTTCCCAGTGAGAGTATTATGACTGGGCTTCTTTGATCAACAACTTCATTCACAAAAAAATTACTGGATTCCTAGTTGCCCATGATTTTCACATGTGTTCTTATCTCATATACTTGATTGCATATCAAAATCAGTTTAGAGGTTTGAACACCACAAGCATTCTCAGTGTGCAGAAACTTTATCAGTACTATGATCAACTTGAATTCACAGCTTTTGAGCGGCATTTCAAGTGTGTGTAAGAAGCATTCTTGATATACACAGTGAGAGACCTAGACCCAGAGTTGCACGTTCGTATTTCAACAGTTGCTCAAGAGGCAATGGAAAAATGGGCGGATTGGTTCATTCAGTTCCCTACATATACTTACATCCATGTCTACGGTTATACAGGAAATTCAACCATTCTACCAAGTTATCCTTCAGATAAGACGGTGTTCATGGAGTTTCTAAGGCAATTATCTAAAGTCCATTCACGGTTGCGTAACAAGCACAAGCTGACAACCAGTTTCCATTTGCAAATAAGAATCTACAGATGTAAAACAACAGTTGATGCCAAGATTGCAGGTCAAGAGTTAGAGAACCTCAAACTCAAATACCTTATCGACGCACGTGCATATGAACCTTGGGGTTATTATTCAACGTGTCTTGGAGGTCGCCCTCATCACAAGCCTACTATGGAGGACTACTGGGTCAACTGCGAGGATGAGTTCGAGGTGCACCGACGCTATTACAACAGTTCACTCTCTCACAGATTTACCTTTACATTTCAGAGGATGTTGAAGGGTTGTCAGATGATGATGGGGATATAATTCCTCAATTCTTTAGAGAGAAGGTTGATACACAACCACTTCTAGCTGTTGATTGGTACACCTAGGAGTATTCATCCATGGAAGAGAGAACAGGTAGAGCTATTCAAAATAGCATACTCTATCTAGAAATCAAGAAAACAAGGAGGGAAGTCATGCCAAGCATAGAGCCGCCATTGGTGGAATCTACACTGCCATCCTCATCAAAGCCTAAACAAAAGAAAAGGAGTAACCCTCCTAAAAGAAGCAAAGTGTGATAAATCAAAAGGGAAGACACTTGTTACAAAAACACAGGTAGAGGTAGCTACAAATATAGTTTAGAGCATGCCAGAGCTAGAGGTACAACCTCCTTTTCCATCACCAACACCACAACAACTCCCTGTTCCAATCCACATTGATTTGGACTTGGATTGGCCACTGCATAGCCATACTTCTACACTTTCTGCCTCATCAGGACCTCCTGTGACTAGCACCGATCCATCTAGTGAGATTAGTCGAGACTCGTCTTGGCTTGAGAGTCAACTGGGTAGGAAGAGGAGGCAACCGTCATACATACTTGACCACTCAGACTTTGATCACATCTACCAGGATCCATTAGATAAGAGGATTAAGAAACAAGTTCATGTAGAGAGGAACTTTGAGAAAGTGATCATTGTAGAGATTGCAGTACCTTCACCAGACAAGAATTTGGATGAGTTGGAAGTTGAGGACTTCGAGGTTATCAAGGTTAACCTTGGCAAGAGCACACGCCAAACAGAGGTTGATTTGCTTCAAGTTGCAACTAACAACATAATGGATAGTGGCAAAAGACAGAGAAGACAAGGCAACCCTCAAGACTGAAAATTAGCAACTTCATCAATACATCTCTAACCTTGTCCATAGGCCCGAGAATGTCACCGCTTCACTTCCACAAATGATAAGAGTCGCCAACAAAGCAGGATCAACTCAATCGGATAGTTGTGTACGAGAAGTGCATGATGGATTGGGAAGGGGAGTTTATCACTAAGGGCCGCTTTGTACTGCAAAGCTATTTCAGTTGAGATACAATGCTTGTGAACATCGTTTGCAAATTCAAGATTCAAAGCGTAGCTTGGTGGTTGACAAACCTAGGGATGACATATGACTCGGTCGCTGATGAAGAAGATAGAGAAGCTATTTTTGATTGGAGAACACAATTAATCTTCAAGGAAAAAATACAAGAAACAATGACTTCAGAGTTGGCCGAGAGTAGAGAGCATGTGACTACTGCGCTTCATTATGTGAGAAATTTTGTGTCACAAGTTTCTTGCCGATATCAGAGTGAGGGTGGTGAGTATGTTGAGCTTGCAAACATTCAATCAAAATTGCAAACACTCATCCATGGTATTTTCAGTGGCGACTCTGTTGGCTGTAAGTTAGATCAACTTACAGTCATGTCAGCATTGTTCGATGAGGCAATCAGAAGAAGAGGTGAACTTCAGAGCCAAATCACAAGTGGTGAGGATATGCTATGCAGACATCATGTACTATGAAAGAGTATCAGTGCCCCAGATGGTGATGTAGTCAACGACCTCATGGAGGGGTTAGTTTCTCGAGATCAGGGCCAGTGAACTTCAGTTCAGGGCATCTCACCTTGTCCAAAATAGACATTAGACACAAGAGTTAAAATCAATGCCTCTTTTCGAGTTAACTCATTGTTCCATAATGCACGCTATGTCTTTCTTGGAAACATCTTTGTATAGTTGGAGTTATTAGTTAGTTTTCATTTCAATAAGGATGTGCATGTTGCATATGTCCATTCTGTTGAGTCTTGTTTCAGTTAACTGATGGTATCTTTCTAGTTAACAGTGTAGTTTATTTTCCTTAGATTAGGAATAAAGATCTTGCATGCTTGTGAGACTCTAGTTGACTCAAGGTGATTTTAGGGTTTCCTACACCTTTGATGTCTATAAATAAGAGCTTTTAGCTCATTTGTAAATAACATTTGCACGCTATAGCAATATATGCTGAGCCCACCTTACCTGTAATATTGTTATTTTGTATCTGTTCCTGAGTGATTACTATATTAATGAATAGTTGTGCCACATTGCCTTCATGTTATTATCATGGTGTTTATTCAAATCTTAGTTAAATGGGGTTGCTAGTTTGATCATTTATTGTATGCGTGTCTCATCTATGCAATTTACTATCCTAGTTGCTTACCTTAGGTTATGTTAATAATAAGCCTATTCAGATGAGCAAATTGTTGAGCCACCTTTCCCTCATGTTGCAAATCCGTACTTAAAGCTTATCATATGATGTGTGTGTTAATAAACTTCTTCCCAGCCGAGCAAATAGTTGAGTCTTCCTTCACATTGTGAATCTTCACCTGAAGTTTATTGTGTAATCAAATTCCTGCTCCTTTTCCTCATGCTCTATTTTCTTGAGATTGGATAGTTTAAAGCATTTAGTTTTTAGTTGTAGTTAAGACCTGCGAAACCAGAGAAAATCCTTAGCTGCAACGTCCTTGGTTTTCTTAACCTTGTGCCTCTTCCAGCTGAGTAAAAAAGATAGGATTTAGATATTTTACTTTTAGAATGCATATCAACAAAATAAGGAGCCTCCCCTCCTAATTTGAAGAGCAATCATTACGCACTGTGCATAGTTGTCCGTACCAACTCGCACTCCAGAGGTGCTAATTGTTACGCCAACAAGGAACAACCTTGAAATATTCAATAATGCTTGGCACGCTAGCACCAGACCCAAAAGATAGGTCAACATAAAGTGTTAGAAAATATGCCTCGACTTGCTGGCTTAAACCTCTCTTAAAGACTTGGCCTTTTTCCCTTTGTTATCTTGTATGTCGCGGGATCGCTAAAAATTCGAACCTTGAAACCTAAGTCGCGGGGTTCTAAAAGTTCATAACTTGGCGACACTAAGCTTCCTTTTGTTATCGCCATGTCGTGGGTTTCTGAAGTTCAGGTTTCTCTTGACTTGGAGACATAGAGATCGACATGTCGTGTGTTTTAAGAAATCCATAACCTCTGATAGAGGTTGTGAAGTTAGGATTTCGAGCGACATAACTACTTCATACAGATTGAATAAGCGGTGAACATCTGTCAGCTCGATAACTCATGGTGAATGACAAAGGCAATGGGGACCACGACAGTGTAATATAATACGATGTTGATCAATGGTCGTGATAGGATCTAATTCAACGGTGCACATTTATTCCACACACCTTTGTGGTGAAGACCAATAAACTTTTGTGAAGTGAATGGAATTGTTGAGTGATTGACATCTGTCGGTTTGATCAATGATTGATTAAGATTAAATCTAACGGTACCCACTAGTCTTGCACCTCTTGTGGTGACTCTCGCGGGGTGTGTGGGCTTCAAACACGTGTCGTGGTGGACCCGAATATTTCCAGTTTAAAAAGCGATGATCGACTCCTGACAGTTGGCGATTGATTGATGGTTGATTTGGCAATTGAACGGACATCGAAGTCGATACCATTGAAACAATTGGTTTTTTGGAACTGAAGCAACCATGGCTGGTTGACAATAATATATATTGAATCACTCTGTATTGTGAGGGGTTCAAAAAAATTGGTTAATGTTCTGCATTGTATGCTTACGAGCATTGTAGCAGTGTGAAAGAACAAATCTATAATGATAATCTGTGTACGAGGTTGATCTGGGAAATGATTGCTGCTGTGAATTAACACTTGAGAGTGGAGTCTGGAACACTGTATATAATCAATTTACTGTAATACAAAGAGAGTTTAATTGGTGTGTGGGTAGACTTTACTTGGTGTGTGGGTTTTTCTCCTGTAAGGGTTTTCCCATGATAAATACTAGTGTTCAATTATGTGTATGGTTTTTTAATTATCTATTATGTTTCAATTGTGCATCTCTAGCGAACTGCAATTAGAAATTGAACCTTACTATTTGCATTAGGAAAGTAATTCCACACTTAGGCTTTCCTTACAAGTGGTATCAGAGCCTGGCCAGTTGTGTTATCCTTGTGGGTTGGATAGGTTTTTTGTGCAATTATGAAGTGAGAGTCTTGTAGAGGAATCTGGTAATATCGATTGTAGACTGAGATGGTAGGTACATCAGGAAGAGTAGAAATTGAAAAGTTCAATGGTGGCAATTTTGAGTTGTGGAAACTCAAAATGGAAGATTTGTTGGTAGATAGAGATCTTTGGATTGCTATGTCTGGAACTAAACCTTTAGGCATGAAGCAAGAGGATTGGGACCTAGCAGATAGAAAAGAAAAAGGGTTGATAAGACTCTGTCTAGCAGACTATGTTCTCCTGAACGTTCATGAAGAGAAGACTACATCTTCTTTGTGGAAGAAACTTGGTGACATTTATTAGGGCAAGTCCTTGGTGAATAAGTTATTCTTGAGGAAGAAGTTGTACTCTTTGAAAATGGATGAAGGGGTGTTTGTAATTGATCATCTAAATACGTTCAATATGCTTATTACTCAGTTAACATATATAAGTGTGAAGATAGATGATGAGGACCACTGTATGCTTCTGTTATGTTCTTTTCTCGACTCATGGGATCATTGAGTGATGGCAATTGGGAGCACTAAAATCACTTTCAAAATGGAAGATGTGGTTGCCTCATTGCTATCATAAGAGATGCGAAAGAAATCTTATGAGATGACAAAGGAGGTTCTTGCTATTCAAGGCAGATCAAAGGAGAAAGGTAAGAAGAAGGACCGGAAGTCAAGATCAAAATCTGAAGGGAGATCAAAGTCTCTTGGAAAGAAGTCCAAGGTGAAATGCTAGAATTGTGGGCAGCCTGGTCATGTTCATAAGGATTGCAAAGAGGAGAAAAAGAAGAAGAAGAACAACTCTTTGGATAATGTTCTTCTTAGAGCGATGAAGATGCCTTCATTGTAGCCTTCACGACCCAGACATCAGATGATGTTTGGCTAATTGACTTAGGTGCATCTTTTCAAATGACATCTCATAGAGATTGCTTCACGAAGTACAAAATGTATGCTGGTGGGAAGGTGTATCTGGCAAGTGACTCATCACTTGAAATTGTTGGTTGTGGAAGAGTCAAAATTCAATTTTCCTGACAAAAGAATTAAAGGAATTTATGGCATAATGCATATACCAGGCTTGGCTTCAAATTTACTTTTTGTGAGCAAGCTGAATGATGTTGGCGTGCAAGTTTCTTTTTCGAATGCTGGCTGCAAAATGAAAAGAGGCTCGATGGTGCTAGCTAGGGGTGCTTGAATTGGTACTCTGTATAACCTAGATGCACATGTAGTTCAATGCAACAATGTCTCTGGAAATTCAAACAAGGCTGCTCGAGTAGAGAAGAAGATCGAGGTTCCTTTGGGGGTGAACTCTTTGGAAGTGAAACTTCCTGTAGAAAAGACCATGCTCTAGCATCAAAGGCTCAGCCACATTGGTGAGAAAGGCTTAAAATCTTTGAAAAATAAAAACCTGGTTGAAGGAATTGATGATTGTAACCTTGAGTTCGATTTTTGCGAACATTGCATATATGGAAAACATCATCGTGTTTCGTTTTACTCTAGTCCTCATAAATCTTCTGGTGTTCTGGATTATATTCACTTTGATGTTTTTGGTCCAGTAAATGTTCCTTCATTATCGAAATCAAGATATTATGTTTCTTTTATTGATGATTATTCGACAAGGGCATTTGTGTATTTTTAAAAAGAAAATCGGAAGTGTTCAACCGGTTTAAAGAGTTTAAAAATTTGGTTGAAAATTAGATTGGGAGAAGAATTAAATGCTTGAGGACAGATAACGACAAGTTTTATTCTATAGATTTTGAAAGGTACTACAAAGAAAATGGAATAAAAAGGCATAAAATGACACCTTACACTCCACAACAAAATGGAGTTGCTGAAAGTTGAACATGATGCTAATGGAAAAAGGCGAGAAGCATGTTGAGCAATACTGGTCTGGAGCAGAAGTTTTGGGCTGAGGTTGTGGCTACACCATGTTATTTATCAAATCGATCTCCCTCTTCGACACTTGTTGATAAAACACCAATGGAAGCTTGGTCTAGCAAGAATCCCTCTGTAAGACATGTTAGAGTCTTTGGCTGCGAAGCATATGTTCATGTGTCGAATGAGAAAAGATCTAAGCTAGAGAATAAAGTTGTAAAATGTATCTTCATTGGCTATGACATTGGCGTGAAAGGATACAAGCTTTGGAATCCGGTGACTGAAAAGGTTGTATACAACAAAAGTGTAATATTTCCTGAGTTGAAACCTTCTTCAGTGGATCTGTAGTCAGAGATGAAAGAAGAAAACAAAGAAAAGGTAGTTGAAATTCCTTAAACACCAGATAAAGAGGAACTATGAAGTGTACCTGAAACTGAGGAGAGTTCTAGCAACTCTGAGAGTTCTGAAGAAGAAGAACCACAACCTCAGCCTCAACCTTTGAGGAGGTCTACACGTGAAAGGCGACAACCTGAAAGGTATGGTTTTTCCATGTTGGATGCAAATTGTGCCTATGCTTTGGTTACAAACACTGATGAGCCTAGGACTATGAAAGATGCTACATAAATGTCTGATTCAGATTCCTGGTTGCAAGCCATGAATGAGGAAATGACGTCATTAGAGAAGAATGCAACCTAGGATTTCATACCCTTGCCTAAAGGTCGAAATCTTGTTGGATGTAAGTGGGTATTCAAGAAGAAAATTGGTCTGGATGGCAATGTGGAAAAGTATAAAGCTAGGTTGGTTGCGAAAGGTTATTCCCAGGTAAAGGGAATTGATTATGGATAAATATTTTCTCCTATAGCTAAGCTAAAATCTATCAAAATTCTTTTGTCACTTGTAGTAGCATATGAATTAGAGGTTGAGTAGATGGATGTGAAGACATCGTTTCTTCATGGAGATCTTGAAGAAGAAATTTATATGTCCCAGCCTGAGCAGTTTGTGGAAAAAGGTAAAGAAAATCTGGTTTGCAAGTTAAAGAAATCTTTGTATGGTTTAAAACAATCGCCTAGAATGTGGTACCAAAAGTTTGACACGTTTGTGTTGTCATTGGGTTTTGTAAGATTGAAATATGATCATTGTGTGTACTTCAAAATTGAAAATGATCGAGTTCTTATTACCTTGTATGTTGATGACATGTTGTTCATACAAAATAATAAGACTATGATTTCTGATTTAAAATCTCAATTGTCAGCAAAGTTTGAAATGAAAGATTTAGGTGCAACTAGGTATATTCTGGGGATGGAAATTAGAAGGGGTAGAGATGGTAGAAAATTTTGGCTCAGCCAGAGTAAGTATATTAATGTTGTCCTTGAGAGATTTGGTATGAAAAATTGCAAGCAATTAGTTGTTCCAGTGTTGCAAGGAACAAAACTATCTGTTGAAGATTGTTTGAAGTCTCCTATCGAGATAGAGGAAATGACTAGGGTACCTTATGCAAGTGTAGTTGGAAGTCTAATGTACACAATGGTCTGTACCAAGCTAGACATTGCCCAAGCAATGGGAGTTCTTAGCCGGTTTATGGAAAATCTAGGAAGATTACGCTGGGATGCTGTGAAAAGAGTTTTCAAGTATTTGAAGGGTACTTTGGAGTATTATTTGTGTTATCATGGCAAATCAGTTGGATTATATAGATCTCTTAGCATTCGTGGATATGTGGATTCTGATTGGGCAGGGGACATTGACAACAAAAGATCCACCAGTGGATACATCTTCACGTTGAATGGTGGTGCAGTTAGTTGGATGAGCAAGCGGCAGGTTGTAGTCGCTTTATCTACTATGAAGGCAGAGTATATGGCAACAACACACGCTTGTAAAGAAGCCATTTGGCTTAGACGTTTATGTTATGATGTTGGGTTTAATGTAGGGCAGATTACTATTTGCTGTGACAATCAGAGTGCTATTTGTTTGGCGAAAAATCCAACTTTCCATGCCAGGATGAAATATATTGATGTGCAGTATCATTTTGTATGAGATATGGTGAAGGATGGAAAGGTCAATGTTGAAAAAGTGGATACTCTGGAGAATGTCATTGATGCATTGACAAAGCATGTGAGCACAAACATGTATAGGTGGTGTGTCAGTTCTATGGGCCTTGGGGCCTATGATATTCGGTAATGTCAAAGTATTAGAGGAAGCCAATAAATCCTCGTCAAGTGGGAGCTTGTTGGAAAATATGCCTCAACTTGCTGGCTTAAACCTCTCTTAAAGACTTGGTGTTTTTCCCTTTGTTGGCTTGTATGTCGCAAGATTGCTGAAAATTCGAACCTTGAAACCTAAGTCGCGGAGTTCTAAAAGTTCATAACTTGGCGACACTGAGCTTCCTTTTGTTAATCCTCGTCAAGTGGGAGCTTGTTGGAAAATATGCCTCAACTTTTTGGCTTAAACCTTTCTTAAAGACTTGACATTTTTCCCTTTGTTGGCTTGTATGTCGCAGGATTGCTGAAAATTCGAACCTTGTAACCTAAGTCACGGAGTTCTAAAAGTTCATAACTTGGCGACACTGAGTTTCCTTTTGTTATCGCCATGTCGCGGGTTTCTAAAGTTCAGGTTTCTCTCGACTTGGCGACATAGAGATCGACATGTCGTGGGTTTTAAGAAATCCATAACCTCCGATAGAGGTTGTGAAGTTAGGATTTCGAGCGACATAGCTACTTCATACAGATTGACTAAGCGGTGAACATCTGTTAGCTCGATAACTCATGGTGAATGACAAAGGCAGTGGGGACCACAACAATGTAATATAATATGATGTTGATCAACAGTCGTGATAGGATCTAATCCAACGGTGCACATTTATTCCGCACTCCTTTGTGGTGAATACCAACAAACTTTTGTGAAGTGAGCGGAATTGTTGTGTGATTGACATTTATTGGCTTGATCAACGATTGATTAAGATTAAATCTAACAGTGCCCACTAGTCCCACACCTCTTGTGGTGACTCCTGCGGAGTGTGTGGGCGTCATGGTGGACTCGACTATTGCTAGTTTAAAAAGCGATGATCGACTACTGACAGTTGGCGATTGATTGATGGTTGATTTGGCAATTGAATGGAGATCGAAGCTGATATAGTTGAAACGGTTGGTTTTCTAGAACTAAAGCGACAATGGCTGGTTGATGATAATATATATTGAATCACTCTATATTGTGAGGGGTTCAGAAAAATTGGTTAATGTTCTGCATTGTATACTTACGAGCATTGTAACAGTGTGAAAGAACGAATCTGTAATGAGAATCTGTGTACAAGGTTGATCTGGGAAATGTTTTCTGCTGTGAATTAACACTTGAGAGTGGAGTCTGGAACGCTGTATGTAATCAATTTACTGTAATACAAAGAGACTTTACTTGGTGTGTGGGTTTTTCTCCCGTAAGGGTTTTCCCATGATAAATACTGGGGTTCAATTCTGTGTATGGTTTTATTATCTATTCTATTTCAAATGTGCATCTCTAGTGAACTGTAATTAGAAATTGAACCTTACTATCTACATTCTCCTCTTAGAATTTGCATTAGGAAAGTAATTTCACACTTAGGATTTCCTTACATAAAGATCTTCTTACCATGTTACACTGGGACCCATAAATAGGTCATACATAAGATAAGTTCATCACTTAGCATAATTACCAAAATGAGATATATTCCGGAGTCGATGGGAATGCCACAACCAAGACTGAATCTTGATCAACATCAATTGATAGGAATGCCACAACCAAGACCAAATCTTGATCAACATCAATTTCAATATCAACCGGAGGAATGCAATTATACATACCAAAACTTGTATCATGCTACATGAATGTCCAGATAACAAAGATACCTGGAATGAGATTTTGACACAACAACCAGCATAAAAAATATTAGTCTTCATTACTTTGCATTTAATGTCTTCCACAAATGTCCCAAAAAGAAGTACTGCCATATTCGAATCAAGGATAACATCCATACTATGGAACATCATAGCATACGATAAGATAGATCATTTCTGTATATCATCTGGACCACAACCTTCTGGATCCCAGGTTTTGACATCAATAACAACAATGCCATATCAACAACTTCTCAACAATCTCCCCCTTTAGCAATGGCAAAACAACAAAAAATAAAAAACACAAAAACTCCAAACTCTCCCCCTCTGTCAAGCAATTCAATTCCTCTTTTGTTTTTTTGATTTTCTCATCGTTTTCTCCCCGTTTTGCCATCAAAGGCAAAGGGCCAAATAAAAACATTTAGAAAATTAAGTAAAAACAACACTTTTCACATGGAAGATTTTCTTGTACCCTTCTCTCACAATTGGAAGAATCTTCTTCCAAGCTTGTAGTGCAGAAACCATTCTTGTACACACACTTTCCTGTAGAACTAACATCCCAAATGAAGATGACCAATCTAAAGACATAAACCGTTCTTCACAATCCACTGCATCAGAAAGTATCCCGAAGAGATGATCCAACCGGACCTCAACAATTTCTTTGACCAACCAAAAAGTTTTAACCAAGTC
The DNA here is from genome assembly GCA_007115665.2 of Sequoiadendron giganteum. Classification (NCBI taxonomy): domain Eukaryota; kingdom Viridiplantae; phylum Streptophyta; class Pinopsida; order Cupressales; family Cupressaceae; genus Sequoiadendron; species Sequoiadendron giganteum. The sequence continues at coordinate 236,515,214 of CM021101.1, forward strand.
TTTCCTCTGTCTCTGAGTAGACAATAACTCAGCTTGCAATTCACCAACTCTTATTCTTTGTTTTCCATCTTTATCTTTGAAGAAGTCGAAACACTTCCCAATTTCATTCAATTCAGATTCAATAGCTTCAATTTTGCTTCTAAAATTATCAACATCAGGCCATCGAAGACAATATTTGTAGATGTCATACATCTCCTTAAGGAATTCTCTTGTCTCACCAATGTGTTTGGATAGTAGTTTTCCACTGACACACCTTCTTTCAATCATAGCTTGGAATTTATCTCGTTCAATTTTTTTCTACAACAACCTTTCTTTAACAACTTCTACTAGATCATCCAATAATGAGTCAGAAACAACAAAAATAGTAATACCCTTTTTGAGCAGACAGTCAACCAAGGCATCTTCAATTCTAGGCCTACTAACTGGAGAGTAGGAATTCCACATTTCACCAATATTTTTCATATCACCTTCATCCAACACAGACTGAACTATATCTGTATTAGGTAGAGAATCTTCTTCCTTATCTTTCTCTTCTGAGATAGTGATGGTATCTTTGTGTTAATTTTCCTCCTTTTAGGTTATGGAGAGGAACCACCAATGACAACCTCTAACTCCTTCTTATTGGAGGAGGGACCCTCCTCAAACTGACTAATAGGCATAACACTAGACACTATCACACTGGAGCATAGATCCATCTGCAAGGATGAGAAATAAAATTTGCATGCATTTTATTTACCTTCCAAGCTTTCCAAATACCTGTAAACTTGCTTTCCGACAGGGATGCCGAACTTCCACTTAAAATTTTCTTTTGACGGTAACAAATTAAAAAAAAATAGAATACTAAACAAATGAGCAAAGACCCAAATTGGAAGGGATAACTCTCAACCACAAACATCCTGACATTCTCAATTAGGTTTTCCAATATCAGACTACACAAGTCAAACTGTTGATTTTCTTTCACCATCTTATGTGCAAGATACACAACAATAGCAGACGTAGAACCTTCACGATTTCAAAAATAGATTTTATATGTGATACAATAAGCAACATACCTTATTGCAACATCAACAATGGTATTTATCGGTAGAGCTCAAGGATCTTTTTCGATACCAGTAAGTTCTTCCACATCTCTGTATTTCACCGTTTTTTTCCCAGGGAGGTTACCAACTCTGCACAACCCAGTAATAGCTTTAATGGATTCCTTCATGATCGGATAGGGTTTGTCCAAAATGATGCTGCCATCCTTGAATTGACTCAATAGGAAAAAGATAGATTCCTTTTCGGAAAACCAGGGGAATTCTCCCCATAACTACGACATTCACATTCTACAATTCATCAGCCTTCAACCCTAGCTCCATTTCCTTCATTTTTCAATGATCAAACTCATCCAACTCAACTCCCTTCAGTTTCAACAGAATACTGCCATTAGATTGGCTGCCAATCAACACGTATTCCATCGTCACGCTTAGCTTCTTCAATCTTTTATTTCTCAACAAAACCTCTTCTTCTTCTTTGCAAACTATGAGAAATGATTTGAAACTCCATCTTTTATCCTTAATTGCTCATGATGACTTCGTCACCAAAATGTGCATCGATGACGCCAACAATTGTACTTCGCTTTTCAATCAACCGGATTAACCTTCATCATGCAACATCACCCGGATCCAGTTTAGTCATGCCGAAAACACATCAATCTTACTTCAGAGAGGGGGAATCGACATGATATTCATTGCAAAACTCCCCCTAAGCCAAGGTAGTAGGCTCGAATTTCGGAAGAGCTAGTACCGAGATCCGGTACCACAAAAGGGTTCTCCACACTTGTTTCCTTTTTCTTCCAAACGATGACGGGCTTCTTCTTGGATTCATTTGATTCTGCAACCTTCTTTTTGTTTTCAGATTTTTTCTGGAGCAACATATCTACATGTGTTAGCATAATGTCCAGATTCATTGCACTTGTAATATATTTTCCCTAACCTAACTGAGTGAAACCTAGATCTGCATTGATTAGCTTTATTACCATAACCATGGCATAAGTAGCAATAACCATGAAAGAGATTATTTGTAACGTGCCCCTTAGTTTTTCTTTGAAATTTCACCAAAACAAACCAACACTACGCCAAATTTTAGCATTAGCTCCAAAAGATATTCAAACTGAATGTAACCTTCGCCAAGAATGTTCACCAAGATCCTTTGAAAGACGAGATGATAGCATATGGGAAGGGGTTGTTAGCAACAAAACCGAAAAAGAAGAACAATGCTGAATTGAAGCAGGCGGTGATCTGACCATATGAGATCCACACTACCACTTGTTCAATGGGGGGATGATAATTACATTAAAGATAAATTCATCCGTTATTAGCGGGCATCCACTCAACAATGGGGATTCACCACTTAAACAATGGGTGAAAGATGAAGATACAATGTCAATTTCCTCCACACTGGTGGTAAACCATCCAAGGGTTAAAGTGTTTGCATAAAAATCACAAGTAAATGTAGTAATAATAATGGCTGGATTAGTACTACTAATACACAACCTTGCAATGAAATAAATCTACAATTTACAAGTGATACAATAATAAAATCGATGCAAATACTTGAAGGAAGACTCTTCCAACTTTTAAACTTCCCAAATATGGAATTACAAACCAAAATCTGAATTATTAGAAATCTGATATCAATAACCAACAAATTGAAATGTCTAACTAGCAAATTGAAATACACTAAAATGCTCACAACACTCCCATAATACCTCCAAATGGACTGAAATAAATTGCAAATGCTTTCTAAGAGGATGGCGCCCAATGTCCAACACCTAAACTGCATTCAAAGATTATCAAACAATTTAGCACACTTTTCAATGCAACCCCAGATAAGGTACGATCTCCATAGAGGGGTGAACTTCAAGATAAAATCAAAAACTTTAAATTAAAATATGCAAATTCATGAGATGGGTCGCCTCTAGCATAGAATTGATTTGAGCAAACACCCACAACCAAAATAAAATCACACAAAGAGTTGTAAACAAAATCGACCTTCAACCATGACTAAACCAACAACTCAAAAATTGTAACTATCTCCAAAATTCATCATCTGTGAAGCTCAATCTCCTATTCTGGATGAAAAGCAACAATATTCCCAACTAGGTGTAGTCTTTCAAACACGAAATTGGACAAATGCTAGGAGGTAAGCATTCCTCGAAGCCAAATTCATGAAGTCATTCCGACAACATAACATTAGCATAAACATTGGATATCAAATGTTGGAGCAAAGCCTTTCTTTTATAGAATTGGAGATGACCTTTCAAATTCCAAAACTCCCTCCAAGAAAGGGGCGCCCAATCACCTTTTTGAAATATTTTAAATTTAAAAAACACTTTATTCCCTCATAATTAGGCGTCCAACTTCAAGGCTCAATAAACATTATTAAATATCAATAATTTCCTTCATGAGGCATCCACCCTTGAGAACACCTTTTAAAACAACTTCAAGTCATAATGTTAGGCCAAGGGGTTAATTTGAGAACATAACATTAATGACTTGAAATAATTAATTTGTCCAAATATTGCACCTTTTGAGTCAAAACCAAAAAATTTCAACTGCTCCAACTGAAATGGGAAACTCACTGAAATGTTGTCAACTAGATCACCGCCAAAATTAGAACTTACTAAAAATAGTAAATTTTGAGAAATTCCAAAAACCTCCAAACAATGGAAACCCTAATTTCACCTCAACGAGCCTACAGGGTTCCAGAATAGGCTGAAGAGCTATTGAAATTATCACTATCGAGAAGGGGGCATTACAGTTCACCCTCTTTGAGATTGCTTGTCCTCAAACAATTGCAAATCTGGATGTTGCAAAATATGTTCACCTTCCCATGTTGCATCTTCAATTGGCAAGTTCCTCCATTTAACCAAAAACTACTTGATTGTTCTTCTCCTCAAAGAGTGCTCCCTAGTGTCAAGAATCTCCTCTGGAATCAACACCAACTGACCTTCCTCATCCAATGGAGGTAACTTTGAAGTAGCAACTATATTGTGCCCAATCGCCTTCTTGAGGCGTGACACATGGAATACATTGTGCACTTTGCTACTAGCTGGAAGCTCCAACTCATACACCACTTCACCAATTCTTTTGATGACTTTGAATGGACCATAGAATTGTGGCTTGAGCTTTTCTGCACCAATCTTCTTGAGAAAATATTGTCCATAGGGATGGAGCCTTAGGTAAACCATATCCCCAACTTCAAAAGATCTCTCAACACGTTGTTGATCAACGCATAATTTTTGTTGGTTTTGAGCTTGTTGCAGATTTTCCTTTAATGACTTCAAGATGTCTTGACTTTTTTGTAACATATCCTTTGCTTGTGGAGCTCTACTATCACCAAACACCAAATCTACAAAGTTAGGAGCATCATATCCATAAAGGTCCATAAAATGAGACATCTTAATTGACATATGATATGAAGAGTTATAACAATACTCTCCCAAGTGAAGCCACTTAACCCAAGCTCTTTGCTGCCCCAAAACATAATTTATGAGGTAGCCTTCTAACCATTTGTTGACAATCTCAAAATTTCCATCCGTTTGCGGGTGATAACTAGAGTGCTTGGAGTGAGCATTGTACCACTCAATCTGAAGATTTCCTGCCAAAAAACACTTAGGAACTTGCTGTCCCTATCACTGACAATAGTTTTAGGCAAACCATGCAAACAAAAAACTTCTATAAAGAACAATTCAACTACTTGAGCTGCTGTAAATGAAGTTGTGATAGCAAAAAAAAGAGAAAACTTAGTCAATCTATCTACCACAACATAAATGCAATCTCGCCCTTGCACTTTTGGTAACCCTATGATGAAATCCATTGCAATGCTCTCCCACTTTTGATTTGGAATTGGCAAGGGATTCAACAAACCAACTGGGAAAGAGTGTTCATTTTTATTCATTTGACAAGTTGAACACTCCCTTATGTAGTGCAAAACTTCTTCCTTCATCCCTTTCCATGTAAATCTTTCTCAGATCTGTTTATAAGTCTTAAAGTACCCTTGATGATCAGCAAGGGGAATGCCATGGAAAGACTATAGAACCTTTTTCTTAAGCTTGGATTCAGGCACTAGAAAGATTCTACCTTTATAGAGAATCAAACCATTAACCAGTTGATACCTTTCATCTTGCAAATGGTCTTCTACTATGCTAGTTGCAAACTGATTTTTTGCGTAATCAACAACAATTAATTCCTTCCAACCTGCTGTGAGCTCACAAAGTGAATGCAAATGAGGTCTTCTTGATAAAGCATCTTCCACTATGTTATTTTTCCCTTTGACATACTCGATGTCAAAGTCGTAAGCTTGGAGCTTACTAACCCACTTCTGCTGCCTTTCATTTAAATCCTTTTGGTGCATAAAATGCTTAAGACTGTTATGATCAATCTTAACCACAAATTTTCTTCCCACCAAATATTGACAAAACTTGGCTAATGCGTGCATGATGACAAGCATTTCTTTGTCATAAATTGACTACGATTTTTCTTCTCCTCTCAATTTTCTCCTCTCAAAGACAATAGGATGTTTGTCTTGCATGAGAACAACCCCTACTCCTTCACCTGAAGCATCACATTGCAGCTCAAAAGGCTTCTTGAAATCAGGTAAGGCCAATACTGGACACGAGCTCATGATATGCTTGAACTTGTTAAAGAATCCTTGTGCTGTGTCTGTCCATAAGAAAGCTCCCTTCTTTGTAAGATCTGTAAGGGGGGCTGCCATGTGAGAATACCCATCGAAAAACCTTCTATAAAATCCACACAAGCCCAAAAATCCCTTCAAGTGAGACACGTTCTTTGGAGGTGGCCAATCAAGGATGGATCTAATCTTCTCAGGGTCAACTTTGACACCTTTAGAGTTGATAATGTGGCCGAGATAGAGCAACTCTGTCATTTCGAACTCAAACTTTGATTCTTTGGAAAACAAACATTCCGCCTCCAAAATGCTAAGCACTTCGTCCAAGTGCTTGAGGTGCTCCTCCCAAGACTTTTGGAAAACAAGAATGTCGTCGAAGAAGATGAGCACGAACTTCCTCAATTGCTGCCTAAAAATCTTGTTCATACAAGATTGAAATGTTGCTGGGGCATTTGTCAAACCAAATGGCATGACAAGGAACTCAAAATGCTCGTAGTGGCATCTAAAACCAGTCTTCTTAATGTCCACCTCTCTCATCCTAATTTGATGGTAGCCTGATCGAAGATCAATATTTGAAAAATACATGGCCCCATGGAGCCATCAATAAGCTCATCTATCCTAGGAATAGGATACCGGTTCTTGATTTTTTTTGGTTTAATGCACGGTAGTCAACACACATACGCATTGTGCCATCTTTCTTCTTAACCAACACCACTGCTAAAGAAAAGGGGCACTTGCTTGGCCGAATGAATCCCATCTGCAAAAGCTCCTTGATAACTTTTTCAATCTCGTCCTTTTGCTTCTTTGGGTAGCAATATGGTGTAGTAATGACCGGTTTGGCTCCTTCTTCAAGTTCAATCACATGCTCACACCCCCTTTCTAGAGGTCTTCCAGGAGGTAGAATTCAAAATACTTTGCTTTTCTTAGAAAGCAAGGCTTGAATATCTTGATGATATTGCCTCTTTTCTTCCACCGGATCAATTGGTAGGATTAAACATTTTGCTACCCATTCAACCTGATCATGGCGGATCACCCTTTCCATTCTTTTCAAGGAAAATATTTGAGGGCCTCCATTTGACATCCCTCTCAAAACAACCTTCCTCCCATTAGCTTAAAATTTCAGTTCCATTGTTTGTAAATTTAATGTGATCTCACCAAGAGATTGCAACCATTGTATTTCCAACATAGTATCGGTGTCACCAATGCCAACAACATAAAAACCATCTTTTACCTCATAATTCCCCAGTTGCATGGAGAGGTTAGGAATCTTCCTTGTGCATGACATGGTGAAGCCATCGACTACCATCACCTTTAAACCTTCAAACTCTTTAGTTTTCAACCCTCTCTTTGCTACCAATCCTTCGTCAATGAAATTGTGGGTTGCTCCGATATCAATTAGAGCAACTATTCTTTGTGAACCAACTGCATGAACCCAAAAAGATTCATTTTTTGAAAAAATTGAAAGTTGTGCCAAGGCACTACCATCTCCAATTGCTTTTGGCGTCTCTTCTAGGGGTTCTTCACCTCCACTACTTGTTGATTCGTACTACTGATCAGAATAATCAAATTATGATCCATCATCAAAATAAGCCTCCATATGTTGTGCTTTGCCCTTTCCATAACATCTGTGACCCTTTGACCAAGGCTCACAACAAGTGTAGAAAATTCCCTCTTTCCTAAGCTGTTCATGGAGCTCATCTGTTATCTTTTGAGGATACTGCTTAGGCTGGCTTGAAGAGAGTTTTTTCTTATCCTTCTTGAATGGCTTGAATTGAAATTTTGGCTTAGGGGCAGCCAACTCCATGCTCCTATATTTTTTGATAACCTCATCTAGAGTTGGAGGATCAAATGTTTTGACCCAACCCTTCAACGACTCCAACAAACCTTCAGTGAACAATACCACCAATCTCCTCTCAATAATGTTAGGCACCATTACTGACAATCATTGAAAATCGGCAACATATATTTGAAGAGTTCCATGTTGCTTCAATTGTGCCAATTCTCAGAATTTCACCTCCAAATCCTTTGTATCAAATCTATCAATCAACTTATTGGTGAATTCCTCATAAGTATGGATGAGGTTATGGCCAAGGGTGACCAAACCATGGTACCACCATTCATGGGCAACACCTTCCAAATGCAGTGTAGCAAATTTATGGCGTCTTCCTTCGGCATTGGTCTAAGAGAAAGATAGTTGTCTAACTTTTGCACCCATGACCTAGTCGTACACTTATCACTCCCATCAAAATGGGCCAAAGTCACCTTTCCCAAAGCTTGTTGATAGTCAGTTCTGGGAGTCATAAGAGGACGATACTCATTTCTTCCACCATTCCTTCTGCTCCTTTGCTTCATGAATTGATCAAAGGTCCATACATCTTTGAGATCAGGAGGTAGAGTAACATACTCCATATAAGCTTATCGTACATCATCTGCAAAAGGTACTCCAACCTCTGCTGGTGGTTCCTCCCTTGGAGTGAATGTAGGGAAAAGTGGTCTAGAGGAGGATCCTCTAGTGGCTGCAATATGCTAAACAACAATCCTATCCCTTCCATTGACCTCTTAACCATCATTCCCATAAGTTCCATTAACACCACTATTTTCTCCAACATGATTCTGTTGTGGTTGAGCATTATTTTGAGTGGCTTGCTGATCCAATTTAGCTAGCAAGCGTGACATCATATCTAACATGTTGTCAAACTTCTTTTCGGCTCTTGCATCTCTTTCTTCCATTGTAAGTCTAGGCCCTTCCGACATGGTTGCAACTCCTTTACCAGTTTCTCTCAAAGCTTCTGACAATGTCTCTGTTTCTGGCATTGGAGGAATCTGATGCTAAATTCTAGCCTGACCTCTAGTGTAATATCTAACTTCTCTGTCGCTCATCTAACAACTAAATGCTGAATGTCACAGGATGACAAGATCTTGGGCTCTGATACCACTGTAATGTGCCCCTTAGTTTTTTCTTTGAAATTTCACCAATACAAACCAACACTACGCCAAATGTTAGCGTTAGCTCCAAAATATATTCAAATTTAATGTAACCTTCGCCAAGAATGTTCACCAAGATCCTTTGAAAGGCGAGGTGATATCATATGGGAAGGGGTCGTAAGCAATCAAACTGAAAAGAAGAACAATGTTGACTTGAAGTAGGCAGTGATCCGACCATATGAGATCCACACTACCACTTGTTCAGTGGGGGGATGATAATTACATTAAAGAGCAATTCATCCACTATTAGCGGGCATCCACTCAACAATGGGGATTCACCACTTAAACAATGGGCGAAAGATGAAGATACAATGTCAATTTCCTCCACACTGGCGGTAAACCGTCCAAGGGTTAAAGTGTTTGCATAAAAATCACAAGTAAATTTAGCAATAATAATGGCTGGATTAGTACTACTAATACACAACCTTACAATGAAATAAATTTGCAATTTACAAGTGTTACAATAATAAAATCAATGCAAATACTTGTAGGAAGACTCTTCCAACTTTTAAACTTCCCAAATATGGAATTACAAACCAAATTTTAATTATTAGAAATCTGATATCAATAATCAACAAACTGAAATGTCTAACCAACAAACTGAAATACACTAAAATGCTCACAACACTCCCATAATACCTCCAAATGGACTAAAATAAATTGCAAATGCTTTCTAGGAGGATGGCACCCAATGTCCAACAACTAAACTGCATTCAAAGTTCATCAAACAATTAAGCAAGCATTCCAATGCAACCCCAGGCAAGGTACGACCTCCATAGAGGGCAAACTTCAAGATAAAATCAAAAACCTCAAATTAAAATTTGCAAATTCATGAGATGGGTTGCCTCTAGCATATAATTGATTTGAGAAAACACCCACAACCAAAATAAAATCACAAAGAGTTGTAAACAAAATCGACCTTCAGCCATGACTGAACCAACAACTCAAAAATTGTAACTATCTCCAAAATTCATCATCTATAAAGCTCAATCTGCTAGTTTGGATGAGAAGCAACAATATTCCCAACTAGGTGTTGTCTTTCAAACACGAAATTGGACAAATGCTAGGAGGTAAGCATTCCTCGAAGCCAAATTCATGAATTCATTCCAACAACATAACATTAGCATAAACATTGGATATCAAATGCTGGATAAAATCCTTTCTTTTATAGAATTGGAGATGACCTTTCAAATTCCAAAAATCGCTCCAAGAAAGGGATGCCCATTTATCTTTTTGAAATGTTTTAAATTTAAAAAGCACTTTATTCCCTCATAATTAGGCGTCCAACTTCAAGGCTCAATAAACATTATTAAATATCAATAATTTCCTTCATGAGGCATCCACCCTTGAGAACACCTTTTAAAACAAATTCAAGTCATAACGTTAGGCCAAAGGGTTAATTTGAAAACATAACATTAATGACTTGAAATAATTAATTTCTCCAAGTATTTCACCTTTTGAGTCAAAACCAAAAATATTCAATTGCTTCAACTGAAATGGGAAACTCACTGAAATGCTGTCAATTGGATCATTGCCAAAATTAGAACTTACTAGAAATAGTAAATTTTGAAAAATGCCAAAAACCTCCAAACAATGGAAACCCTCATTTCACCTCAATGAGCCTACAAGCTTTCGGAATAGGCTGAAGAGCTACTGAACTGATCACTGTTGAGAAGGGGACATTACATTATTCATTTAATTCCTTCTACCTGGATTAGATAATTGACTTCGGAAGTGACTTACTTTATGACCAAACTTGTGACAATTAGAGCATTGAATATCTGGTTCCTTCCTGCTTCTACACTCTACATCCTTATGTCCAAAAATTTTGCATAGAAAACAACAACCATTGAATGATAAGTACCTTTGAGCATTTTTTTTGCCTCACCAGAGGTCTTTTTGTAGATGTTCTAAATTTCTAGACCTTGCTTGTTACACCAGATCTTGCTTCAGCTTCAACTGCATTGTCTTTACCCTTAACATTTTGATTTGAGTTTTCACCTGAGAAGCCAAGTCCTTCCTTATCCTTGTGACATTTCTATAGGGACAAAAGTTGATCCAGAATTATGCTACTTTCGCATACTCTAGCTTTTGATTTCATCCTTCTTAACTCTTGATCTAACTACTCATTTTCTTCTACTTTCTGTTTGATGGCACCTTTGAGATTTTCTCCTGTCTTCTTCCATTCTTCTATTTTCTGTTTGATGGTATCTTTGAGATTTTCTTCAATGTTTTTCCATTTTTCCATTTTCTATGTAAGATGTTCTTATGTCTTCTTAGATTCATCCAACTGAAGCTTTAGATTCACAACACTTTCCTTTGACTCCTTTAACTCTTTCCCGACTTCTTTGTCTCTTGCTTTGAATTTTTGGATTTGCTCCCTTAGCTTTGAGATACAAGTATTTGCCTCCTCGAGGTTTTCTTTCAATTCCTCATTTTCAAATTTTATACTTTCCATATCACTTAATATTGACTTCAGTTCTTCCTCAAAGTAATAATCTCCTGCCATCTATTCAAATTGCCAAGATCTCCCTCAAGCGGTTAAGCTCTATTTGCAAGGGACCAAGCTCTGATACCAATTGTTGAATAGTCCGGATAACTGAGAGGGGGGGTGAATCACTTATCACAAAACACTTTTCTTTCTTTACTTAATTCAAAGCAATCTTAAACCAATCATATATTAATTAAAACAGATATGAACAGGCAAGCACCAAACAACACTATGCACAATGAACACCGGAATTTACGTGGAAACCTAAGATGGGAAAAACCATGGAGAATGCTAATTCTCAATTATAAAGCACCAGTTAAGGTGATTTTAAGGGCTCGCTGCCAAAATGCTCACTACAAGTAAGGCTCACTGCCGGTGGGCTCACTACCAAAATGCTCACTGCGGGTAAGGCTCACTGCCGGTGGGCTCACTACTTGATAATACAAAAATCACTGATTACAAAATAGACAAAATATGAACTGATGAAGTTGCATCTACATATGCATGAATTCAATTTTGGTTAAGAGAACAATATCTTACTGCAACAGATCCGATGAAGAATCTTCTGCACACCTTCCTTGTACAACCTCTACAATATAGATTGCTTCTTCCTGACACTTGCCTTCACTTCCTTCTCTATTTCTTGTCTCACAATCCTTCACACCTTTATCACTATTCACACATACCACACTTCTTGTTCAGATACAAAAAGGATGTTCTACATACATGTATATATACACATCCAGAGAACAAAATGAGTCGGCCTAGCAAAACATGTCGGCTTGAGGAATAACCTTGAAATATTCAATAATGCTTGGCATGCTAGCACCAAAATCAAAAGATAGGTCGCACATAAAGATCTTCTTACCACATTACACCGAGACCCATAAATAGGTCATACATAAGATAAATTCATCACTTAGCATAATTACCAAAATGAGATATATTCCGGAGCTGATGAGAATGCCACAACCAAGACCAAATCTTGATCAACATCAATTTTAGTATCAACCAGAGGAATGCAATTAAACATACCAAAACTTGTATCACACTACATGAATGTTCGGATAGCAAGGATACCCGGAATAAGCTTTAGGCACAACAACCAACATCAAAAAGATTAGTCTTCATTATTCTGCATTTACTGTCTTCCACAAATGTCCCAAAAAGAAGTACTGCCATATTCGGATCAAGGATAACATCCATACTACGCAACATCATAGCATATGATAGGATAGATTTGGTCAAATCATAAAAAAGCGAAGGAAGAACTATTTTACCTAATTTTTTCCCTTGTTCAATTGTGTTACGTTTTTACATCTTAGAAGTTCGTTTTGGCTAAAATTATGTTGAAAGGAAAAAAAATGCTTATTTCTCCAATGCCTTGATTTTTCCATTTTCTCCCCACTTTGAGTTGGACATTTAATTTATTTTGGGAAAATAATGTCAATCTTATTAAAATGAGAAGAGAGAGACAAGGATAGAAATGAAGAGAGATATAGGTAGAATATGGAGAGATAGAGAAGAAGGGGGAGAGTGGGAGGGAGTGGGAGAGAGACATGTGAAAATGTTAAAAAATAACAATAACCACAAAATCTCTATTTTTTCCATGATGTATCTCACCTATCATGACTTGGGGAAGGTAAATCTCAAATTTATAAAGGAAATGAAAATGTCAAGAAGTGTGCTATGTGTGACTATGTACATGAACTAAATGGCAAAAGGAGCAAAAGGGTTGGAAATTCAAAACAATGATACTTTCTTTATTTGACTTGCTACATAGAAGAATTGAATGCCTTTTTGAGGCATTATTTTTTTAACAATTTGCACAATCCTTCCAATGCCACATTCTCTAAAGATCATTTAAGTGAATCAACACTAGTTTTCTTGGTGTAGACAATTTAAGAAAATAACTAAAGCAAGGGGCTAGATAAAATCTAGTCACAAGGAAATATGGATTTGTCCAACTCAATGAATGAAATTTTGCCAACAGAAGTGCTAAAGGTAATAACAATTTCCTTTAAGAGTTTTTCCTTTCTTTAGTGAGAAAACTACAAACTAGGCTTACTATGAATGAAATTCTAATTTTGTAACACTAGTGTTTTCAAGATTGAATGGTCACACAAGAGTAAGGGAATAGCTAGAGTTCATGCCTCTAAAATAAGTAAAGATGACTTGCTAATTTCAATGGTTTGAGACTCCATCAAAGATAACCAACTATCCCCTCGTCACACACTAAATTAGGTGGATATAGAAGACCTAAAAATGGGGTACAATATTCAACAAGTGAGATCATTGGAAAGTTGCATGATAACAACTTGATTCAAGCCACCTCATTTCTAGTTTTAGTATATAACCAAGATCTAGCGCTAGCTTATACTAAATTGTAAATGCTAACACCAAACAAATTTAAAGAACACAAGATGAGCTAGTAAATAAGCTTAATTCTTCTAGCCTTTTGGTCTACTCCCAATAAGAAATTAGTAGACCTAGAAGAATGTGGAAATATGTGATGGGAAAATAGTTAAAAAGATCATCTCAAGTAAATTAGCAACTATAGGTACAAGGAAAAGAACGCTCCTAAGAATTTTACCATGTAATGAGAGGAAATGAATTCGAGTACAATGACCAACTTACCAAATTGTGTTGCAAAGAAACAAGAGGCCAATACATTCACTCTAGATGATATACATCATGACCTTCATTTGTAAAGGAAAATAATATGTGATATTGGACTCCTTAATTAGTGATTGCATACATTACCAACCATGTGAGCTCAAGATAGTAGTAATTTTCATATAACCTCATACCTACTATATACCATAGTTAGAACTAGATTATTTGTTGGGATTATAAAGGTCAATAATCTAGATTCTCCAAATTTAGTATGCACACATCGTTTTCAATTGAAGTATAAGGAATATTTGAAGCATTATAGGAAGATATATAGTTCTTTAATCTTCTTTATTGTTCATAAAGTGGAAAGGAATGATCATAAAAGGATTCTAAAGAAGCCAAGAGTATAATTTCTAAATGGGAACATTGGTTTATAAGATTCCCCATATTACACATTCAAGTGTGGCTCTAACTCACCTCTACATGCTTTTGCGATATCCTAGTGATTGGGTGATTCTTATAGAATACTATACGACAATGGTCTAAGTACGTAACTTGTTAAGGTCAACATAAAAGGCCAAAACCAAATTCTCTATCAAAATAGGAGCATATAGATGCCAATCTATAGCTGATTTAAAAATATTTGGATGGTGAGTTATCCAATTTGAATTTTGAAATAATATGAAAGAAGAAATTATCATACTATATAAGATAATGTTTGAAAATATTAGCTATAAATACAAACATTCACTTCACCTTGAGACTATAATAAGATTATTATTACACAACCTTACAAGTAACTACAAATTTTGAATTTGTTTTAAGTTATATCCCCTAAGCCCTAAATCCCCGAATCAAAAAAAGACTTGGCAAATAAGTTATAATTCAATAAAAAAATTATTATTATGAAATGAAAACTCAAGGTAATGCATTGGAAAAATTTAGATTTATCACAAGTTTGTTCAAAGTGATAGAACTACAAATTTGAACAATATGCAAGATTAAAAAAAAAATAGTACCCTTGTGAGCTATCAAACACTTCACATTTCTCTAACCATTTAAATTTACTTAATGAACTATCTACTAAAAGATTAGTTCAAAGCCATTTTCTAATGTTAGACCAAAACATCAAATTATTTTCGTCCAATTCCCTACATTTCACTTGGCCTTCTATCTCATGCTCCTAGTGCAATTTAATAATTAACATATATTTTGCTGTAGTGTTAATGATTTTCCATACGTATTCAGGTCTTTCATATTATTAATGATTTCATTGTTGATATTCAACTAGTGCATTTTCTCAAATATAATTGTGTATACAGTTTGACATGAAGAGATCATAAGACTCGAGTATAGGTTAACTTTGTTACATGTCACAAAAAAGGTAACATGAAACATGTGAGTTGGAATATAAACCAAGAGTATAACAAAGGTGATATTTAGACATTGTTTGATGTACATAAATAATGAAACGAGTTTATCAACAAAATTTGTGAATCTAAACAACAATATATTGTAACATTCAAGAACAAAATCAAATTAGTAAAGTTGCCACTTTCAAAATATAAATACACAATTATTACGTCAAAGGTGTTCCTTATATGAAATGGACAACCTACTTTTTGAAATGAACAGTTAAGAATTGAGGAGAAGGATGCAAGACAATGCAATTAATCTTAACCATCCCATTTTTCTTGTCATTCTTTATTTTTATTTTTAAAATGATTCAACAATTTTAAAAGTAAGCTTTTTATTTTAAAAACAAAGAAAAGAAAAAAGTTTGATAGGATTGAAATAAAAAATATAACTATATTTTATTAATATTTCAATTCTAATAAATTTCTCTATTCTTATTTTTAAAATGATTTAACAATTTAAAAGCAGACATTTTGTTTTAAAAACAAAGAAAAAAAAGTTGATAATATTTTATTTTTGCTACATAAACCAGGTATTTTGTATTGATTTCCAAAGATTTACATTCCATCCTTTGCCAATCTAGGCTACTGCCAAAAAAAAGTTGTATACATATCCTATATATTAGCAGCCTTATACAGCTTCGCAAATTTCAATCCATTTGCACCTTCATTTGCTAGCTTATCTGTTGCCTTGTTCACCTCCCTATATATGTGCTTGGCAGTGTAACAATCCAAATCCCCTGCTAGATTGCAAGCTTGCTCCACTAACGACTACAACTTCTAGTTACTCATTTTTCTTGATTGAAACGCCTGGATGATCACCATCAAATCACCTTCTATCTCTACCTGTTTCAAAGCCAAGTCCTTGCACAACTGGAGCCCGTTGAATAGTGAAAGGAGTTTTTCCATCGTGTTGGTTCCTTCTTGAAGGGGTACAACTCTCTCTGCTACCACTCTTCCTTCCTAATCTCGGATTATGCATCCAACTCCTGATACACATGGGTTGCCTCTAGCTGCCCCATCAAAGTTCAATTTGAACCAACGTTGCTTTGGCTTTAGCCATATTGCCTGTTCCCTGCTGGGCCTGGGATCATTCAAGGGGGACGCACCTTGCTTGGGCAGCTTAAGATCGAACCAGGTTCTCATCTTAGCATCCAATCCGAAAATGACACCTTTTTTGTGTCTAAATGCTCAACCCTGCTATTTACTACCTCCACAATTGCAACCTCTAACCGACTTAAGAATACCGACCATTCTCTTTTTATCCCTTGAAACAATCTCCTGTTCCTCTCTTTCCAAACTTCCCATATCAACAATGACGGGCATGCAATCCATAGCGCACTGAAGTATGCACCCTTTTTTAATTTGGGCCATGATGAGAAGAGAAATATTATGTCATTTGGCAGTGCTCCTTTCTAGCTCAGTTTGGCACACAACCATCTCCAACAAGCTTGTGCGAATGGGCAGCTAACTAACAAGTGGTCTACATCCTCTTTCGCCTTTTTGCACATCACACACTTTGACAAGCTTGCATATCCATCCTCCTAAACTTGTCTGCTGTGAGAATTTTCCTTTGAATCGCAGCCCAAGCGAACGTACCTGCTTTTGGCAAACATGGTTTGTCCCAACACAGCTGTAACGATAGCTGTGGAACCCCTCCTTCACTTGCCAACGCTTCATACCCTTCCTTCACCTTGTAGCTCCCCAATGGCAATCTAGCCCATACCAATTTGTTTGATCCAATGCGGATGAACACCCTTCTTGAACTTAGGATGGCTTGCAATTGTTCCTTTTCTTTTGTCGATGCCTCAATCATCTACATATCTCTCCACACCCACCACTTGTGCCCATCCATCCATTGCTCTTCTATATAGTCTCTGACCTTGGAGCCCCATAGTGATTTGAAATCTAGAATCAACTGTTTGCAAGCCCTCATAAAATTCCATACACACAAACCTTTAGGGAAATTATCTGCCAGTAAAATCTCCGCTGCTTTGTCACCATTTAGGTATTTCTTTTGAAGGAGCCTCGCCCATTTCCCCTCATTGTTGGTGTATATCCTCTAGATGAACTTCACCCCTAAAGTAGTGTTTTGCTTTAGAAAATCTCGGACCCCTATGCCTCCATCCTCCTTTGATTTGCAATTTTTTCCCATGCAATTGTTGCTATCTTCTTTTTCTTTGCAGTCCCTTGCTAGAAGAATCTCCTCATATGATCATTGAGAACCTTAGCCTTGCATCTAGGCAATGCCAAAAAGGACAACAAATAAATTGGCAATGCTGAGAGGGTCGCCTTTAACATCACAACTTTGCCTGCCCATGTTAGCCATCTCCTACTCCAAGATGATATGCACTTCTACATCTTCTCTACCATGGGATCCCATAGGAGATTTGTCCTAATGCCTCTGTCCAGAGGAAGGCCTAGATATGTTGTTGGTAGCTAGCCTATTTTGAACTTGAGTATTCCTGAAATTCCCTGCACATCACTTGGTTTGACTAATAAAATTATATTTGATTAATATTTCAATTCTAATAAATTTAAAATTAGTTTTACTTTTTAATTTAATTATTTATTAACTTAATAAGTTTATTAATATTTGCATTTTGACATATTGACTTTGCATTTAGTTAATTCTATTTTAATATTTAATTTAGACTTAAGTTTAAAATTTATTTTAATTATTTATGTCTTCTTATGAAATTACAAGAAATAGGATTTTTTAAAAAAATTTATAATTAATTGTCTTATTTAAATTTTAATTATTGTAGAAAAATTATATTTTGAATTTTTATTTTTTATATAATAAAAAAAATTAAAACTTAAAATCTAAAATAAAAGTTAGAGAGAGAAACTAACATTTGATCAGTCATTTCGTGCCAACAATCTAAGGATAACACATGTCCTTAGTGAGTTATGCTCTAGGTAGCTTGTCATTTGATTAAGGATATGATAATTCACCTTTTAAGACCTCTTTAGTGTACTCACGGCACACTTAAGGAGCAAAATAGATAGTGAGAAAAGAGAGGAAGAGAGAAGGGAGAGGGAGATAGAGATAAGTTATAGAGAGGCAGAGGGAGAAAAAAGAGAAAGAAAGGAAGATATATATATATATATATAGAAAGAAAGATCTTTATATCTTTGTCTCCCTCTCTCTCTCTCTCTCTATATTTCTCTTCCCTTATATCTTTTTATAATGTCCCCATTTTAGCCATACGATCTTCTATGACTGATAGCCTATTTTCAGAGGCTTGTAGGTTAGTCAAAAGTGCAAATTAGGGTTTCCTATTTTGTATTAGGTTTATGATGGGCTTTTGAAGGTTTGCATGTGAGAGTTTTTGATGCATGTTTGGTGGAGCTTTTTGGGTTTTTGGAGAGCTTCAAGATAAGGTAACATGCATGTTATAAAAATGACATGCATTTCTGGCGGATATCTTGCATGCAAGAAAGGTTTCTGGGTTTTCAGAGAGCTTCAGAATGGTATAACATGCATCTCCATCTGACAACCTTTCCAGGCATTTACTATTTTTACTAAGTCATGATGGCTACCCGATTTGTGCTCAAAAGGTGTTTGGGAGAACTTACTATTTATAATTGTTTGCTATTTTCGGTAAGTTATATTTATGGAAATATCATCCTAGCAACAACACAATCATTTGAGTCCATCTTTCTATTTTTAGCAATAAAGCAGTTCAACTTTTGCAATGCAATTCTATTTCGGGCAAAGCAATCTTGGTAATTTTGGCTTTGACACTTTGGGGTTCATTTTGGTAAATTGATTTATTTAAGTCATTTTAATATTTTAATATTATATTGGACCCCCATGACCTAGTGGAATGACTTTATGTTGTGTTTAAAAGTGGAACTCATGTTGGATGCCACCCCTTGAAAACAATTAAATGTTATTAAGTGAATTTGCCTAAGTCTAAGTTGGACGCCTAGGAATATGAGGAGAAATATTAATTTAAAAGTATCTTTTATTCTCAAATTTGAGCATCCCTTTTTGGAGGGAAAGACTATTCACCTTCCGAGGGTTTTCTTGGTGGATAAAAGTTATAAATAAAGACATTTGCTCCTTCATTATCATCCATTATTGTTGATTGTATCGAAATGCTACTGAAATGAATTCAAAGCTCTCACTTCGAGGAATGCATACCTCCTAGCTTCATCCATTCAGTTTCGTACTTGCAAGATAGTACCTAGCTGGATTTTGAGGACTATGCTTCATCCAAGAGTGCAACTTGAGCTTATTTATGATTTCCGAATTCAAATTGTTGTTGTATAATTTGATTTTAATGTTGCTAGTTCGAGTATGGTTGTAGCATGTTTTCATTCATAACTCTATGGGTGATTTTTCTTTCATTCTAAGTATTAGCTCTATGTTCTTCCCTTGCTTGGGTGCCCCTTTGCACAAGGTTTCAAAATTTTTGATGGTGTTTTTGAATTTCTAGAGCTGGTCACCCCTTCTTGGAGATTGGGGTTTCACCGTGGTTGCTTTGGAAAGCGTACATGAATAATCTAGAGATGTTTGGCATGGTTTCTCCATTGGTACTTGATTGTCTAGCTCGTAGCTTCCGTTTGCATTCAATTTCATCTTCATCAGAGGTGTTTGGAGAGAGATATTAGCATTTTGGTAAATTTTGGACTTGCTGGTCTAATTTTTGTTTTATACTGTTTCTAATCAAACTTGATTTAATTCTAATTTTTTGTTTATATAAGGCTAAAATCTAATTGTATACATTGTATAAGTTAAGGATAGTATCCTTAATTCATTGGTTATGTTTATCCTTCATTCTAATATGTTTGCAATTGAAAAAACTCATTTATTATAAGGTTGGTTAGTAGTACTAATAGTCATTTTATTTGTCGCAATTTTTTTTGTATGTGCTCCCACTAAATAAGTGGTTGAAGCGTTTTAATTTCAGCGCATTTAAGTTTAATATTCCCCCCCACTAAATAAGTGGCAGAGCGGATTCATGGTTGGCTTGCCATCTATTAATAATTGTAATTAGTTTTCTCCCGTTGAATAAGTGGTCAAGCTCATGGTCGGTTATCCACCTACAACATTGTAATTTTTTTTCCAATTGCTAATGATCCCCGACACCATATGCTATCACCTCGCCCACATTGGGATCTTGGTGAACATTCTTGGTTATCTTTGGAGCTAACATTAATCAAAGGTGTTTGTGCTAGTATTGTTAAAAAATTTGAAAAAATTAAGGGGGAATATTACACTTCCTCTCTTTTGCTATCCCTATTTGTCTGCCCTCCCCCCCCTCCCTCCTCTCTCTCTCTCTCTCTCTCTCTCTCCCTCTTTATCTCCATCTACCTCTATATCACTTTATATGTCTCTCTCTCTTCCTCTATATTAATCCCTATCTCCATCTCCATCTTCATCTCTATCTCTCTTCTCTATTGCTATTTCCTTACCTCTTCATGCATCTCTCTTGCTCTTCCCCGATGAAGAGGGAGACCCTACCTTTCAAATCTGATTACAAAACCACACTAAACACAATGCAAGAAGACTGCAAATACATAAAAAATACAGAAAATGAAATCTACAACTTTATTTCATAATATGCAAATGGTTTACATCAAAATGAAACTCATGGGCTCCTCTTCAATCCTACATGCAACACCTACAACAAATGTGTTTTCAACAATCTGGCATAATTTCAGCAACATTTGGGTATGCAAACTTCACTTTTCTAAGCCCCCCACTCCAAATGAAAAGGCATGAATAAATAGAGAAAGTGTGGAGAAAACAACTCATGGATTCACAAAACAACCTTTTGGAACCACCTTCAAAATCCAACGCCCAACTTTGGGAGTTTCAAAATTTGCAATATGAAATGAGGTCCAATGCATGCCATCCTTCTCATGAGTGCCTAAACTTTGACCCATCAGATTTGGGTGGTTATTATATCTTACAACCTCTTACAAAATGCTTACAACTTGTCAGTTACACTTTACATGCAAAGGCATGCAATATTTTTTGCAGCCCATTTTATGACACTTGTACATGCAAAACATGCCAAAATCACTAAAAGACAAAATTGTTTGTTCTCATCCTAAAGTGGACACCCAAATGGAATATTCCCCAACAAGATGCTTTTACCACTTTACCAAGGTCTATTTCCCATCAAATTTACATTTATAATTTCACATCAAGGGAATTTGCATTGTTGCAAATTAAAATATTATTCTCCCAACCCCTAAGCCCTTATTAAAAATAAAATAACAATATTTTTGGTGATGCAAGATTGCTAATACCCCCAGATGCTCCTGCATCATTCCTCATTATCTTTCCCAATATATGTATCTCTTTATCTCTCTCTTTTTATATCTCTCTATGTCCCCCCCTTTCCCTTCCTCTCTGTTTTTATATATATATATATATATATATATCTTTCCCTCTATTTTTATCTCCATCTCTCTCTCTCTCTCTCTCACACACACACACATACACACTCCCCATCTCTCTCACTCACACACACTCCCTATTTCCCTCTCCCTCTCTCTATTATCTCCTTTATCTCTATCTTTCTATCCCTGGCTCTTCCTCTCACTCCGTCTCTCTCTCTCTCTCTCTCTATATATATATATATATATATCTCTTTATCTCTCTATTTTTATCTCCATGTCTCAGTCACACACACACACACTCCTTGTTTCTCTCTCCCTCTTTCTATATCTCTCTATTGCTCCCTCCCTATCCTCTATCTATCTCTTTATCTCTACCTCTCTCTCCCTTTCTCTATCTATATCTTTCTATTGCTCCCTCCCTATCCTCTATCTATCTCTTTATCTCTTCTTATCTCTCCCTCTCCCTATCCCTCCCTCTTTCTATATCTCTCTATTGCTCCCTCCCTATCCTCTATCTATCCTCTCTCCCTTCCTCTCTATCTATTTACATATATATATATATCTTTTTCCCTATCTATCTCTCTTTACCCCTATGTCTCTCCCTCTCTCTACTTCTCCTTATATATCACTTCCTTTATCTTTCTATCCCTATCCTCTCTCTCTTTATCTCTACTCCATATCCACCTCCATCTCTATCTCTCCCTCACTCTCCCTATTGCAAACATAACATGACTCTCTTGGCAATGAAGCCTGATTATCTTCCCAATTTAGAGGTTTTGTTTCAATCATGTTTGAATCCCTATAAGTGGATGCATACTTGATTTGAAGCTATCACTTATCCATTGAGACCTCTATTGCACAAACAATATCAATTTCTAAATGGCCTACCAATTGACCTCAAATATTGTGCAAATAAATGACCAATTTTTTTTCTAATTGAATTTTCACACTTTTCATGTACCCATTGCACACCATGGTGCGATTGCTAGTTTTATTTATAATAACAAGTTATACATTCTGATAAATGAACAAATCACATGATTGAGATGTGCACAATATGGTTTATTTTCCCCTTCTCTTGACATTCTCCTTGGTACTAGACTTGGTATTGGATGAAGAGCCCTGAATATGATAATATGGGTTAGCAAATGTTTGAGACAAGCAATACGAGTTTAATTTTATTCTCATCTAATAAACCACCAAGAGGTTTGAAATATATCTTACATGTTCAGGCACTGGTTCTGAAGTCCGTTGCATGACAAACACTTCCACACGTATACCCTACGAAGAAAACCAATATTTGGCATTACTGAAACATATTTTATTCAAAATTATATGTATTTCTAACAATGCTTTTTAAAATCAACATATATGTAAATTGTTTTTCGGGAACGATAGGCATCTTGAAATACCCATTATAATATAGAAAGGGCACAATATGGAAAAACCAGTTCAGTCAGATAGTAGTGCTGAATGACATCTAAGACCTGAATTAATTTAGTCCTTAAAGGACAGTACGCACAATGAGTGTATAGTAGCGAAAACAAAATAACTATAGCCTATGACGAACACAATCATAAACTTTAGTCCCTATAAATTCATTGTAATTAGCTATAATCTTTTGGTAATACATGGCCACTCAAAACAAAGAGCACCGTCTTTTTTACACAAGATGGAATTTCTCACCTTTGTCAAGTAAAGAACAATACCATAACTGAACCAACCTTTAATATCCATTTAAATGTTTTATTATCCCCGCATCTCAAAAATATTTAGTCTAATATCATACGAAAGTATTCCAAGGATTTTAATAAACCTTTCTAATGCCATCGTGCATTAAGTGTTCATTCTAGATGATAAGATGCCAGCGATATTACTAAGCTCTAACTGCTGCGAATAATTATTCCCGTACTACAATAAAACTACTTTAGAGTAGGTCATAACATTTTTCTTACACAATTTAGTACATCTTCCAAGACATACTATTCAATATATAGCCGCTCTAAAGGTTTTCTGCTTTGAAATAGCTCCATTAATGCACACAAGGATCTTTGATATTATCTAGTTCATCTACAAACTTAAAAAGTAGTTTCTTGGCATAAAATATCTGATATGCTTTAGATTATAGTAGTTGATCGTAACACTAAATTCTTCAAAAGATCGCTCAACTGTAACAACAAAACCCAATGCTTTTGGTGCCAAAATAGTAAATACAAGCAGCATTTCTCTTTTAAGAGAATAAGTAGATGAAAAAAGTAAAAGCAATGTTGAAAAAATAAAACTTTGTACAATGTCCATCATTTCATCAGTTAGGAGAATGCCTTCGCCTACCTTCTAGTTTGTCATGTGTAGCATTGAGCATTATTTTCTAACTACTATAAAACCTCCATCAAAATAGAACTCTACATAGCAAAAACATAGACCATTACAGAGTCCTAGATTATTCAAATCTTCGATCTTTAGTCTTCCCTATAAAATCTGGATTTCATGCCAGCTTCTGAAGCTAGATCCAATTAGCTTATCATCTGTATGCACTGTAGAAGTAAATTCTTATTCATTCCTTCTAAAGCACCTAGACAAGCCTCCAAGTTGACAATACAACATCAAGCTACTATAATTTCCATAGAGGTACAATCATGCTATCACCTAGAAAACCATTAATGTCAAGTCAACCAACCAAAATCACTAAAACCTGTTAAAACTCTACTTATTCACTTTCAGCACTCAAGAATCATTTGTCAGCCATAGATGACCATCGAATTTAAAGCCCGACTGCCCCATCACCCATCTTTGGTGTCATTTTTAATACACCTAGATCATTTTCCCTAGGTGGAACATTTAACCTTTGGTCCTGAGGCAGTCGGTTTTGGTGGGGAATCATTTTAACCGTTTGTCCCTAGGAGAACAGGGACACAAAGGAGGATTTGTGTTGAATCATCTTATAGTCAACTCTTAGAGTTTGGCTCCAACACCAAAGTTATCTTCATTTCATCATTTAAGATTTGGGGCCTTCGCCTGCTAGGCATATCAAACTTTCAAATGATTCAATCATAGAACATAATCATTTTGGCCTTTCCATCTTCAATAAGTATGCATCACAAGAGACTTAGACACATATTTTGTGGCAATCACACTTCCTTGCTTAAAGATGCTGGAATTCAGTTGAATTTTGCTCTTGGAACATAGCAAGAAGGCACTTTTATTAAAAAGATCCAGGTATTGGTGTAAAGTTCCCTTTCCAGCTGTGCAAGTTTTTTTTTTATTTCAGTTTGATAGACTTCGTTTTATCAAACAGGAATCAATAGATTGCATGTAATATTAACTTTCACAGGTAGACTATTTGCACAAATGAATAGCATCAAGATTTTCTCATAGCATTTGCATTTGACTAACAATAGAGAATATAAGCCTTAAAATATTACCACTGTCTGGAACAGAATAGAGTGACACTTACTTCCAATGAGACTAACGTGATTGTTCTATCAATGCATCTTCAGACTTATTGATGGCAGAAATATTGAAGGAACAGATTACTAAGAAATGTCTGCGTATTACAAGCACACTAAAGATCCCAAATTCAGGAATAGAACAGCAGTACTTAGCATACTCTTTCTGAGTGAATATGGTAAGCAAAATTGATGATCTGAACCCCCAAAAATGATACATGTATAGCCCACACTACCAGACTTATAACATTTATTTCTGATATTATAAATTCAGCTTATACACTCAGATTTTTGCTCAGAAATGACTCAGAAACATACAGCGTTACATAGATGGGTAGCAGCAAAAGAATAGAGGACAGAACGTGGTCTTTCAGACCTGTAGATAGCTCGACCAATCTGGAAATAGCTGCTAACTGTTTGCAGATGGCACACAAACCCTGAAACAAGCCACGCGTGGTGTCTAAGACTCAAATCGACCCTTCTAGAAGTAGTGACTTCCTCTAGAAATGTCATGGTTTAATATCCTCTTTGTCTCATTCTCACATGAGAACAAGCAGCCAAACACCTCCCGAAAATAATCTCCAGCTTGTCTTCTTCCTTGCAATGCTTGATGTCCTCCCATCAACCAATATATCGGCTCCTTAATATTGTCTTTATCGGCAGAATTAACAAGTTACTTTGGCTGCTGAAGAAGACAAACATAGATTTGTCTTTTCAGAGCAGCTGGCCTATTTTTGTCTTACCTGCAATCTTAGGTTTTGTCTTTATTTTCCTCCCATGCGAGCCTTGAAAATACCCAATTATCTTCAAAAGAAGGTGACGATAGCTTTTAAGGGGAGTATGATCTTTATTTATCTCACACACAGCCTCCTTTGACTAATCAAAGTCCATGTGAGCTGGGTGTATCCTTGCTTGTTCCTGTTTGACTTATTCAGACCAGGCAGACAAGCACTTCACATAAAATTTAATAATTACTTCTGCAACTCACACTTATCCTGAAATTACCAAAAACCCTTGAATAGCCATTATTCAAAATGATGCTTTCACCTGATTATCGAATAAACCCTTAAACTGAATCCTCATGATCTTTGCTTCTTAGACAAGCTGATCACAATCGTTAATCTTCAAATTTATCTCTAAAGGAGATTCATAAATTTGCCTTATCGTGCAAGTGCGAATCATGGTTGAATCCGCCAACGCGAGCTAGGGAGGAATCTTTCACCACCGAAACTAAAACCCGTAGGAAACCCACCCAGGGTTTCAAACTCCAAAGAGCTCCTTCAAACTTCCAACCCCAAAATAAAATAATAATCCAAAATATGAGAGAATGAGCCCTCGCATACATTTTATAATGCCTTTTTGCTTTTTTAGGGTTTTCCCACCTAAATCACTCAACACATTATTATAAAGTGATTTTATTAATTAATCCTTTTAATATTTCTCATAGTCACTTTATAATCCCTTAATATTTAATATTAAATTTATATTTGTACTTTTGCGAGGCAACACAAAATAATTAAATATATTAATATTCTTTAAGCGAGCTGGAAAACAGGGACATTACAATCCTCCTTTCCTAGAGATTGCTTGCCCTCAAACAATTTGCAACTGCAAACCAGCCCAACTGCCATAACACTTGAAGCTAGAGAGAAAAACCAACTACATCTATCCACCAACCACCTGGATCCCAAATGATCCTGCAGAATGCCCCAACCATTAACCCCTGTATGCAGTTGAAGCCCAAAACCTTGTCAAGCTCTATCAAATGGTGAAGCCATCCACCCAACATAAAAATACGTGGATCCCAAATCTGAAAATCATCCTCAACATGCCAACTCCAAGTATTGTGGTGATAAACCTCATGTATCATGATTGTCCATAGGTGGACTCCACCTGGGTCCCATGGGCAAACTGGAAGCCCAACACTCCCAACACTTTTTGACTCCCGTTGCACCACTTTGATCACCTTGGGAACCCAAACAAGCCAAGTCTCAGATTCTTGATTCCGGTAACAACTACCAGGAGAAGGCAAAGTAGGAGACTTGCAAATTTTGGATTCAACACCTATAGTCGAAGACATATCATACTAGAGTGAACTAGAGAACCTCTTATTCAACCCACCTCTCTATGTTATCAAAGACAGTCAAATCTCGAGTATGCAAGGTGAAAGAAAAATGATGAACAAACCTCACCATGAAGTCAAGGTGAGATTCAACCGCATGCGCTAGTGGATTCCCAACTTCACTATCATCATCAGAAGATAGCTCCTGACTCAAAATATGATAGGCAAACCTCGCAACAACACCATCATCTCCCACTGTAGCCTTGATGGAAAGGTCTCTATTAGAAAGTAAATAGAGGTAGTCTGATTCTATTTCCTCCAAGCCATGCTTGATAGTACGCAAGCATAGGCTAGAACTCCAGTCAATACTCCTCCTTGTCTTTCCTCAAATTCAACTGACCCAAGGAGATAATCCACAAACTTCCGCATGCTATCAAAGCGAAATAAGGTTTGTCAACCTTAACTTTAGTGACGTGCAACTGTTTCTTCCATTCATGCCTCTTAGTAGGCCAAAGGTCACAATCAACTGCATAAGAAGAGTTTTCTTATCTGCTTTTAGGAGAAAGAAATATATTATATCATCATGAATACTATGTTCCTCCCAAGATGATGCTTTGCAACCCTCCTGATCAAAAGTTGGAACAACACTAGGATCCATTGTACAACTCTTAGAAGAAACCATCTTCTCTATACATGGCTGTTCAATAACAATCTCTACATTACCAATGTAGAGCTTTGTGCAAATTTCACTAGTGACACCATAACCTATAGCTAAGATTGATGTGTCCACGACATCAACAATCCACCCCACACTGAGTGGTCTCCTCTGAATGTGAAAGATGCCCAACACAGGTGCATAGAAACACATTCCAACCCCTAACAAGCTGCTGGTATAAATCAGAATAGCACAGTGTAAACTGTAAATCATATCTATGATAGAGCAAAAAGCATCTCCAAAGTCATATGATGACAAGGACTCATCATCAAACCAATCTCTGACACCCAAGTGGTGACTCTAGTCTCTTCAATCCATCCAAACAACCGCTGTCCTCAAAGTGTACCCTGAAAACTCTCTAATCAACAAAGTAGGACAGCCATCAATCATCAAAGCAGGGGGTAGAAACCGATGGGTTTGGGCAAGAATACTTCTGCCCTCATGCATGACTCCACCTAACAACTCCATGACATGATTCACCCATCTTGAAACTAAAGGGGCAGCAAGAGGTACTTTATTCGCAACCTGAGTGTGAATGACAAAAGACTTCACACTACTCTCTTCATCAAGTATGGGGGCTGCCTTAGGCAACTGAGACTTTGCTGTAAGTGATGAACACTGAACCAAACTCAACTCCAAGCAAAGCTCATCCACATGGATCTTAGATTCTTGAAGGGCCATCTGGGTGCTCTTCAACGAATCCTTGGTAACCTTAAGCTCATGAGAGAGCTTGTCGACTTCCTCTTCCTTTCCTCTCAATGCATCTGAATAAATTTAAACGAGGTGGAGGAGATGGTCACAATCTGAAAGATGTAGATAGTCTGTTTTCATTGCCCCCATACCTTCTTTGATTACTTGTAGACTATCACGAGAAGATTCTTCTTGAATTCTCTTCTATCTTCTTTCCAATTGAACCTTCCAAAGGTGATTTTCAATCAGCTTGTGCATTTTGTCTGATGAGACAACGCTGCCACAATCTCATCTTCGCTCACCTTCAACTGGTTCTCCAAATGTGTGGACTATTGGGTTTATGTCATATGAATAACTTTTGCTTCACAAGAAGAAGCATCATTGTTCTTGAAGTACTTGAGTCACTCAATTGTTTTCTTCTGCAAAATCAAGCATACATACATTCTGATTCTGATTTGGAATTAGAACAGCGCAAATTCCACCTGTAGATTCATCATCAATACCCTCATTTGGTGTTACAACACAAGAGGGCTCAATTTCTTCATTGCATTCATCATCCAACTCAAATGTTTCATTGGATGATGGCTTGTTTTCTTCCTGTAGAGAAAGTGGACCCTGTATACCAAATGAGATTAGTTCTTTTATAGACAACAGTTCCTTGAACTTCTAAATTTTCTGTTCAACTAATCTTCTTGTGAAACCATATGCTGTGGTTGAGACATGTTGTTCCTTTCTCTAGATAACAAACAACTCTGCCTACAACTGCTTGCAAACATCATCACCTTCATTGAGAATCAGGGACAAGATAGTTAGCATACTTAATTTGACATTGTCTGAATGATGTTTCCTGATTTTGGATATGAAATAGTGGAACGTCTAAAAAATCAACTCATCACACCCAAGGTCCATCATGAAGAGGCATAACCTAACCTTCGCCATAATTTCCAAAACTTTTACTTTTTTTCCAAAGGTAGGGCTTTTGACATCATGTAACCCCTAAAAACACTCCACAATCAGTTGAAGTAATTCTCTCATGGTGTCATCATCATAGGGTTTGTTAGGAGTTGCAATTCTTGCAACTTCATTAATACAATTGACAACTACTAGTCCTACCTCTTCATCTTGATGTCTCATCAGCACTGGCTTAACCAAAGAGTGCACAATTGAAGATATAGCTTTGCACATCGACTCGGAAGGTGATTGACCAACCTTGCATAGACTACTTTCCACTTCTTCCAATATGTTGAGAAGAACTACTTTTGGTTGAGGTAAGTGTTTTAACTTCTTACCTATAAATTTCAACCTCTCTTGGAAAACCTTGGTAGACTCCTATTCTTTATACCCTGTATTCAAACTTTTTTCAATAGAAATCTGATTTTGCTTCAGAGATTCAAGCAAAGAATTGATTGGATCACTCACAATAGCCATGAAGCCTAATCTGGAATTCTAATCTATAGTGGATTAACTAAAATCTTCCACCGTTCACCCTATGAAGAGCACAACTGGCTCCAACTCAACCACTGACTTTTACTAACTTGTTTTTGTGTTTTGAAGGTTTTTGAAGAATTTTAGACAAGAAGTAGAGAGGTGCACCAAGCATAAAATGGTGCCAGAACTCAAATTAAAGCAAAAGTTAAGAAACTGCCATCATATTAAGAAGTATTCAACTGCTACAGATAGATTCTAAACAATAAACATACCCGAAAACCTCAAGATTAATTAAATAAAACAGATCTGTACATGGCAGGCAAGAAATGCTGAAACTGAGAAATGGTAACACCTAGGCTCTGTATCTACTTTCTCCCTCACAAAAACTGGAGAAACACTGCTGAGAAGGATGGACGTCCATGATGGAGTCAAGAAATGGCTTAGAAGGAAGGCATTTCTGCCTTCTCCTTCACACGCCTGTCCTAGATGAACACGCCTCCCAATGCAAAGTACAACCTCTGAATGGTGTTAAAGATTCTTTATTGAAAGCAGGAAAATGGATGAAGATGGCGTCCCAGATGAAAAAGCCCTCTCCCTTATTATAAACTGAAATCTACTAAACAAAATCACTCTGATGTAATGTAATGTCCCCCTTTCATCAGTGATCCTATCACTTGCTCATCAGCCTATTCCGGAGTCCTGTAGACTCGTTGAGGTGAATCAAGGGGTTCCGTGTTTGGAGGTTTTGTGGTCATTCCTCAATATTTACTATTTATAGTAAATATTATTTTTGGTAGTTAGCAGTTGTCAGTCTTCAGCTCATCATATTCTATGGAGCAATTGTTCTGAGTTGAGCTTTGGCCTTTTTAAAATATTATTCTGATGAAATTCTTCATTTAAAGGCAAATTGTTCGAATTTTAAGTTGACCCCTTGGCCTAAGGAGATAACTTAAGTTGTGTTTAAAAGTGGGACTTGAAGGGGGACGCCTTTATGAGGATAATTAATGACTTATTAAAAAGTCTCTCTTGCCTTTAAAGTGGACGCCCTTTTGAGAAGTTTATTTCTTTTTTGAAATTAAAATATGTGAAGTCTTTTGGTGTCCCATCTGAGGGGATTGAAGAGTCATCCCATCTTTAAAAGTGTGGCTTTGCTCCAACATTGTTTATCTCATGTTTATGCCAAACTTATGCTGTCGAAATGACTACTCATTTTGCACTTTGAGGAATGCTGACCTCTTAGTACCTTCCTCAATTTCGTGTTTGCAAGATAACACCTAATTGAATCATTGTTGCTTCTCAAATCAAACTAGCAAATAGAGTTTAAAGATGAATTTTGGAGTGTTTTACCAGTTTTGCAGTTGCTGTTTCGTATACAATTGAAAGTCGATTTGGTTCACAATTGGTTGTATGAATTTAATTTTTTTCTGGGCATTTGATAAATCTTTCCCTAAAGTCTTAGCGACCATACTTAGCAAATTTCAGATTTTATTTTGAAATGTGGATTCTTATATTGCAAAATCGCCCCTCTCAAGGGCCGTACCTTTCTTTGTGCATCGGGAATTGTGCCATTAATTATTGCTAGCTTTTGGAGCTGTTTCGTCGTCACAACAGGTGCGCCTATCTTCCAATTGACCATTGCACTTGATTTCATGCAATTCGGAGGTATTTTGCTTAAGTTATGACCATTTGATTATTTCTACAGTTGCTGATATCTCATTTCCAGAATTGCAGATTTCTAAATCAGAATTAATTCAATTGCTGTTTCCATTTTTCTTCTTCATTTCTCATTATGTTCTAACATGGAAACATTGTATAGCTTGGTGCTTGAAAAATGGTGAAAAGACATTGTAATTTGCAGCTCTCTTTATTTGTACAAACTGTTAACAATAGTACTGTTTCAGTTTAACATTGCTACATTATCTATTTAATTTCACATTAAGCACCCCTGGATGGTATACCGCTAGTGACGATAATTTGAGTTGTAAGCTCTTTCATTCCCACTATCAAGTGGTGAATCCCCACTCTTAAGTGGATGTCGACTGCAGCAAAAGAAATGTTTTAAATTGTAATCTTTTCCCCCCACTATTTGGTGGTAGCGTGGACAGTTCCTTTTGGCTGGTTATCTGCCTTTTTCATTTCAATTCAACGTTTAGCACTCCACCATATGTTAGCACCTCGCCTGTCAAAGGATCTTGAGTGCACATTCTTGGTGTTGAGTTTAATCTCTCTCTTTCAGTATAATCTTTGTAATCTTTGATTCAGTAGATCCTAGGGATCCTCTGACCATATGCCCGCCCCTCCTCCTTAAGTGGGTTTAGGGCGCATTCTTGGTTAGAGTTCTTTCATGCACGTTTTGGGTTATGCTAACCTTAATGGGTGCTTGGTTACATTGTAAATGTTCATTTAAAAATCAAAAAAAAATTGAGAGAGTATATTTCAATGGTATCAGAGCAGAAGTTCCTGCCATCCTGTGATTTTCAGCCTATCAGTTGACAGATGAGTGACAGAGAAACCAAATACTTCATCAGAAACCAAGCCAGATCTCAATACAGTTTCCGCCAGTGCCAGAAGCAGATACATTGTTAGAAGCCTTGAGAGAAACGGGTAGAACAGTTGAAAGAATGTCAAAAGGGCCCCGACTTTCAATGGAAGCAAAAGATGCCCAAACAGAAAAGAAGTTTGACAACATGTTAGACATGATGGCACGTTTGCTAGCTAAATTGGATCAACAAGCTAGTCAAAACAATATTCAACTCCAACAGAATCAAGTTGGTGAAAACAGTGGTAACAGTGGAGTTAATGGAACTTATGGTCCTGATGGTCATAATGGTTCAACGGTAAATGGAAGGGATAGAACTGTTGGACAGCATGTTACAATCACAAGAGGATCTTCATCTAGACCTCCTCTCCCTACATTCACTCCGAGAGAAGAAGCACCACCAGAAGTTGGGTTACCTTTTGTTGATGATGCTAGGCAAGCATATATGGAGTACATCTCTTTACCCTCTGATATGAGAGATGCATGGACCTTTGATCAATTCATGAATCAAAGAAGTAGAAGAAATGGTGGAAGGAATGAACATCATCCTCCAATGAATCATAGAAATGATTTTCAACAAGCATTGGGAAGGATTACCTTGGAGCACTTTGATGGAAGTAATAAGTGTGCAGCCAGGGCGTGGGTGCAGAAATTGGATAACTATGTTTCACTTAGACCAATGCCGGAGGAAGATGCAATTAAGTTTGCCACATTACACTTGGATGGAGTGGCTCACGAATGGTGGACTCACGGTTTGGTCACTCTTGGCCATAACCTCATCCATACCTATGAGGAGTTTACCAATAAGTTGATTGAAAGATTTGATACCAAAGATCTTGAGCCGAGTTTCTGAGAATTGGCACAGTTGAAACAACACGGATCTTTAGAAACTTATGTAGCTGATTTTCAAAGGTTGTCAGTAATGGTGCCTAACATTACTGAAAGAAGACTTGTGGTATTATTTGCTAAAGGTTTAATGGAGCCTTTGAAGGGATGGGTCAAAGCCTTTGATCCACCGTCATTGGATGAAGCAATCAAGAAAGCAAGGAGCATGGAGTTGGCTGCTCCAAGGCCAAAATTTCAGTCCAAACCTTTCAAAAAGGATAAGAAGAAGTTTCCTCCAAATCAGCCCAACAAGTTTCCCCAAAGGATATCTGATGAACTCCGTGATCAGTTTAGAAAGAAAGGAGTTTGCTATACTTGTCGTGAACCTTGGACAAAAGGTCATCGTTGTTATGGGAAAGGTAAAGCACATCAAATGGAGGGCTATTCTGATTATGGATCAGAATCTGATCCGTATGATCAGCAATACGAAACAACAAGTAGTGAAGGAGAAGAAGCTCCAGAAGAGGAACTAGAGATTGGAGATGGTAGAGCCTTTGCCCAACTGTCTAGTTTCCAAAAGAATGAATCCTTTCGAGTTCGTGGAGTGGTTAGTTCTCAAAGGATTGTTGCTCTAATTGACACAAGAGCAACTCATAATTTCATTGATGAAGGTCTAGTTACCAAAAGAGGATTGAAGACCGAAGAGTTTGAAGGATTCAAGGTAATGGTAGTAGATGGTTTTACCATATCTTGCACAAAGAAAATTCCTAATCTTTCCATGCAATTGGGAAATTATGAGGTGAAGGATGACTTCTATGTTGTTGGCATTGGTGAGACCGATGCTGTTTTGGGAATACAATGGCTGCGATCTCTTGGAGAGATCACCTTGAATTTGCAAACCATGGAATTGAAATTCCAAGTTGATGGGAAGAAGGTTGTTTTGAGGGGGATGTCCAATGGAGGTCCTCGAATTGTGTCCTTGAAAAGAATGGAGAGGCTGATCCGTCATGATCAAGTTGAATGGGCAGCAGAATGTATGATTTTACTAGCTGATCCAGTTGTAGAGAAAAGACAATACTCGCCTGATATTCAAGCTCTACTTTCTAAAAAGAGCAAGGTTTTGGTGATTTACCTTCGGGAAGACCACTTGAAAGAGGGTGTGAGCATGTGATTGAGCTAGAAGAGGGTGCAAAGCCGGTCATCACTACTCCTTATCGTTATCCAAAGAAGTAGAAAGATGAGATAGAAAAGACCATCAAAGAACTTTTGGAGGTAGGGTTCATTCGGCCAAGCAACAGCCCTTTTGCTTCAGCAGTAGTGTTGGTCAAAAAGAAAGATGGTACAATGCGTATGTGTGTTGATTATCGCGCATTGAATCAAAAGACCATCAAGAATAGATATCCTATTCCTGGGATAGATGAGCTTATTGATGAGCTTCATGGGGCTATGTACTTCTCGAAGATTGATCTTCGATCCGGTTACCACCAAATCAGGATGAGAGACGGGGATGTTGAAAAAACTGCTTTTAGATGCCACTATAGGCATTTTGAATTCCTTGTCATGCCATTCGGTTTGACAAACGCTCCAACAACATTTCAATCTTGTATGAACAAGACTTTCAGGCAGCAGTTGAAGAAGTTTGTGCTTATCTTCTTTGACGATATTCTCATTTTCAGCAAGTCTTGGGAGGAGCACCTTCAGCACTTGGAAGAAGTGCTTAGCATTTTGGAAGCAGAATGCATGTTTGCTAAAGAATCAAAATGTGAGTTCGGGATGACAGAGCTTCTCTATCTCGGCCACATTATCAGTTCTAAGGGGGTCAAAGTTGATCCTGAGAAGATTAGAGCCATTATTGATTGGCCACCTCCAAAGAATGCGACTCACTTGAAGGGATTTTTGGGCTTGTGTGGTTTTTATAGAAGGTTTGTCAAGGGGTATTCTCACATGGCAGCCTCTCTTACAGATCTCACCAAAAAGAGAGCTTTTCTATGGACAGATAAAGCACAAGGAGTGTTTGATAAGTTCAAGCAAATTATGAGCTCATGTCCAGTATTGGCCTTGCCTAATTTCAAAAAGCCCTTTAAATTGCAATGTGATGCTTCAAGTGAAGGAGTTGGAGCTGTTCTCATGCAAGACAAACACCCTATTGTCTTCAAGAGTAGAAAATTGAGAGGAGCAGAAAAGTTATATTCAATTTATGACAAAGAGATGCTTGCCATTATGCATGCTTTGTCCAAATTCCGCCAATACTTGGTGGGAAGTAAATTTGTGGTTAAGACTGATCATAATAGTCTTAAACATTTCATGGCCAAAAAGATTTGAATGAAAGGCAACAAAAATGGGTAAGCAAACTTCAGGCCTATGACTTCGATATTGAGTATGTCAAGGGAAAGAACAATGTAGTTGCAGACGTTTTGTCCAAAATACCTCATTTGCAGTCACTTTGTGAGCTTTCAGCAGATTGGAAAGAGTTGATTGCTGCTGATTATGCAAAAAATCAGTTCACAACCAGCATTATAGAAGGTCATTTGAATGATGAAAGGTATAGTTTGGTTGATGGTTTGATTATGTACAAGGGTAGAATCTTTTTGGTACCCGAATCCAAGCTTAAGAAGAAGATTTTTCAGTCATTCCATGATGTTCCTCTTGCTGGTCATCAAGGCATGTTCAAGACTTATAAGTAGATAAGAGAGAGGTCTGCTTGGAAAGGGATGAAGGAAGAGGTCATGAATTACATAAGGGAATGTTCTACTTGTCAAAGGAATAAAAATGAACATTCTTTTCCAGCTGGTTTATTGCAGCCCTTGCCAATTCCAAATAAAAAATGGGAAAGTATTGCTATGGATTTCATCACTGGTTTACCCAAGGTGCAAGGCCGTGATTGTATTTATGTTGTGGTGGATAGATTAAATAAATATGCTCATTTCTATGCTATCACTACTTCCTTTACAGCAGCTCAAGTAACTGAGTTGTTCTTTAGAGAGGTTTTTCGTTTGCATGGTTTGCCTAAGACCATTGTCAGTGATAGGGACAACAAGTTCCTAAGTGTTTTTTGGCAAGAGATATTCAAGTTGAGTGGTACAGTGCTCACTCCAAGCATTAGTTATCACCCACAAACGGATGGACAATCCGAGATTGTCAACAAATGGTTAGAAGGTTACCTCTGAAATTATGTTTCAAGGCAGAAAAGGGCTTGGGTTAAGTGGCTTCATTTGGGGGAGTTTTGTTACAACTCTTCTTATCACATGTCAATTAAGATGTCTCATTTTATGGCTCTCTATGGGTATGATGCTCCTAACTTTGTAGACGTGGTGTTTGATGATAGTAGAGCTCCCCAGGCGAAAGATATGCTTCAACACAATCAAAACATCGTGAAGTCACTAAAAGAAAATCTGCAACAAGCTCAAAATCAGCAAAAGTTATACGCTGATCAACGTGTTGAACGTTCTTTTGAAGTGGGAGACATGGTCTATTTGAGTCTTCAACCCTACAGGTAGTCTTCCCTCAAAAAGAATGGTGCGGAAAAATTAAAGCCACGTTTCTATGGTCCGTTTAAAGTCACCAAAAGGATTGGTGAAGTGGCGTATGAGTTAGAACTTCCAGCGGATAGCAAAGTTCACAATGTTTTTCATGTGTCCCGCCTCAAGAAGGCACTTGGGCACAATGTGGAGGCTACTTCAGAGTTACCTCCATTAGATGAAGAAGGGTAGTTGGTGTTGCTTCCAGAAGAGATCCTTGACAGTAGGGAGCGATCC
Source organism: Sequoiadendron giganteum (assembly GCA_007115665.2). Lineage (NCBI taxonomy): Eukaryota > Viridiplantae > Streptophyta > Pinopsida > Cupressales > Cupressaceae > Sequoiadendron > Sequoiadendron giganteum. The sequence continues at coordinate 236,552,214 of CM021101.1, forward strand.
TTGAGGAGGCAAACAATCAAGGAGTATTTGGTAAGATGGAGAAACTTGCCTATTGAAGATGCTACATGGGAAGGTGAACATATTTTGCAGCATCCAGCTTTGCAGTTGCTTGAGGACAAGCAATTTCGAGGGGGGGGGACTGTAATGTCCCCCTTTCATCAGTGATCCTATTACTTGTTCATTAGCCTATTCCGGAGTCCCGTAGGCTCGTTGAGGTGAATCAAGGGGTTCCGTGTTTGGAGATTTTGTGGTCATTCCTCAATATTTACTATTTATAGTAAATACTATTTTTGGCAGTTAGCAGTTGTCAGTCTTCAACTCATCATATTCTGTGGAGCAGTTGTTTTGAGTTGAGTTTTAGCCTTTTTAAAAAATTATTTTGATGAAATTCTTCATTTAAAGGCAAATTGTTCTAATTTTAAGTTGACCCCTTGGCCTAAGGAGATAACTTAAGTTGTGTTTAAAAGTGGGACTTGAAGGGGGACGCCTTCATGAGGATAATTAATGACTTTTATTAAAAAGTCTCTCTTGCCTTTAAAGTGGACGGCTTTTTGAGAAGTTTATTTCTTTTTTGAAATTAAAATATGTGAAGTCTTTTGGCGTCCCATCTGAGGGGATTGAAGAGTCATCCCATCTTCTTTAAAAGTGTGGCTTTGCTCCAACATTGTTTATCTCATGTTTATGCCAAATTTATGCTGTTGAAATGACTATTGATTTTGCACTTTGAGGAATGTTGACCTCCTAGTACCTTTCTCAATTTCGTGTTTGCAAGATAACACCTAATTGAATCATTGTTGCTTCTCAAATCAGACTAGCAGATAGAGTTCAAAGATGAATTTTGGAGTGTTTTACCAATTTTGCAGTTGTTGTTTCTCATACAGCTGAAAGTCGATTTGGTTCACAATTGGTTGTATGAATTTAATTTTGTTTTGGGCATTTGATAAATCTTTCCCTAAGGTCTTAGCGACCATACTCAGCAAATTTCAGATTTCATTTCGAAGTGTGGATTTTTATATTGCAAAATCGCCCCTCTCAAGGGCCATACCTTTCTTTGTGCATTGGGCATTGTGCCATTAATTATTGTTGGATTTTCGGAGTTGTTTCTTCGTCACAACAGGTGCGCCTATCTTCCAATTGACCATTGCACTTGATTTCAAGCAATTCAGAGGTATTTTGCTTAAGTTATGAGCATTTGATTATTTCTGCAGTTGCTGCTATCTCATTTCCAGAATTGCAAATATCTAAATCAGAATTAATTCAATTGCTGTTTCCATCTTTCTTCTTCATTTCTCATTATGTTCTAACATGGAAACATTGTATAGCTTGGTGCTTGAAAAATGGTGAAAAAACATTGTAATTTGCAGCTCTCTTTATTTGTACAAACTGTTAACAGTAATACTATTTCAGTTTAACATTGCTGCATTATCTATTTAATTTCACATTAAGCACCCCTAGATGGTATACCGCCAGTGAGGATAATTTGAATTGTAAGCTCCTTCATACCCACTATCAAGTGGCGAATCCCCACTCTTAAGTGGATGCCTGCCGCAACAAAAGAAGTGTTTTAAATTGTAATCTTTTCCGCCCACTGTTTGATGGTAGCGTGGAAAGTTCCTTTTGGCTAGTTATTTGCGTTTTTCATTTCAGTTCAGCGTTTAGAACTCCACCATAAGTTAGCACCTCGCCTGTCAAAGGATCTTGAGTGCACATTCTTGGTGTTGACTTTAGTCTCTCTCTTTCAGTGTAATTTAGTAATCTTTGATTCAGTAGATCCTAGGGATCCTCTGACCATATGCCCGCCCCTCCTCCTTAAGTGGTTTTAGGGCGCATTCTTGGTTAGAGTTCTTTCATGCACGTTTTGGGTTATGCTAACCTTAACGGGTGCTTGGTTACATTGTAAATGTTCATTTAAAAATTAAAAAAAATTGAGAGAGTATATTTCATGTAAGCACAGATGAACTCTTGTATGAAGCTCCCTCAGTAGCAACCATTCAACTGGTATTTCACAGTCTCAAAATCATAGAACATTGAAGAATTTCCTGAAACCTTGTCCTTAGATAAAAACCATAGAAAAAATACAAAGATGCAATGTGAAATAATCAATAGCTGAGGTTGACTTGCATATTTTCCCTTATATCTCCAAAAAGGCACGCATATCAAGAAGTCACGCACTTTGCCATTTAAATACATTAAATTGTATTTAAATTACTTTAATAGTCTTTTATTTCACTTTACCAAGTGAGCACACCTTTTAAATGACTTAAGTGATTTTTTATTAGTTTATAATATATTTAAGTGGCGTTACTTTTATTTTTATAATAAACCAATAAGTTAAATAAATAACTTAACCACAAAAACATTGATAACTCCCTCCAAACTCAATATTTTTCCGTGCCATCAAAAGCTGACAAACACTAAACTACAAACGCCTGCACTGAATCCAATATTGAAGAGGAGTGGGAATCACAATACCCACCAAAAATGGCCATTGACCCCCTAACCAAATCCTATCGACCTACGAGGGTCCAAGAAATACGCTAACTCAACTGCTCCTAAAAGTGACTAGAGTGGGGACATTACAGTCCGCCCTCCCCGAATTTTCTTATCCTCAAGCAAACTCAAAGCTGGATGCTGTAGAATACTGTCACCCTCCCAAGTAGCATCCTCTGCTGATAGATCTCTCCACTTAACCAAATATTCCTTGATAACCTGCCTCTGAAGATGACGCTCTTTGGAATCCAGAATGGGCTTAGGTACTAATATCAACTTTCCCTCATCATCTAGGGGTGGTAAGTCTGAAGAAGGAATCACATGCTGTCCCAACGCCTTCTTGAGAGGTGACACATGGAACACATTGTGAACCTTACTGTCCACCAATAAATCTAACTCATAAGCTATCTCGCCAACACGCCTGACAATCCTGAATGGTCCATAGTAGCGTGGCTTGAGTTTCTCTGCGCCCCTCTTCCTAAGAGTGGACTGCCTATAAGGTTGAAGCATCAGATACACCATGTCATCGATCTCAAATGATCGCTCAACTCTCCTTTGATCAACATACTGCTTATGTTGATTATGAGCCCTCTGAATGTTCTCAGGGAGAGCCCTCATAATATCCTGGTTCTGCTGTAATAGATCTCCAACACTCGATACTCTGCAATCACTCAACAATAAATCCAAGAAACTAGGAGCATCATAGCCATACAAAGCTCTGAATGGTGTCATCTGGATGGTCATATGGTGAGTGGAATTATAGCAGTACTCACAAAGATGCAACCACTTCACCCAAGCTTTCTGCTGCCCAAAAATGTAATTCCGCATGTATCCCTCCACCCATTTGTTGACAATCTCTATCTTCCCATCTGTTTGTGGGTGGTAGCTAGTGCTCAGAGTAAGCTCTGTCCAACATAGTTTGAACAACTCCTGCCAAAATTTACCCATGAACCTGTTGTCTCTGTCATTGACAATACTCCGAGGCAAATCGTGGAATCTGAATACCTCACGAAAGAACAAATCCGCTACCCATGTAGTTGAGTAGGTAGTAGCGATCGGGAAGAAATGTGCATACTTCGTCAATCGATCTACTACCACATAAATGTTGTCTCTCCCTTGAGCTTTCAGCAAGCTTGTAATGAAATCTAGAGACAAGCATTCCCACTTCCTCTCAGGAATAGGAAGCGACTGTAGCAACCCAGCAGGGTATGTATGCTCTTGCTTGTTCTGCTGACAAACAAAGCACTCCCTGACATATTGAAGAACATTTGATTTGAGACCCTTCCAAGTGAATCTCTCCCATACCTGCCTGTAGGTCTTAAAGTATCCATCCGGGATGACCAGCCATGGGTGAATTGTGGAAGGTCTTCAATACCTTGTCCCTTATTTTGAACTTGGGACTAAGAATATTCTCCCTTTGTAAATGATAAGATCATTCACAATAGAGTACCTGTTATCCTGTACTGTCCATCAATAATGCCAAAAGCCCATGGATTCTTGGCATACTCTGCGACTATCATGTGTCTCCAATCCTCCGATAATAGCCACCATGGAGCTCAAATGTGGATGACGAGATAAGGCATCGACAACTACGTTCTGTGTCCCTTTGACATAGGAAATGTCAAAATCATATGACTGAAGTTTGCTAACCCACTTTTGTTGTCTCTCATTCAGATCTCGCTGTCCAAGGAAATGCTTCAAGCTGTTGTGATCAGTTTTTACACAAAACTTGCTGCCAACTAAGTATTACCTGAACTTGGCCATTGCATGCATGATGGCCAACATTTCCTTATCATAAATGTCGAAGCTCCTCTCAAGACCCCTTTGCTTCCTACTCTCGAAAGCTATCGAATGACAGTCCTGCATAATCATTGCACCAATACCTTCTCCACTAGCGTCACAATGAAGCTCAAAAGGTTTGGTGAAGTCAACTTTCAATTCCCCTTATTTGCATTTAATCTCCAATTTCAAGTGATAGACTTCTCCGTTGGACTGGCTGGCTAGCTCATCATGAAGCAAACAGGATTTTGGAGAAGACATCTTGGAAGAGACCAGTCATAAAAAGTTGATCTGGATCCCCAAAATCAAGGGAGCCCCTGGCTAACAGGTGCGCTTTTGCCTTGGTGATCATCTCTTCAACCTCTGTTTTACATGCTCATTCGCTCCACCGCTGCTGCCATTTGATAAGTCCTACGAACTGGCTAATAGATTCATTGCGAAGTAGGGCTGAAGCCGAGAAGATCATCTTGGAGATAGTCAATGCAAAAACTGACATCTGATGCCTTGAATTCTTGGGAGCCCCTGGCCTCCAGGCGCGCTTTTCTCCACCAGTGTTAGCCATTTTTCCAACTAGCTAAAAATCACTTAACTTCCAGCTACAGGCTACTGACAAATCTTCTAGATTGGCTGGTAGGCTCATTGCGAAGCTGGCAGGATTCTGGAGAAGACATCTTGGAAGAGACAAACCCCGAAAAGTTGATCTAAGCCTCCAGAATCAAAGGAGCCCCTGGCTCAGAGTTGCGCATTTTATTCCAGAGTAGCAATTTTTTCAGCATTTTCACTCCGTCGAAAATCCCCTCCGAGACGAAGTAACTTTTCAGACAAAACTTGCCATAGAAACATCATTGAAGCGGTTTGAGCTTAGATTTCGACACCAAGCACCTGGCCATCTGCCATCGATGAGCTCAGAAAACCTAACTTCTCACTTGAAAAAATGAAAACTACCCACCAAGCTTAAACTGAGTTTTAATTGAATCTGACTTCACCATTGTGATTGTGAAGCAAAATAAGCCAATCGAAACAAATTTTAGCCAATTCTAACAAGTTTCAATTTTTAGGGGTTTTGACCTAAAAATAGGGGTCGAAAAACCCTAATTTATAATTTTTTCAAATTTTGCCAATATCTCCGTGGCATGACATTGACTCAAAGCCCATACTTGAATTGCCCAAAAACTACGTTTTGACATCATTTTAACAAGTTCTAGACCATTTTAAGCAAAATGCCTTAATGAAACAAAATTTTTGGTTTGGGTACAACACAATTGAGAGTGTACCCATCAACAACTTTCACTCTAATACCTTCAAACTGCTGAGTTTGAATTCCACTAACCGTGCATCTATAAAATTATGTGTTGCACCTGTATCAAGCAAGGATATGACCCTTTGACCAACTAAGAGTCCACGTAGTCTGAAGGAACCCTCTCCTTCATTTTCTACATCATTCTCGGAGCTCACTGCCTCAAAACCCTCAAGATCAGCGTGCTGGTCTGTTACATCAGTCATATCTTCTCCCTCAAAATACCACTCCATGTGCCTATTTTGACATTTAGGCTTGAGGGGACAGTCATGGTTAAGATCATACGGGCCCTTGCAATAAAAGCAAAGCTTCCTCCTACGTAAATCATTGATTGTCTCTCTATCCAAAGGAGCTGCAAACTTTTTCTTTTGGTCTGAGTTTTCTGTTTTCTTTGGATCAGATTTGTTATCATTGTAGGATGAGGACGGCTTGGAGTTGAACTTACTACGAGGAGCAGTAAGTTCCATGCTACGAGCTTTCCTCATAACCTCTTGCAAGGTAGGTGGATCGAATGCCTTGATCCATCCTTTCATAGGCTCAAATAGACCCTCTATGAATAGTGTAACAAATCTCCTCTCTGATATGCCAATTACCATGACCAAGAGCCTCTGAAACTCACCAATATAGGACTCTAAACTGCCCAACTGCTTAAGTTGAGTGAGACCTTTGATGTATAACTCTAGATCTTGTTTGTCAAATCTCTCAACCAACCTATCTGTGAACTCCTGATAAGTAGTGATCCGGTCATGCTGTAATATAACCATGCCATGGTGCCACCAGTCATGGGCTATGCCATCCAAGTGTAGAGCTGTGAACCTTATGGCATCCTCTTCTGCCATTGGACGTAATGTCAGGAAGGTATCTATTTTACTCACACAAGCTCGAGCTGTGACTTTGCCACTGCCATCAAAGTTAGACAAAGTGAGATTGTTTGTTGCCTACCTTAGATCATGGTTCCTATTTCTAAGCCTCCTGTCTGTCCTGTTCCTGCCATGCTCTCTTTTCTGGCTCATAAATTTGTCAAAGTTAAGGTGATCCTTAACTCTCTGTGGCAAAGCATCCCACTAATCATGCAGTGTCATGATGTTATCAACAAAATTCATGTCACCTGCTTCCTCAACCACGTCCTCCTCATCGGGATCATCTCTGACAAACGTTGGGCGAGTAGGCCTATCATTGGTGCGTGTAGGTGTCACCCTGAGTCGTGGGACTCCATAAACACTGCCATCTCCTTCCTGTTCCTGATTCGGCCTCCTGTGAACAATCAAATGTTGTACGGCGGTACTAAGCTGCTAAAGTACATTTGCCACTTGTTCTTGTCCAGATACAAGCCCTCTAAGTATGTCTCTAGCTTCTCTATCTTTATTATTAGCACAGTTTCAAGGTTGTTCAACCTCATCTCTGTCACCCATGTTTTCAAATGGTATATCTTCAAACTGATTATCAAATAGAAACTCCTCAAATGGATTTCTCAGAATACTAGGTCTCCTGCGTGAGTAATACCTGTTATATCTACCCTAATGAGGCCACATATGTATATATAACCCTCCAGGCTGGTAGGATTACAGCTCTGATACCACTATGAAGAGCCCAACTGGCTCCAACTCAACTATTGACGTTTACTGACTTGTTTTTGTGTTTTGAAGGTTTTTGAAGAATTTTAGACAAGAAGTAGAGAGGTGCGCCAAGCATAAAATGGTGCCAGAACTCAAATTAAAGCAAAAGTTAAGAAACTACCATCATATTAAGAAGTATTCAACTGCTACAGATAGATTCTAAACAATAAACATACGCAGAAACCTCCAGATTAATTAAATAAAGCAGATCTGTACATGGTAGGCAAGAAATGCTGAAACTGAGAAATGGTAATGCCTAGGCTCTGGATCTGCTTTCTCCCTCATAGAAACTGGAGAAACACCGTTGAGAAGGATGGACGTCTATGATGGAGTCATGAAATGGCTCAAAAGGAAGGCATTTCTACCTTCTCCTTCACACGCCTCTCCTAGATGAACACGCCTCCCAATGCAAAGTACGGCCTTTGAATGGTGTTGAAGATTCTTTATTGAAAGCAGGAAAATGGATGAAGATGGCGTCCCAAATGAAAAATCCCTCTCCCTTATTATAAACTCAAATCTACTGAACAAAATAACTCTGATGTAAGCACAAATGAACTCCTGTATGAAGCTCCCTCAATAGCAACCATTCAACTGGTATTTCACAGTCTCACAATCATGGAACATTGAAGAATTATCGCTCTCCAATGAAGAATTTCCTGAAACCCTTGTCCTCAGATAAAAACCACAGAGAAAATACAAAGATGCAATGTCAAATAATCAATAGTTGAGGTCATCTTGCATATTTTCCCTTATATCTCCAAAAAGGCACGCATATCAAGAAGTCACGCACTTTGACATTTAAATACATTAAATTGTATTTAAATTACTTCAATAGTCTTTTATTTCGCTTTACCAAGTGAGCGCATCTTTTAAATGACTTAAGTGATTTATTTATCAATTTATAATATATTTAAGTGGCGTTACTTTTATAAAGTCAATTTGACTTTTTAATCCCAATAAGTTAAATAAATAACTTAACCACAAAAACATTGATAACTCCCTCCAAACTCAGTATTTTTTCGTGCCGTCGGAAGCTGATGAACACTGAACTACAAACACCTGCATTGAATCCAATATTGAAGAGAAGGAGAGGGAATGACAATACCCACCAAAAACGGCCACTGACCCCCTAACCAAATCCTGTCAGCCTACAAGGGTCCAAGAAACAAGCTAACTCAACTGCTCCTGAAACTGACTAGAGTGGAGACATTACACACCCTCAGGCTGGCAGGATGGTCAGCTCTGATACCATTGTAAAGTTCCATTTCATGGTGTGCAAGTGTTTTTATTTCAGTTTGATAGACTTCGTTTTATCAAATAGGAATCAATAGATTGCATGTAATATTAACTTTCACAGGTAGACTATTTGCACAAATGAATAGCATCAAGAATTCCTCATAGCATTTGCATTTGACTAACAATAGAGAATATAAACCTTACAAATATTACCACTGTCTGGAACAGTAATACAGTGACACTTACTTCCAATGAGACTAACGTAATTGTTCTATCAATGCATCTTCAGACTTATGGATGGCAGAAATATTGAAGGAACAGATTACTAAGAAATGTCTGAGTATTACAAGCACACTAAAGATCCCAAACTTAGGAATAGAACAGCAGTACTTAGCATCTCTTTCTGAGTGAATATGGTAAGCTAAATTGATGATATGAACCCCCAGAAATGATACATGTACAGCCCACACTACCAGACTTATAACATTTATTTCTGATATTATAAATGCAGCTTATACACTCAGATTTTTGCTCAGAAATGACACAGAAACATATAGCATTACATAGACGGGTAGCAACAAAAGAATAGAGGACAGAATGTGGTCTTTCAGACCTGCAGATAGCTGCTAACTGTTTGTAGATGGCACACAACCCTGAAACAAGCCATGCCTGGTGTCCAAGACTCAAATTGACCCTTCTAGAAGTAGCGACTTCCTCTAGAAATGTCACTGTTTAATATCCCCTTTGTCTCATTCTCACGTGAGAACAAGCAGCCAAACACCTCCCGAAAATAATCTCCAGCTTCTCTCTTTCCTTGCAATGCTTGATGTCCTCCAATCAGCCAATATATCAGCTCCTTAATATTTTCTTTATCGGCAAAATTAACAAGTTACTTTGGCTGCTGAAGAAGACAAACATAGATTTGTCTTTTCTGAGCAGCTGGCCTATTTGTCTTACCTGCAATCTTAGGTTTTCTCTTTATTTTCCTCGCACACGAGCCTCAAAAATACCTGATTATCTTCAAAAGAAGGTGATGATAGCTTTTAAGGGGAGTATGATCTTTATTTATCTCACACACAGCCTCCTTTGACTAATCAAAGTCCTTGTGAGCTGGGTGTATCCTTGCTTGTTCTTGTTTGATTTATTCAGACTAGGTAGACAAGCACCTAACATAAAATTTAATACTTCTGCAATTCACATTTATCCTGAAGTTACCAGAAACCCCCGAATAGCCATTATTCAAAATAATGCTTTCACTTGATTATTGAATAAACCCTCAAAATGAATCCTTAGAATCTTTGCTTCTCAGACAAGCTGATTGCAATCATTAATCTTCAAATTTATCTCCGAAGGAGATTCATAACTTTGCCTTATCGTACAAGTGCGAATCTTGGTTGAATTCACCAACGCCAACTAGGGAGGAATCTTTTACCACCGAAACTAGAACCCATAGGAAAACCACCTAGTGTTCAAACTGCAAAGAGCTCCTCCAAACTTCCAACCACAAAATAAAATAAAATCCAGAATATTAGAGAATGAGTTCTCAAATCCTTTTTATAATGCCTTTTTTCCTTTTTAGGGTTTTCCCGCCTAAATCGCTTAACATATTATTATAAAGTGACTATTAATTAATCCTTTTAATATTTCTCATAGTCACTTTATAACCCCTTAATATTTAATCATTTAATATTACTTTTATATTTGTACTTTTTCCAAGCAACATTAAATAATTAAATATATTAATATTATTTAGACGAGCTAGAAAACGAGGACATTACAATCCTCTCTTCCCAGAGATTGCTTTCCCTCAAGCAATCTGCAACAGCAAACCAGCCCAACAGCCACAACATCTAAAGCCAAAGTGAAAGACCAATTGCATCTGTCCACCAACCACTCGGCTCCCAAATGATCCTGCAAAATGCCCCAACCATTAACCCCTATATGCAACTGAAGCCCAAAACCCTGTCAAGCTCTGCCAAAAGGTGAAGCCATCCACCCAACATAAAAATACCTGGATCCCAAATTTGAAATCATCCTCAACATGCCAACTCCAAGTACTGTGGTAATAAACCTCATGTATCATGACTGTCCATAGGTAGACTCCACCTAGGTCCCGTGGGAAAATTGGAAGCCCAACACTCCCAACACCTATCAACTCCCGCTGCACCACTCTGATCACCTCAGGAACACAAACAAGCCAAGTCTCATATTCCTGATTTTGATAACAACTATCAGGAGAAGGCAAAGTAGGAGACTTGCAAAATTTGGATTCAACACCTATAGTTGAAGATATGTCATATTAGAGTGAATTAGAAAACCCCTTATTCAAGCCACCTCTCTGTGTTATCAAAAGATAGTCAAATCTCGAGTATGCGGGCTGAAATAAAAATGATGAACACACCTCACCATGCAATCAAGGTGAAATTCACCAACATGTACAAGTGGAATCCCACAATAGTCATGTGGATTCCCAACTTCACTATCATTATCAAAAGATAGCTCTTGACTCAGAATATGCTGGGCAAACCTCACAACAACACCATCATCTTCCATTGTAGCCCTAATGGCAAAATCTCTGTTAGAAAGTAAATGGAGGTAGTCTGATTTTGTTACATCCCAAGTTGTGTGGTTACTATTTACTATTATTATATAGGGTAAATATGAATGTAATGCACGAAATTTGGAGATGCTTGTATCTTGTTATCAATATGAATGCTATCTCATTTGATGTTATTCATGGTTATTGAAGTATTGTTATTCTAACTTTAAAGATGCTTATATATATGTTGCTTATTGTTGTGAACAAAGGAATGCTAAGGTATGTGCGAGTGGTTGCAGGTAAATGTTTATTCTCCAGGGGGAGGGGAAGTATCACTCGGGAGAGGAGCTTGGTCGGTTAACCGGTAAAGTAAACCATCCGAGCATACACACACGTCATCTCAGATTGAGTGAACTGAGTCAATTTGTGTGGGTTTAGGTAAGTCATCCATAGCTTGTATGATTACAATAAGAGTCTTGCTTACTTCTACATGCTTTGTGAGTAATGTTTATCTGTGTATCTATCTTGTTGTATTACAATTATTATGATGGTAACATGAATGGATGTAAGTAAATAGGAAGTGGACATATATACATATATATAGTATATACACGTATCCATATGTATATACATATCAATACAAGCATTTGTTGGTAGATGGATATGCTTATACGGATACATCGATATGGTATACCTACATATATGTGCACATAGAGGAATATATACAAACATATATGCACACAACCTATATTATGTGGATATTAATAATATTATATTATTATTGCCTGACAATTTACATAAACATATATATGTATGTATATACATATCAGATATGGTGACTAGCTCATGATATATATATGTAATTATATATTAAAGATTATATATATATAAATTATAGTTATATTAAAACATATAGATATATATAAACATATATTTATATAGTAGGGTATTTAAATATATATATATATATATAAATATGTTTTATATATTTAAAACTATAATTAAATATATATAATATGAATATTTAATATTTAATCTCTTAATGGAAATTAAATCATTGATTTAAATATCAATTTCTCAACTTAGGAAATCAAATTATTTCCTAATAAATTTAATACTAAAATCTCTTGGGGGGGTGGGGGCGAAAATCGAATCTTTTCCAAATAAATTGAATATCATTCTATTAACTATGGGAATCAAGTGAAATCTCATTCAGCCGATAATTGCCATTTAACTATGGAATCAGGCTATTTCATATTCAATTTAATTTGAATCATTTAAACATAGGAAATCAAATTATTTCCTACTCCTTGAAATATCTACTCCTCAACTATTGGAATTGAAAAATTTACCTTTCATCTATTGAGACGCTATAGGCGTGAAAATGAATAATCGTGCTGAGAAAGATACGTGCATGGAAAATGCATACAATCTAAAAGTATGAATTATTCAAACATAGTAATTTATTGTGTCGACTTAGCTTGTGAAGAAGCTAGGTGTTCTGAAAATAACAATGACTTTTTCCTGCAAGATGAATCACTCGCCTTTTTATGCAATTGGCGCCATTTCTGGAAATGAACCTGTAGGTGTCGATCCTTCACATTTCATCATGTGCAAGTTTGAATCGTTCTTCAATCTGCTGTCAATAATAGAGGTCGACTCACCTTTGGAAGTGCTGAGTATGGAGTTTGAAACCCGCCACATTTCAAGTTGAAACATTCAAAACACAGTTCTATCAAATTACATGCCTGTAGAAGAGGAATTCGATGGGCTGGGGCTCTATAAATAGCCGCCCAGTTCATCTTTCTGTATTGAGGAATTTACTTGACTTCTGGAGAAATTATTTTGTGAACTTATTTTGTGTAGAGCATTTTACTGAATTTTCTGAGAAGCATATACATTTCTCAGAGTTAAGATTAGAGGAATTACCAGTCCACCATCATCGAATTATCTGAGCTTTATATTTCAATCAAGCTGCAACCATTACCAGTCTGATTCATCATTTCCTGAGTATCAAAATTCTGAGAGAGGAAAATAAGGTTTGGGAGAAGATAGGCTGAATCTTCATCATTTGGAGAAAAGATAAATACCAGTTTGAGATTGCTAGTCTGTGTTGTTGCCATATGCGTATACCTCTGAGATTCATTAGCTGCAGTCATTCATCATTTTCTATGCGACAATTGATACAATCATCTTCATAATTTTGAGTAATATTCATGACCAAGAATATTCATATTTTTGAGAGATGGTTTTCATATTGAGGAAAACATATTATACCCATGGAATACACCTCTTTCTATGAGTATATTTTGAGAGTAAGAAAAGGGAATCTTGTGAGGAAATTATCATTTTCTGAGGGACTAGAAACTTGATACATGAAACTGTATTGAGCAACCAAAGGAGAAGGCTGCCCTGTCAAACATCATTTGGGAAACGATAACAAGCATGGGGTTTTCTACTTCTTAAATGTTTGCAAAAGAATTATTGTGTTTATTTTATTGCATGAAATGTATTTTCTGCCTGTGCAATAGAAGTGGTTTTGTTGTTTTCTGGAAAAAGGAATTGAAGCCTTTAGGCTGCTTTTTATAATGTGTTTTTAAGTACTCCATAATAGGAGAGTTTGCTTGACACATATACTTAATTGTATTAGAAATGTCAGTTTGACACAAATATTTAACTATACTAGATATGTCAAAGAGATCATTTGCCTAAGGAATTCAACTATACCATAAGAGGTACAACGCAGGTATTTAAATATACTAGATATGTTTGAACATGGGATGCAATGTGTTTCTATATTTACCCCTTAGTAGGAGGTGATTGTGTTTCTTAGTTAAGTATATACTAGGCTTGATTTGAATGCAAGAGACTTGAAATCCACCAACTGAGTTATTAGGTTAACTCTAAAAAACTTGTGTTACTCCTAAGATAAGCATGGGAGCAGGCTTGTGTACTTGCTAAAAAGATTCATTACTAGTAGATTAGTTGGTTGTAAGTTAGTCTGGGGTGACAGATTTACCCATTGAAGGATAATACCTACGCGTAGTGTAAGATAGCCCTAAGTCAAATCGACCCTGAATAGTGTATGTGATAGATGACCCTTAATAGAAATACTGTATGAAACACTTTGATCGAAGTAGTGTAATGTACAAGACATCCTCTTAGACTAGGCGATGATTACACTATCAGTTCACCGTGATCCCGTATTACATACTAGTTCGAGAGTTTGCCGGATTGCACAGGTTCTAGTTATGTAGGACACAACACTATGCTCAGTTGGTTAACAATATCAATTACTGTACCAATCTCTTCGTCGAAGTGAGGGCCATTTATCGAATGATAGATGTGCGGGGGACCGCATTATAAGTCCATTGTTGGTGGAAAAGCACCCGAGTGATGCTTCTCCTCCTCATCAGGCTACTGGAGCACCAAGATTTGAAAGGACGGATTCCTAGACCTTCTTACTACTATTTGTTCTAAAGCTCATTGAAGCTATGTTAGTTAAGGTACGTTTTCTCGTTATTTATACTTGTGAAGTTATTGTAATGAAATGGAATCTTTATTGTAATTTTATTATGATATCTTGTTCATATATTATCAATAAAGGAAAAAAAATTATATTGCAATGACTTGTTAGCACGTTTATTTACTCATTTGATGTAAAATAGTAAATTTTTTATTTTACCGAAGGGCCAGGTTGTTACAGATTCTATTTCCTCCAAGGCGTGCTTGAAAGTACGCAAGGATCGGTTAGAAACTTCAGTCAATACTCCTCCTTGTCTTTCCTCAAATTTAACTGACCCAAGGAGATAATCAATAAACTTCCGCATGCTACAAAAGCGAAATATGGTTTGTTCAACCTTAACTTTAGTGACGTGCAACGGTTTCTTCCATTCATGCCTCTTAGTAGGCCAAAGGTCACGATCAACTGCATAAAAAGAGCTTTCTAATCTGCTTTCAAGAGAAAGAAATATATCATCATGAATACTATGTTCCTTCCAGGATGATGCTCTGCAACCCTCCAAATCAGAAGTCGGAACAGCACTAGGATCCATCGTACAATTGTCATAAGAAACCATCTTCACTATACATGGATGTTCAATAACAATCTATACATTACCAATGTAGAGCTTCGTGTTGGAGTACGGTGATCACTGAGAGGGGGGGGTGAATCAATGATCAAAATTTAAAAACAATTTTCACAATTTGCTTTTGAAACAAAAATGCAGTGCAATAAAGTAACTAATCAATGCTCACATCCACAAAATTGAGACACAATATTTTCTTGAGTGGAAACCCTCGTGGGGAATAAAACCACTCGAATTGGCTTCACTAGCCTTATCCAAAAAAACTGATTTGTACAATGCCTCACTAGCAAATTTCCTGTCTCACTGACAATGCTGTCTCACTGACAGACTTTTCAAGATTTGCCTCACTGGCATCTAATTCTGATCAACAATTAGGATAAAGGTAATAGACAGAGGGTTTCTCTGTTTCTCTGAAGTTCATAGCAGCTTCCTGCCTTAATGCATTCCATGTCTTCTAAACTCCATTTTACTTGAAGTTTAGAATACACACAATACATTAACCTTATTCACTGTCTTTTTGCAACAATCTTTTAAGCACAAACTTCTGTTTACAGCTCATTCAAGATTTCAAGGGTACATTTTATCAATCAACTGTAGTATTGGTTTTCGACAGAAATCTCTCTTTATAAAGCAAAGTAGTCAAAAACATCTGAATGAGAAGAATCTAGCAATTTAAACCTTCAAATGACTTTCTAACAACATTAACTCTATGAATAGACTGTCAAAACAGAATCTTCACTACCTTTCACCACGCATGGTATCTAAATGCTGTTGTAGTCTGCAACAAAACGTTTTTCACACTTTCAGACCTCCATACACGCATTTCTTACTTCTCACTGCATTTTTTCATATCATATTTTACAAATGCCCACCCAAACTCACATTTTACACACGTTCAAAAACCTCTGAATACATTTCTTGTTTCTTCTACCAACATTCAGTTTGTAAACAGTTGGAAAACTGTTCTTTTCTAACAAACCCGATGACAGCCATATAAAACTTGATTAAAGTCTTTAACCAAGTATATCCACAGGTTTCTCAAACATATCATCGTGTTTTTTATATTATATCTCAAACCATATTCCATCTTTAATTAAGAGAGTAGAAAGAAAAACAAAACATAGAAAGCATCTTGAAATCTAAACCCTAAATTAGGGTTTTAGAACACTCCTTTGAATCATGAAGTGAAGAATGCCTTTGAGCCTTTAGAGTTGAAACATGTGTTGGATTCAAAGGTTTTTATAAAGTGAATCTCAATGAAGCATAACACTTTTGTATGAAATTCAATATAGAGCTCTCAACTTTTACCTTGTCCTTTGTAGCCTCAATGATGATTACTTTGCCTTTGACACAAGATAGAGTGCCTTCATTTATACTAAAATAATCCTTGATGAAGTATAAACCACTAAGGTTTGGATCCTTAGAAAAGCATTAAGTCCTCTTTGATTTCCATTGACACCTTGTAATTAGTAATCCAAGAGATGAGATGTATGAAATACCTTGTCAACACCACCAAGACTGATCAACAATAGAAGTACCTTTGAAGTCAACACCACCAATCCATCCCCTCCAATCCATCCAAACAGTCACTGTCCTCAAAGTGCACCCTAAAAACACCTAATCAACAAAGTTATAAAAGAGGAATGAAGGAGCTCATTTTCATATCTTGGAGATTTATTTCTCTCATTGCATAGTTTACACTATGAGTTCAACTTCAAACGCTAGGACAAAAACCTTATGGATATTTGCCTTCGGAGATGAAGGATTTCTTCCAAGTCAAATTCATGGTGGATTCACACAGGATACACAATTGTGCATAAATGGAGAAACAAGGATTTTATTTATAATTGCCGGCTTTAGATTCCCACATACAAATTTATTGAGATTTGTAGGCAAATAATAAATTTGTATTTGTGGTGTGTGCGAATGGTGAAAGAATAAAAAAATGTAACTGATGTGTAGGGGAGAGGACCTAGTAGTTGAGCATGTTTCAATAGTTGTGATAGTAGTTGTTTATATAATGCCCAATATTTTTATCAATATTGGACCAATAGTTGTGACATGACTACCCATAATTAAACAAAACGTATTCCTTTGATCTAAAAGCAACCAATCATGTGATGCCACATCAGCACTCAACTACCCATGATATGAATGCACAAGTATTGGTTGACTACACCTTGACAAAAAACATGTTGATGTGGCCCCGAAACGAAAGCTATAAGTAGGGGACTTGCCAAGTAAGCTGCTGTAAGAAATTGGGAGTGATTTGAAATTTCCACATAGGATAATTAGAAGGGTGAAGTTAGGGTGCTCAACTACTAGGTCCTCTCCCCTATGCAAAGTGAGATTGGATAGAGATTATGTGTTGTGGGTGTTGTGAAGAAATTAGCTTGGGTTTACCCCAACCGTACCATTGCATATCCTAAACAGCAAGTGAGAGGGTCAATTCATATTTATGAAAGCTTGAAAGCCTTTTACATATGCTAGTGTGGCCTTCCCAAGGTTGACCCAAGCTAACCATAGCATCTACAAAGGAGGCTCATGCATGAAAAAGGGGCTGCACTTGGTAAAGGGGGTGCTATACAGCTAATATGGGTTGTAAAAGAATGTTGATTGGGATTTGTGATAACTCAGCAGATAAGGTCACCAAATTGACATTTTGCATAGTTATTTTGATCTTGCTAATTTCTGAAGCAATTTTCTGTTATGTGTTATAACTTATTTTATATCAGCAATATACAGAAATATTGTAAGACATCTGCTCCGTACATGCTTCAATAATTTCAATAATTAAAATTTGTTATCAATAAGGATTGAGGAATTAATGTTATGATGATCATTTATGAGATTCCTTCAAAACAAGTTGAAAAATAAACCCAGACTAGCTGAAAGAAAACTGTTCGATGAAATGCCTGCATAGCAAAAATTGTGATAATTTGCAAGTTTGATAAAAATAGCTGGAGAGGGTTAAATAAAAGGTAGCGTGTGTGTAGAATGATTTTAGATAGAGGACAAAATCAACAAATCTTTGAAGATATTAATCTCTACCCTTGTAATTTGTATAAGAAAAATAGAAACTGTTTAATCCATGGCTTTGTTTGACATGTGTTTTTAGAATAGCAAAATAGAGTTTTAGCAAATTTACCATTAGTATGCTGAGAAATGATAAATACCATATAATATAATTGTATCGAGTCAAAAACATGGTCATACTTTCCAAAATTAAAAAAATGGTATCCTTTCACAAATTTGGGAAAAAAAAATAAAAAATAAATTGTTAGTGCTCAAGTCAGATGCCATACAACTTATAGTGCAAGCCTATGTGTATACTTTATAGCTAGCCTCCGTAGTATCATCAGCATCTCTATGAAGAACATTGCCCATGTTTGAAATAATGGAAACAGTTTGCACTACACAATGGATTACATATGAAGAAAAACAACAGTATTTTTTTATGCACCTGCCCAGCAGTTGTGCTCATGAATAACTATAAACTTTTTGTGGCTAATCAATTACATACACTATTTAATGCAATTTAAAATATATAGCATTCTTTTGTTCTGTAACCAGTGGTTCGCTCAAGCTCACATCAAATCTTTGAACTCAAAATGGGAATGACGACTTCTACACAAGATCCTAAAAGTTAGATACCATCATAGCAACAAACTCAACTGAGGATCACTGCTTAGAATTATATATAATCGATTCTGGAAAACAGTATTTTTCAGATTTTACTTGATATTTTAAGAAAACATAACAAGTAGCTCTCACACCGTAATTGGTTAAGACTTTACATTAGGAGTTAAAGTTAGCATTTCTTTTTTAACTGCAATAATATGAAATAACTTACAAGCACCTCAAATAAATAAATTACCTCCATTTGGACATCCAAGTGCTTCAGCAATCTGAGAAACTGGTTCTGATTGATTTCGACTTCTTTTCTCATGAACCTGCCCTGAACCATCAGAACTACAAGTCCTGGATACATATATAGTGTTAGAAGTCTGGGAGAACACAAAAAATCTTACATTTTCAAATAAAGCATCTTATTTCTGAAAACTTAGTTCAACAGTTAAACATAATGAAGTATTTAAATGATTAGCTCTCTCAATTTGTTGTGTCCAAGGTACATCTCATTATTTAGTTACTAGTATGCTAGGACAAGGAATTTTTACATTGGCTCTCATTTAATAAGTCTAAAGAATGATATAAGAATGAAATAGAGGGAGACAATTTTTATTGATTCAACACCAAAGTGCAGCTCCTGTGCCTTGGAAGGGGACTTGAACATAGGAGATGCTACCTTGTAGTGCAATTTCCTGTAAGAAGCCTGGTGTCTCTAAACCCCAATTTGATAATGAATAATGCAATTTTTTTGGTGTTTTGGTGTTTTGTAATGTTTTGGTGGGTTTTTGCAGTTATATGATTTTTTTGTTGAATTTAATATAAGCAACCAGCTAGACATAATTCATTGCAACAACAAGAATTCGAGCATAATATTCTTCTAAATAGGCTGCAAATAACTTTTATTGATAATAGAACGTATACAAAGCATAACCCACATTAATACATGCTCAAGAATGTGATTATGAAGCTCTTATAAAATTCTGGAAATTAATTGCAAAAACCTGGAATTAATTTGCAGCAGCTATAAAACCCTTGCATGGTACGGCTTGCTTGAAATATGTAACTTCTCCCCTTCACAATTGATGAAATGCCTCTCAAAAACCCTCAACGCAGCAAAGTAAACCCTTGTGTAGATTCCACAAATATGCAAATACTGTAGCGTGACACTGTAGCGGCACTATTCACGGGTACTGTAGCGGTTTACTATTCACGGGTACTGCAGCAATTTACCAAGCTTCTAATCTGCAAATGTTTATTCCTTGAAACCTTTGAAACCTTGAATAGAACTTCTCAAATATGCACAAATTTGACTTCTGAATAAAGCCAACTCAGGAGCAATCTTCAGCTGAATCTCTCACAACCTCAGAATGCTAGACTATGAAGAGTTTCCGTTCTCCAAAGCCTGATAGTGACTGAAATCTGCAGAAACCCTTGTTTCACAAACTCCAAAGTTCTCCGAGAAGAAAAAGACAAATTAGAATAATCAACATCATAATAGTTCGATTTGTCTATGGTGAAATATATATATTCTCCCAATAGGGTCGACCCTTCTCAAAAAGCAATAAATGATATTAAATTCGCCTCTTTGATTTAGGCTATTTAATTAATAAATGGCGTCCCTTTATAAATGAATAATAAATATTCATTTAATAATAATATCGCTCCTTTATTATAAAGTTATAAAGTACTTTATAATAAGCCATTTAATAATTAATATTTAATTTAACCACTAATATAATCATTATTTGACTTTATAATATAAAGTCACAATAATAATTATTTAATCATCATTAAATACTCAAATATTCTCCGTTTGCTCATCCAACTGCCAAACTGGGTCGAGTTTGAGAAAACCAACTGAACCAGGTGCCTTGCCAGAAATAGTAAACCCTGACAACTTGACTTACTATAAATAGTAAGTGTCTAAATATCACTTTGTGAGCATCTGCAAAGGTCCAAACCTGAATCAGAAAGTGAAGTATTGTCTCCAACCACCGGGTAATTGCCACAAAGGACCCTTTGTCCATAACTGTCAGCCTACGAGGGTCAAAAAGATAGGCTCACTCCTCAACAAACAATGTCAGCTAAAACGGGGACATTACATTTCCTTGCAGCTGGTTGAACTGTGTTAGAATTGCATTTTTCTTTCCTGGGTGCTTGATATGAACTTAGTGAGAACACCGGTGGGAAAAATACAATAAATGGTTTTACAATCTAAACTGGGTTACATGGAAATGCGGTATGACATCAGGGATAATGGGTTGTAATGACCCTCATAATCCACTATCGAATGTTCAAGGGAAAAAATATTTGAAGCCTCATAAGGGCTTATAAGGCATTTTTACCATTAAATACTCTTACAAAGATTATTTCTTACATCACATAGAACAAACAATGTTTTTCTATGCTTGACATTTTTGACGCTTTATATTTCTCTTTAAGGACTCTTGAAAGTTAGCATTGGCTCAAAGAATTCACAATCTTTGACTTGTGTTTTCACAATATCCATTATTTAATTTTTCGCTCTCATAACAGCATGCTCCCAACACTCTAAGGAAAAGCCTGACCTAAGCCCCAAGAAGACTAAGCTTAAGTGATCAGACCTGCAACTTATGATCAGGCAGAGACAACTTTGGACCAATTCATAAGGGTATCTTCCCCTTCTTTAAGCTTTGCTAAGCCAAGTGGGGCATTCCCTAAGGTTTTATCGTAGGACAATTAGAAAGACATGAATTTTCTCAACCTATTTTTGACAATAAAGCATACCCTATGCACGAGATAACTCCAATATTAAGCTTCAATGTACTAGTTTACACATGGTTGGCAGACTCTCACTCAGCAAAAATTCAGCAGACCAAAAGTTTGTGACTCAAAAAAAATTCAGCAACTTCAAAAGTTGTCTAAATTTCTTTAAAAACAATTTTTTTGCAAAAATCAATGATAAAATGTATCCAATGAGTCCATAAATGAGTACAAAAGTGATTTTTATTGAATTTGACTCATTTGAATACAAACTGAGTATAAAATTGCATCATCATGCGCAATCCTGATACAATAATTAGCTGGCAACTATTATGAATTTATGATGCTTGCCTTCAAAAATAATCATCATAATTCATAAATTGCATATTACAACATTTAATATATTCCTCTTTCCTAATCTAGTGAAAATTTGGGGAGAGATTCTAATCCTTCCACTCTGTTGCAGCTCCTCACTCGGCATAGAAGGTTGTGTTGGTGGCTTTGGCTTGACCTCCATCCTACTGCTAGATGGCAATGACTCCATCTCTACCTCATCAATGTCATCCAATGACAATCCAGTAGCTCCTTCTCTTGCAACCACATCCTCCATTGCTTGCCTCTCAAAATTAAGAATCTTGTCTGCAATAAACATTGGGGTCTCTTCATGCCACCCTGTCCAATCAGTATAAGAATCAATGACCTCCCCCATCCTCTACATTTCTTGTGAGAAGTCGAAGGTTGTATTGTATAAAGACAAGGCCAATAAGGCATTTTTGAGTTAATTTATTCCACTTCTTTGTATGAATGGCCTCAAACAAACTCTAATTGCACTCACAACAAGATGCACTAGAATTGACTCAAAATGAGGAGGGCTAATCTTTGAAGATATAGGGTGTTTGCACCCCAATCTCCCCACCAAGAACCTACAAAATAAGATATCCAAGAATTAGTAAGCAAACCATATTTTATCAATAGTTGTAAAATTCAAAATTTGTATCTTGTAAGATGTATGTGATGTAAAAAAATCATTTTTTGTTACTTGGTGATTGAGTGGTTCTTCCTCAAATAGCTAGTGTCAAGGAAAAGAGCTTCCCCCTACCAATCCTATAATTTTGCAATTCCTAAACAATGAGGTCTCTCACCTCAATCTTGTATGTCATCCTCTAAATGCGTTTCATGAGGCCCTCCATAACCTCTCTATTGTGATCTTTGAAGCTATCTAAATAGAAAAAACCAAGGTTGAGAAAGCACCTCACTACATGAATGGGTTGGTGGAGTTGATTGTTTCACCTCCAATCAATGATCTCCGAAATGGGATCAAATTTAAGTTTATCCCCCTCATAATAGTTTCAAATGGACTCTTTGGCCCTATCCATGGCCTCATAAACATATCTCATTGGGTTTTGATCCCCATCTACTAAGCGCAAAACTCTAACTAGGGGCTCTAACACCTACAAATACAAACAAATTAAAGTTACAAATTTATAATGAAAGTAAATAATTTAAAATTTAAAAATAAAATATTCAATTTGAATTTTAAATCGAACTTTTGAGGTTACTTTGATGATCTTTGTAGCTCTTTGTGCAAATAGATTATTCAAGACTATCCTTGCAATCCTCTCACCTTCAAGCTTCTTTGAAAATGATAAGCCTAGCCATGCTTGACTCGTAAACATTTGTTTCAAAAAAGTCAATAAACTAATAATGCTTTGCAACGTTAGGAAGATCATTGCAAAGCTTGTGACACCCAATTGCACCAGTTATTTTCCTTTGGTGTGATCTCTCATCAAACTAAGAACCCAAGGGTGATTATAAATAAATTTTGTTATGCTTCTTGCATCATCTAAACCAGTCCCACTCAATTAATTTCACCTATATCCTCCAAAAGAAGGTCAAGGCAATGTGTTGCACAAGAGGTCCAAAAAAGTGACAGATACCTCTCCTCAAGCAATCTCCTTGTTGTCACATACATTGTTGCGTTGTCAATTATAATTTACACTACATTCTCTATGCCAACCTCGAAGACGACTTCCTCCAACATTAGACTCAGCTTTTTGCACTTTTTACTTTGTCAAAGGCATTAACTAAGTTCAAAAAAATTACCTCACTATTTGAAGCTACCAAAAAGTTGATAAAGGTGCAGTTTATTCCATTCGTCCACCCATTTGAAAGAATAGTGCAACCATATTTTCGCCATTGCTTCTTTTGTTCTTCCACATCTAGAATTTCATCTTTAGTTGCATCCATGAGAAATTTTCCACTTAAGTCTTTTCGAGAGGGTGCCTTGTTGTCTTTTCTTGCAACTATCAATGCAATTACTAAATTCTTCCAATACAAATTACTAACCAAATTGATGAGAAGGTTGTTGAAATACCAAAAACGGGCACATGCCTTATCTACTCTTTCATGCACTCATTGTTCTGCCTTGTACCTTCCAATGACAATTGTGCTCTAGGTATGTTCCAAGGTACAAAATGCTATGTAGTGTTTGTGTAGGTTCTCTACACAAAGTAGATGAAGTGGATGCCAATGTGCTTCATATGCATGGACCATGAACGAGGCCCACTATGCATTCCAATATCATATCTTCATCTATTTCTACTTGCAATTGAGGACCATTAGATCTATCTATGGATGCTACTATGGTTGTTGTTTACTCAATAATGAGAATTAAACGATTAAAAAAGAGTAAACGAAATTACATAACAGCAATAATAAAATATATCGATCACTCATAACAACGCTAAGAGAATATGTCATGTATTCCTTTATTCATTGAATATGCAATAATCATAGGATACAAAACACATGGAATCCCCGATGGAGTAAGCAAACACAACATATATAGAATAGCCGACGGTTGCTAAGAACTGCCAACCGTCGGCAACTATACTCCAACTTTTAATAACTACTTCCTAATTACAACATCTAACAATTATTTGTTTTTGTTGATTACAATATTATTTACTTAGTGTATTTGGTCGACTACATCAACCTCCCCAAAAAGAAAGTCATCTTCCAGACAACTTGCAAACAAAATTGGAAGACAACAATACAATATGCTAGCTACTGAGAGGATGGATGAGAAGACGTCCTTAGAGCCGAGTAGATGTCTAAGCACTAAGTTGGAGAAGTCAGTATACTTCTTGTATCCGTAGCTTGAGGTGATGTGGTGCTATCAGTTCCCTCTCCCTAGCCGTCTTCGCGATGTGTGCAACCTCTTTCAATTGATGCTTCACCTTTTCAATTTCCTTGTCCTTGGCTTCAATCTAGGTGTTCTATTATGTCAATTCCATCTCTTTGGCTTGGATTTGATTGTTCTTTTCTGTCAATTATATTTCTTTGGCATTTTTGCTTGTTTGGCTTCAATGAGGTATGTTTGTTGTGCTAGTTGGCTTTCGAAGTGTTGGTTAAGGGCATTCGCCTCGGCCCGTACCCTCTGTGAGATAGATATGGCCTCGTCAATTTTGCTGGTAAGCTGAAGATTAGATACTTCTTAATGCTTTAGCTTATAAAACACTTCTTTGTATGCAATCTCCATGCCAAAAAGAGCCGAGATTAGTTTCCCATATCTCCCCTATAACGTAGGCTTGGCGGGGTACCATGTCACCAACATCTCGTTGGTCTCAATCTTTGGCCAGCCTCAAGAAATGAAAGGCTAGTAAACTCATTCTCACAACTCGTCTCCATGAATGCTAAAATACATTACGCCTCATGCCATCCCAATGGAGAGTGGGCACAGTCCAATCGACGGGAAATAACAACAACCTCCTATCTGACTGCAACTATAGGCTCTAAACTCTGAATATATCTCTGAAAAGAACACTATGAATCAATCTCATTTGGTTTGGGAATCTCAATGGTTATCCCTTTTGAATCATTGGATTCCTCCTTTGCAGGAGGAGGAAATGCAATCGTGGGTACTGTGGGAGTGATTATTGGCAGAGTGGCTACCAATGCAGTGACTACCAACAACTATTGTATTGGAGTTGGCTCCCCCTCCTATACATGCACTAGCTATGTTGTATGAATAATCGGTTGTGTAGTGGTCGATGGTGTTATACTCAATTGTGTAGTAGTTGGTTGTGTACCTCTCCCCTATTGATGGAACAACGCCAGGTTGGTCGATAGCCATCTCAATATCCACCACATTTTTTTTCCAAAACTTCACCCGTTAGCATTAGCCAAATAATAATGATAAACAACTGAATAAAGCAACCTTCCACTTTCTAATCACATAGTTCCCGATGTGGGCAAGGTGAGAGCATACAGTAGTAAGGTGAACATTGCATTAACTGAAAATCATCCACTTATTTAGTGGGATGAGTGATAATCAAAATCAACAGAAAGCAAATACCTTCCACTTTTTGGTCACCCAGATCTTGATGTGGGCAAGGTGAGAGCATACGGTGGTAAGGCTTACAATATTGAGCTTCTAAGTAAAACCACTTCTTCAATGTGGTAAGTATGTAAATTCAAGTGCATGAAATGAAACCATTCGCTTATTGATCAGACATTGCAAGAAAGTAAAGAAAACTCGGCCGCTGTTATGTCCCTAACATTGTGACATTAAGATAATAAAATACATATTTAAATATTAAACCATTTGATATCGTCATAATTATAATTGTCAAAGACAATATTATAATTATAAATAACCATAAATATTAAATAATATTTAAAATATAATGGATATTAAAAGTATATAAAATATTAATATTATATTCTATGAAAAATAAACATAAAATAATATTATAATCATAATTATATTATCGATATTAAAATAATAAATACTAACAATTTAAATATTATAATCGATATAAAATATATATATATATATATATAATTACGTTGTACCATTTGAATATTGTTATACTTAAAATTAACAGAAGGTATTATAATTATAATTATAACTACTATATATGACATTATACAATCAATATTTTGTAATAACAATAATGTCGAGAAATGATAAATAATAAAAGAGAGGAAGATATTATAAAGAGTAATAATAAAATAAAGGGATATTTCTTACCTCCCGACAATACTGAAGAATCTGCGGCCCTTGAGAAGAGACAGATTCCTTGACGTGTCGCTAGAGATTACAAAGGGGGGATTCAGGAATTCTGGACGGGAGAAGTAAAATGGACGGGTATGGATTGGAACAGGGGTTTTAGCCGCCTTATTTACTTGGTTCCATTATCGAGGTTTGAGCAT
Organism: Sequoiadendron giganteum; assembly: GCA_007115665.2. Lineage (NCBI taxonomy): Eukaryota > Viridiplantae > Streptophyta > Pinopsida > Cupressales > Cupressaceae > Sequoiadendron > Sequoiadendron giganteum. The sequence continues at coordinate 236,578,848 of CM021101.1, forward strand.
TCGCATATATGGTCATTGATTCTATATCACGTCAGAACATCATATTATCGAGAGTTATGCGCTGAGTATGGGAGTGTCCATATTATAAGTTGATCGATATTGAAATGGGCGCTACCTTAGTGAAACAATGATATTTGATGAAACCTTATTATCGAGCCTTCTGTTGAAATTCATTGACATGCGTATTTTGGATTCCACACGAGAATATTTACAAGGGAAAGAGTAAGGGTGACATGGGAGTATTTTCCTGAAGTCAAAGGCACACATCAGAAAACAAACAGCCAGATAGTTTTCCATCGCTAAGATTAAGGAAGTGGCGACCAAATGTGTTATGACTAAACACAACGATTGTATAAGCAACAATTACTAGGCAGCGATTAGGAGGCAACAAACAATCTAAAGAAGTGGGCGATCAATAATAATTAGTGTAAGAATTCTTAACTTAGAGTCACATCCATTTGGAAGGACATCTCTATTCAAAAAGTCCTTTCTTGTGAAGACATTCGATATAAAAAGGAATATGTTCTAGAGCATCTACTAAAAAAGGTCATTACAACCGCTTATGCAACGAGCGCACCACTTATTCAATGGGGTAAGTAGCAAAAAAGTACAAGAGCAAAATCACCAATGGTACTACCAAAGGTGTTACAAAGGAGCTCAATATAAAATGTTCCAAAATATCATAAGTTGTTACACTATGAAAATGATGATAACTAGAAGAACAACTCCCCAATATGGTACCCCAACATGAATATAAGTACTCCCCAATGGTACTACCAAAGGTGTTACAAAGGAGCTCAATATAAAATGTTCCAGAATATCATAAGCTCTTGTTACACTATGAAAATGATGATAACTAGAAGAACAACTCCCCAATATGATACCCCAACATGAATATAAGTACTCCCCAGCAAAATATAACAATGATACCAAAAAGAAAGACACCAAAAGGACTATAGAAGGTCTGATATGCTGCTGCTACAGGTCTGATATAGAATTTTCAGGTCTGATATGGAATGAACAGCAGACTGGAATGCCAACCAGCGACTACCCAATGGACACAACTTCACCAAATCACCATGAAACTCTTCCAAAATGCTTGCAATTCAAAGGTCAAGTCTAGGTGCCTTATGCACAACCCAAACAGCAAGGTCAAGGGTAGATTTTCAGTCACCACAACCAAAATAACAACTACCCCAAAGTGTACGACCTAGCTAGAGGGGCAACCTGCTCTAGAAAATCAGAAACTCCCTTAAAACTTCTAAAAACTTGAGCAAAGGGGTGCCCAAGGATTAGGAAATGATTGGTCGAATACTCAAAAGAGGATCTCAAACACCCAAATCAGCATGAGTGAATAGGTGGTACGGCTCGGCTATGGAAAGGTACGGACCAGCAACAACAAAGTCTGAAATATCACTCCAAAAATGCTCCTACTACATTGCAAATCATCACACACACCAAAAAGCATATCTAAAAGACATCGTACAAATCCAAAACATCATAATGAAAGAAAAGCCAAGCTCAATGGCAACCCCTGCAATGCAGCTACTCCAACATCCAACTAGGGAGTGTCTTGCAACTCTGAAATTGAAGCCAACCTTGAGGGTTTTCTTCTTCAAAGCCCAAGGATTCTCACCACAATTCGGCAACACTTCGTTATCATAAGATTGCATAATCAAATGAGAGCATAGAGGGGAGGTATAAATAAGAATAAGGGCTCTACTTTTCAAATCTCTTTCCCTCTAAATGTGACGCCAATGCCAAGAAATGATTTTTTTTTGCTTAAGTCTCCATTTGGGCGTCCAAACTCATGCCCCCCTTTTAAAAACAACTTAAGTTATTCATCCTAGGCGTGGGGCAAAAAGTGAACTTAACTTAAGACATTGCTAAAAATAGCAATAATGCCCACTGAGGATCTCAAAAAACCCAAAAAACACTCTAGAAAACCACTGCAATTACCCCTTGAAATGCTAACAAGAATCTTGCAATCCCTTGAAATGCCTTTGAATAGCCTACAAGACTCTGAAAATAGGCTAACGGACACTAAAAAGCTTAGGACTCAGAAGGAGACATTACATGGAATAATATGATTATTGAGCAGCCCATGAATTCAACAACACTTTTATGGGTATACTGGTTATAACTTATCACCATTGATTTTAAATAAGGTTCAAAATCACGCCAATTAAAAAAGGGAAGCTGCACAACCTTGTCTACTTGAGCATGTTGGAGTGCAAGTTTCAGTGATTTTGCATTATCCACTGTGAGTTCCCCTTTGTCGTCATATAATATGCAAGTGTACTCTTTCCTTCTGTCTACACCATACAGTGTCTCTATCCTTGTTTTTCTCCACCATACAATGACCTTCATTTTCTGTTGTCGCCATGAGCTCAACTGTTGCCATTGTACAATCTCTTGGTGCCATACGGTGTGAGTTATGGGTCGTACAATGCACAACCTTGTCCCAAATCTTTTGCTATACTATATTGACCCTCCATCGTTCGTTATGTTTCCTTTGCCATGCGTTGTGATGAATGCTTGATCATACGGTGTTCTTTCTTCGTCGTACACTGCAATAAACCTCCCCACTTTTTAGTCACTGTTATACAATGCAAATGTGTCTCGTCCGCCATACAATGATTTTCAAAGGTTGCACGATATGAATTTGGTATGTCTTCTTCCTTCGCCATACAGTATGAAAGATTGCTTTTTCTTTTGTGTTTCTCTCCAAGAGGTCGTACAAAATTTATGAAGTGAATTATTACCGCCTTCCGTACTTTAGAATTTTTAATTGGCAATATTTTTTTTTTTCTAGTTTTGATATTTTAATTTTCTTCTTTTCCGGTATTTTAATAATTGCCAATTGAAATATTTTAAGAAATCCACCTTTTAATATTTCCTTACTTTAATATTTCAATATTTTTCCTCTTCAATAATTTCCAATTTAATTTTTTAATTCAGTTCCCGCACATTAATATTTTTTTGCTTTTTATTTTTATCTTCATTTTCACTTTTTCTTTTTTGTCTTCTTCACTCAATTTTTGTTCAAAATTTTATTTTTTAGGCTTGATCTTGTATATCAATTAATTCCGGTTTTCTGTAATTCACATTCTCATAGCTTGATCCAAGGCATGTTATTTTTGAGGCTCAATGTTGTTTTCAAAATAACCACGACCTTTTGTAATAGTCATATTCGCAGCAGGTTCCTACGTATTCAAGATCAAATATTTTTTGTAATAATGGTGGATTTTTCATACCTTTTTAATTTTGGCTACTATCGATATACATGCCTCCTCTTTGCTAGTACTATTTTACTTCATCTCCCTTGATTGTCGATGGTGCCACTAGATTATGTACTGCGCACCATAGCCCATTAGAGGTCGATAACGGAGGTGGCTTCATGTTATGGTCTATTGCCCACCAAATTATATCTACATTGCATCTGTCTCATTCTACTACAACGTAATGTTTGGCCATGAACATTGGTTGTAGGCCTGCGCCTTCTTCCTCCCAGTCTTCTGAATGTTCTTTTGTATGTCATTCTTTGACGGTCTTCCTCTTCTTTTGATCTTCTTCCAATTTGTAGCTGATATATCCTCTTCTTCATCCCGAATATGGTGCTTTCAAGTGCCACCCGCCATGTAATTTGACCCATTTTGTAGGTGGTCCAAAGAGTGCATATGTTAAATGTCGATGGATTATGGGAATTGGCACACCTTTAGGTTCTTGTAGAATAGGTTTTACTACTACGCCTTGTGATCCTTCTGGTATTTGCATGGTAGGTTTCTCATTTACCATCCAATCCACCATGTTGATTGCAATCGATCTCTCCTTGTATGGCTTTAATTTTGATCTATTGATAGTATCTTTCAGTATAGTGTCGTCCAAATTCTCTAGCTTGATAGCCCCATTCCCAGAGATTTCTCATATTTTAAAGGGACCAAACCATCTCACTTTGAACTTACGTGGTTTAATTTCATTAAGACTATTGTACTTCAAAAATAACTATATAGACTGGAATTTTACTCGCCAAAAATGTTTGTCATGCCAATACTTCTTTTTTGTATCACCTATGTTGCTCATTGGGCGAGTACTCTTCATTTGTATAGTTTGTTTAATTGGAACAGTCGTTCCTTCAAACTCTCCATGTCGCCTAGATAGTTCTCAATAGCAATCTTTAGGCTCGATACCATATACTCGGTAGAGACTACAACTTCTTGACTGTACATCAAGTGAAATGGTGTGTGGCCTATCACCACTTTATATGTCGAACGATAAGCCCATAGTACGATTGGCAACTTCTCTTCCTAGTAAACTTCTTCGATGTTGCACAACTTGTGGATGACGAAGACAAGTACTTTCTTTGTGGACTCTGCCTATCCATTCAACCTCGAGTAGTACAACTTGATATGTTACAAAAAATCCACAACTCCATCATCATCAAACGAATCGCATGGTTCACAAGTGCCCTCCCCTATCATCGGTGATCTATATTGGAATGTTGTACCTCGTGAAAATCTACTCATATATGAATCTCGCCGTACTAACTGCAATGTTGTTTGGCGATGCTCGAGCCTCAACCCATTTTATTTGGTACTCTGTGGCAACGACTATGTATATGCATCGATGTAGTTTGATAACTTTCAACGGATCAATGAAATAAAGTCCCCACCTCTCGAAGACTTCCTGGGATTGACATGGGAACAACGACATTTAATCTCTCTTTAGTGGTTTACCAATTCTCTGGAAAGTATTGCATCCCACCACTCATTGTTGGGTGTCGATGTGCAATGTCAGCCACTATAGACCTACCAACAGGATTTTACAAGTTGTAGTATTAGATCCCATATGTCTTCTAACCAACCTTTCGTCTGCTTCTTTAAGTACTCTTGGGACTTCCTCCTCCATGATGCATCGTTGTTGTACATGGTCCAGCTCCATTTTATATAACAGCCTGGTTATGAGTTGGAAGGTTTCTTTCTTCAAAACTAGTTTCCTTCTCTCTCAGTGGCATTTCCTTGGGAAACGTAGAGGTGGAAAGGTATTCTCCAAAAGCTCTCGTACCATGGAGGTAGTATTACGATTTGAAATAAATGGGCATTTGGGAAGTCTTCATTTACTCCCTCTGGAGGTTCACCTGATTTGATCCTAGACAATTGATCAGCGATGACATGGCTCTTCCCTAGCTAGACGATGATAGTGAATGTGAATTCTTATAATAGTAGGATTCATCTACTCACTCATCCTTGGATTATTGGTTTGTTCATTAGGTACATAAGGGCTTAGTGATCAACGCAGAATGTGAAGGGTGTTGCCAACAAATAATGTTTGAACTTTTGTACAGCATAGACCATTACTAGCACTTCCCTCTTTGTCATACTATAGTTCTTCTCTACCTTTGACAATAACCAGTTGGCGAAGAATATTGGGTGGTCTAACCCTTGTGGTCCCACTTGTGCCAATGTTGCTTTGATTGCATTGTTTGATGCATCGACGTGTATGTGAAACTCTTTATTCCAATCAAGGTATGGAAGGATCAGCGAGCTTATTAATCGTAACTTCAGTTCATTAAAGACCTTCTCTTGGTCTTCTATCCATGTGAATGGTTCACCCTTCCTTGTGAGTACGTTGAGCAAGTAGGATATCTGGGAATGTTTTTTGATAAATCTTCTATAATAACTGACATGACCCAAGAATGACTTTACTCTAGTGATGTTCTAGGGTGCTTCTATCTGTACGATCGCCCATATTTTGTTTGGGTTGGTCATCAATTTGGCTTTGCAAACTATGTGACCAAACAGTTTGCCCTGAGGCACTATGAAACGACACTTCTTCGGATTCAATGCCAATTGTGTTGCTCTGCATTGTTTCGTACATTATTGGAGAGCCTTCAAATGTGTGTCTTGGTCAATATAGATCGACCAATCATTCAAGAATGCCTTATAATTTCCCACTGAGATTTTGTCGAATATGTGCAAAATGATTCTTTGAAAAGTTGTCGGAGCATTGCATAGACCGAACAACATCCAATTGTATGCATACACTCTGTCTTCGACCACAAACATAGTTTTCAATTTGTCCTCCTCAGCTATTCTTATCTAATTATAACCGAAGAATCCATCCATGAATGAATAAATTTTGTGGCCAACTACCTCTTCTAGTATGTTGTCAATGAATGGAATCGAAAATTGGTCTTTTATAGTTACTGCATTCAAGCTTCGGAAATCCACACATTTGCAAATTTGTTTAGAATCCTTTTTTAGTGATATGACCATGGGAGAGATCCAATCACTAACTTCAACCTTGAAGATTATTCTAGCTTCCAACATTTTTTCAATTTCCTTGGACCTTTGCAGCATAATTTTTGTTCATTTGGTAGGGCCGCTTTCGTACAGGTTATGCTCCTGGTACCAGAGAGATTCTATGTACACATAGTTTTGAAGGTATCCCCTTCAAGTCTTTGTATGTCGAAGCAAAAGCATCCTTGTATTTTGTGAAGATCCTGAATGTTGCAGCCTTCAACACCAGATTCCAATCGTCTCCAACTAGGATCATTCATGGGCTATTTTCTTCTCCTAAGTTCACCTTCTTCATTCTCGGTTCTTCATACTAGATCACCTTGTCTCGTTCAAAAGTATGAGCTAGCATGTCATCCACCCTGACCACTCCCTCCTTGTAATCTTTGTACTCTGGAGGAAATGTCTGACTTATTGTGGCTTTGTTCTCTTCTTCTCCTTCAATCTCCCTGATTTGCAACATATTGCAATCATGCTAGAACACTTCATAGTCTTCCATTTGCCAGTGGGAGCTCGTTTCGTCCTCCGAGCAATGTTGGAGGTCAAGGACACCTTCGTCATTTAGTTCCATAAATATTCTTTCTTCATCTATTCCTAATTCAGCTCCTTCCGAGACTAAATCGGACAATGCCATCTCTTTGCTCACTACTTGATTTCTATGGAGTGTATTTTGTTTCTAGTTATGGTCTACGTTGGCTGCAATCAACCATCATCTCCCAAGTAATGCATCATACACCTTTTTCTCCAACGGAATGACCATGAAGTTCAATAGGAATGGTTCGGTCTTGATTGTCACGTTTTACAGCATCAACGTTCCCAATGGCTTGATGCCATGCTGGTCAATGCCCACCAATTAGAATGTTGTTGGCCAAAGTGTCGGCTTTTAGAGGTACTTCCATGTATCTTCGGGCAATACGTTGACTCCCGATCCTGCGTCGACAATAGTGCTTGTTACGATCTTCCCCCTAATCTCCATTTGAATGACAACCAATTTCTTTCCTATGTTCATCGAGAGTAGCATTGGGTCGATGATTTGTTTTCCCTCGAGTGGTGGCTCTAATATCATGCCTTCCTATTGTCAAGTTTGATCGTCACCGACCATCTTTGTAATTGCCATTCTCAATTATCGCATGGTTTTTAGTAGGTATGTTACCTAGATTGGTATGGCTATCTGTAGCATCTACTGTACGATGTTCCTTTTTGACTCTGATCGCAATGAGGTACTTGCAGTTTCGTTGGAGGTCCTTTGTTCTTTCGCCATCTCTTGTTCTACTTTGGCTTTGGCTTCTCAAAGTCGTTCCTTTTCTGTACGAGGCTTTGGGTATATTGCCTTCTTTTGTGCTCTAATAATTGCTAGAACCTCCTTGTCTCATTCCTCCACGTCCAAATGTTGATGCCTTTTTGCTTCGGGCAGTTGGTGTCTTATTGATCATCTAGTCCACACGACTTACATAACATCCCCATTTTGTTTTAGTTACTTTGGCATTCTTTGACAAAGTGACCCCATTTGTTAAATTTTTAGCACTGGACCATCGATCTTCCCTTTGTATCATACCGGATCCTCCTTCTTTGTCCATTGTTGTGGAATTGATAGTTATTTCCTCGTTTGTTCTGGTATCCACCAGAGGATACATTCGTGTTAATGTTTTGTGTTTTCGAGGGTGTGGTCAAAGGAGTTGACTGATCCCCTTGGGTGAAGAGCACTTGTGTGCTTCTTGTCTTCAAATTGTATGGGCACTCCTTAATGGAATGTCCCATTACTAAGCAAATGTCACAAAATAATTTTTTCGAACAATTTGTTTTTGTGTGACCTTCAACCTTGCTCTAGGTGCACCAAAATTCCTCACTTTCCTTTGCACTTTCCTTCTCGGCTTTTAGCTCCTTCATCATTCTCATTATATCCTTCCTTAACGCTTGAACAATCTTTGATTCACTATCACTGTTGTCATTTGTGCTCTCGTCGTCGTTCATCCTCTTTCCTCGAGAAGTTGTCTTATCTTTGCTTTCTATATCCATCACCCAATTGTAGGCATTGATGTATGATGACAGCAATATGACTTTCATCTTCTTCCTTTGTGAGGGAATTAATCCTTCGATGAACCATCTCTTCTTTAGTCCATCGACTGGCTAGTTTTCTTGTTTGACTAGTAATTCCTTGAGTCTACGATTGTAGGCTCATACATTCTCGTGCTTTCCTTGTTTAGTATTGTATATATCCGCTACGATTTCATTGTCATCTCTTAGGAATTTGAATTCCTCTTGGAACGCTCTTTTCAATGCATCCCATGTTTTCTTATGAGCTACTTCCAATTTGGTGTACCAATGAATGGCTATCCCTCTTAGAGTTGTTAGAAATGCTCTTAGCCAATATGCTCTATCATCCTAACTGCTCGCTACTCAGATTGTCTCACATGCTTTACAATGTCTTACAGGGTCTTTCGACCCATTTCTGGTGAACTTTGGGAGTTTCTACTCCTCCACATTCAAACTTGCTTGGCAAGTCAGAATCTTACCTCTATTGCACCTTCTATGATAGTAACCTATTTGGAGAGTTTTGATTTGTGCATTCTGATGCTTTCCTTGCACTCTCGGACATGCCACAATCTTTTACTCGTCCCTTTTCAACGCTCGTCACCCTCAGGTTGTTTTTTAGGTCCTTTTGATGCTCCCTTTGTCTTGTTCTTTTCGACTCCAATCTTCCAATGTTCGATTCTTTTGTCAATGTCATCTCTAGTTCTCTACCAAACCATCAGTAGGTTTTTTCCAGCCTTACCTTTGGCCGATTCTATTGGTATGAATTATTCTTGGATGGTTGGGTTGGCGGATTGGTAGCAACCTTCTTGCCTTCCCCTTCTCTCGATGATGGACCTTCTTTGTCACCTGGTGATGGCCCTTCTTCGTTTGTCGGTGGTGGTCCATACGGTTCTCTAGCGGTGTTCTCTTCTACAATTTATGCTTCGTTCGTCACTGATGGTACGAGCAGTTCTCTCGTTTGGTCGATGAGGTCAGTGCATGTTTTGTCGAGAAGTGGTAAGTTTCGGGTTATTTCTACTGACTCTTTCTTCATATGTTCTCTTCTCTTGGAAGTTCTATTTCTCTCCTGACTATGGCTTATGCTAACACTTCGGCTTCTACTCTTAGGTGGGCTCGGCCTTTCCCTCAAAAACTCTTTGCCTTCATCAACTTTACCCCTCAGGATCTTATTTTTTGGTCAATTGATTCATGACTAGTTTGTATTAATTTCCCAATTTTATTTGAGGTTAAGGGCATTAATTCTTTGACGTACATCAAAGGTCAATACCACGTTCTTCTTCCCTTATGTACCATTCTTCGTACCATTGTAGTATGTGTTGCCTTTGTTGTTCTTGGTCTCTCTCAGCTCGAAGATCTTGCAGGAATGATGAAGTGACATGCAATAAGTCTTAGCAATATGTCGAGAAGACAATCAACCTTTGGGTTGACGGTTAGGTTGTCCCAGATGGCTTCTTGAGCGATCTCTCTCTTGAGAGATTCCCTATGTACGTAGTCTCCTAACGAGATGTCCCACAGATCCACCAAGCCTTGTGTCAACTTGTCTTCCCTTTCGTCATTTGCTTGCACAAGTTCTGCAACTGGTTGTCCCATTACATCGCCATGATTCTCGTATATGAGTTGTGTTTCGTCAGGGTCCGTATCGATAATGACGCCAAATGTTTACTCAGTAATGAAAATTGAATGATTGACAGAGTGTAAACGGAATTACATAACAATAAGAAAATATATCAATCACTCATAACAATGCTCAAAGAATATGTTTTGTATTCCTTTATTCATCAGATATGCAATAATCAAAGGAAACAAAATGCATGCGGTCCTCGATGGAGTAAGCAAACATAGCATATATAGAATAGCCAATGATTGTTGAGAGCTACCAACCGTCAACAACTATACTCCAACTCCCGAGAACTACTTCCTAATTACATCTAAGAATTATTCATTTTTGTTGATTACAATATTATTTGCTTAGTGTATTTAGCAAACTACAATTTCTCTTGTCTTCTCCCTCTATAGATTTTAGTTTTTTCTCTCCCATCAATGCATGGTGTGCATTCATCTCTCATTTTATCTCTTTTGTGGTCCTATCACAGGGCTTGGTATCACGATGATTAATGCCTACAAAATGGTAGTTGAGGCGATTGATGCATCCATGATATAGGTTATGGCATCTTATGCAAATGACTATCCTAGGAGTTGGTCCCTATACGACATATTTCCAAATGGATCTCTGGCTCCAAGGGAATGAGTTCCTGTAACCCCTATCGATTGGGCTAAGCCTAAGCTTGATGTAGAGTGGGAGCCTGATCCAAAGGCCAAAGATTCTCTATTTGCCATTTTATCTAACCTACAAGTACAAACTACAACATATTTAATTCTTATATGCAAATAAATCAATAGAAATTACTATAAATCAACATAAATTCAATATCCAACTATTTCTCAGTATCCAATTGCTCAAGATTTTATTCCCAACAAAAAAGTATAAATCAACAAAATAATTCATTTATATTAAAAAAAAAGTGATTTTATTCAAAAACAAACAAAAAATGCTCATAAATTTATTTTTTTGGAATTTTTTTTGTAAATACTACTAAATACTATGAAATTATGAATTGTTTACAATCTACATGATAGGTTTTCAGCAGCTAATTTGAATTTTAATGCTTGGAAAGAACCAAAAAAGAAAAGAAAAAGAAAAAGAAAAAAACTATTAACTCGCCCTTCATATTTGCCTAACAATCCTTGTAATTAGCTCACATGTATGCAAGAATGTTGTGTGAGAAAGTGAGAGGGGTGTGCTGGCTTTTATAGGCAAAAAAACCACAAATATTGTGTTTCTTGTGCGTTATGTGTCTCTGCCATCTCTAGTGAGTTTTTTCCACGAACTCAAAGAGTTCTTTGGAAAAACTCAGCAGAAAAAACTTTATGAGTTACTCACCAGGAAAAAAAGCTAGCGAGTACTCACCAAGCTTGCGAACTATGGGTTTACCACAACCAAGAACTAAAAACCTCCTTTAACAAAAAGGCAGACCATGTATGAAACCAGTGATATATCATCTATCATCTCCTGTGGTGTAAAGATGCTATGTCTAAAGAGTATCAGTCCATTCTTGAAAATGATGTTTGGGACATCGTACCTAGACCCGAAGGCAAATATGTGGTATCTTCTAAATGGCTCTTCAAGATCAAGCATGCGACTAATGGGAGCATTCAGAAGTACAAGGCTAGATTCGTGGCTAGAGGGTTTTCAAAAAAAGAGGGAGTTGACTATGAAGAAACCTTTGCTCCAGTTGCTCATTATACTTCAGTCAAGACCATCATTGCTATTGCTGCATCTAGAGGATGGAAGATTCACCAAATGGATGTGAAGACAACCTTTTTGAATGGTGTAATCGAGGAAGAGGTATATATTGAGCAACCTGATGGATTTGAGGTACATGGGAAGGAGTCCCATGTTTGCAAGCTGAAGAAGGCCTTGTATGGTCTTAAGCAGGCTCTTCGTGCTTGGTACGAAAGGATTGATCGTTACCTGTTAAGTTTGGGCTTCTCAAAGAATGATTTTGATTCTAACCTCTACTTCAAGGTAATTGATGGTGAAGCATTGATCTTGGTTTTGTATGTTGATGATCTGATTATTACTGGAGAAGAACACCTCATTATCAAATGCAAGAAGGAGTTAGCTTCTGAATTTGAAATGAAGAATCTTGGTCTAATGCATTACTTCCTTGGCTTAGAAGTATGGTAGAAGCCAGATGAGATGATTCTAAGTCAAGGGAAGTATACTATTGATATTCTGAAGAGATTTGGAATGATGGATTGCAAATCCATGTCTACGCCTATGGAGACCAACTTGCATAAGTTGAAAGAGGCTGCAGCTAGTTCAGATCTGGTGGATCACACAATGTACAAGCAATTGATTGGATCATTGATGTATCTAGTCAACAATAGACCAGATATTTGCTATAAAGTGAGTGCACTTAGTAAGTTCATGTGTGAACCAAGGCAAATACATCTAGTTGCAGCAAAACATATCTTGAGATACTTACGTGGCATAGTTGGATATGGGTTGAGATATTCTTCAGGTGTGGATTTGAAGATGCATGGTTTTGCTGATTCTGATTGGGCAAGGTGTGTTACTTATTGGAAGAGTACCTCTAGATGTTGCTTCAGTTTGGGGTCTGCAATGATATCCTGGTGTAGCAAGAAGCAGTCTTCTATAGCACTAAGTACAACTGAGGCCGAGTATATTGCAACTTGTGTGGAAGCTCGAGAAGCAGTGTGGCTTCGAAAGCTCCTTGCAGGATTGTTTGGACAATCAATGTAGCCTACTATCATTCATTGTGATAACCAGAGTTGTGTGAAGCTTTCTCTCAATTTTGTGTTTCATGACAAAACTAAACATGTTGAGATCAAATACCATTATATCAGAGATATGGTATTGAGGAAAGCAATTCAGTTGAGGTATATCAGCACTGATGAGCAAACGACAGACATTCTCACCAAGCCTCTCTCTAGGATAAAGTTTGTGTACTTTCGAGATAAGCTAGGTATGGTGGAGAATCAAGCCCTAGCTGAGAAGGAGTCTCAATATTAGTGATCCTCTTTAATGCATTTCTCTTTAAGAGAGCTTTGAGGTGCAAGCCCTTGTTAATGCATTTCTCTTTGAGATTTGAAGTGAAAGCCCTTGTTTCCACCCTCTGGGAGAGCCATGGTGGATGTCATGTGTGTGACTCCATGACAACATCATGTGAGAGAGTCTGTGATGATTTTCTTGTACTTGTGTTTTCACCCTCTGGGAGAGCCATGGTGAACGTCACGATGAGGTGACAACATCACATTGAGTGATGAGCACATGTACATACCATACATGGGTGCAGCCATGATGGTTGATATCACGATGAGGTGATAAGCTCGTTTTCACACATGGGTGTAGCCATGGTGTTTGACATCACGATGAGGTGATATGTCCTATGCAGCTGGAAGTATCCTCCCTAGTTGAGAGGGAGTGTTGATGTTATCATACAACGTCGGTCATCTCTTCCAGCCGATGATGAATAAATTAAATAATAGCCGATGGCTATTTAATTTATATATGCAGCAATTTATTTAATGAAGAGGCACGACTTTATTAAATAATAATAGAGTCTCGAATTGAAGAAGAGGTGCGATCTTGATGGGGCTGACATCATGTTTAATGAGGACGCGATTTGTTATGAAGGGATGCGAATCCATGAAGTCGACTTCTTGTGTGTAAGAGACACGTCTTTTGGAAGAGGCCGACTTGTTGCTTTTGGAGAGTCACGTCTCTCCCTTCATATTGTATATATCCTCATTAATTGTAACTCATTCATCATTCAAATTATTTTGTTCATCTCAAGTTCGCATATTCAAGTGTGAGATTATCATCAAGTGCAGAGCAATATTATAGAAGGCCGAGTCTTATCATTAGCGAATTGGATCATTGTGTTGTTGTGATTGCATCAGTCTGTTGTGCTTTATCTTGGCCTCATTATCGGCCTCTATTGTAAAGGAGTTTCTCTTTGTGAATCAATATATAAGTGATATATTGTTGCTGGGTTTTTCTCCCTCAAGTGGAGGGTTTTCCCAGGGTATCTGTTGTGTCATTGTGTTGAATTTTGAATTAATTTTCTGTGTTTTGCATCTGATCATAAAAGTAACAACAGTTCCCTCTTTCTACAGTAATAACTTCAACAATGGCCCCTGAGTCTACTCATTTCAGTTGCTTTTAATGAAAAGCCCTCATACATTATCGCAGCTATCAAAATTCAATCTTCCATTGACTCCTCGATTCTAATCATTCACACCCCACAACTTCCTATAATTGGTGGCTCCTCCTAAAAGTGTATCGCTTCTTGACGAGAGTCCCAATATCAAAGCAATTGAAATGGCCGATAACATTACAGATGGTGGCTGATTTCTTCATTCGATGGCAAATTATATGATTGGTCCACTTTAATCACTTCTTTATTTTCCACGATTCACTTGAAAATCGGTACAGTTTCTCTTTTAATTGCACAACACTAACTACAATTATCTGAAAGCATCGATCCCTCATTATAAATTAATAAGAAATACGGCAATATAGAGGGCACCTTCATTCCTTTAGTCCCACAACTCCAAGCTAAGGCTGAGTCTATCTATTAAATCAATGGCTAGATAAACATGACCATTACTAAGGGTGTTGTAACCTTAATCCATTCAAGCCACATCACCTCAACTTCATACAATTAAAATTTCATTGCTGCGAATATCCATACTTTCTCGCCATTATGAATAATATTTAATATTTGAAACCTGTAGCGCTGCTCTTAGACATTTCAATTACCTCTTACACGACACAATGCAATACATATGGGAATGGCTCCATTAAATAAGTCGACTCCAGAACTGCATGATATTAATTTATTGTGCTTAGATTAAGTTGGAATCCACAAACAATGATCACTAAACTGAATATCCATTATTTTGTATCATCTCTAAATTGAAATATCACCACGACTAAATTGCAGATATACATATTGAATTTATTTATTCCAAATATTCTTCCTATCTGCAAAGACCCATCAACTCAAAATTTTGTCTCTTAAGAGACTGCACAAATTTCAAACATTGCATATAAGCACAATGTGAATCCTGTAATGAATTCACTTGTAAAATGGATTTGGGTTTTTGTCCAAATCATTGAACTTGAAGATTTACGTCCTCAAGCATCCATAAATCCAACTCTCCAAAAAACCAAATTAAAACAAGCATCACTACAAAAGAGCTTCTCAAAATCTTTTAATTCCTCTTTTTGTGACTGCTCCAACCATTTCTTGAAATGTCTATTTACCTTTTAATTGAACTCCTTATTTCTCCACAAAAGTGTCTTTATTACATATTTAACTTTTTTCAACTTAAGTAACTTTTACACCATTAAATAATTAATTTAAGTTGTCTTTTTAATTTAACTTTATTCGACAACTTAAATTAATTATTTATTTATATGTTGACTTAATAAAAATTGGGGACATTACAGTCCGCCCTTCCCAAAGATTGTTTGTCCTCGAGCAATGCCAGCACAACCATGAAGCCTCTTGATTGAAACAAACTAAATCAGCTGTAATTCCAAGATCCCAAATCAATCTCCGAAAGTGTCCACCATGTTGTCGCTCAGCATGCTCACTCTCCACTCCTCTCTCCAACAACCCCAAAAAGTAAACATCACCATCACTCAAACTGAAATCTGTATCATGAAAAATTTCCTACCAAGGAGCCTTAATGAGATCCATATCTGAAATCCCACTATCTAACTCAATCCTGGGCAACAGGAAATATAATATGTTCAACCCCATAGTATAATCCTCAGCATATCCTCTCAAAATATCATGGAAGTAATGCCAATTAGTTCCCAACTGTCATGTCCCCTCCATCGTAACATTAAGATAATAAAATACACATTAAAAATATTAACCATTTGACATAATTATAATTGTCATAGACAATATTATAATTATAAATATTAAATAACAACATAAATATTATGATCTAATGGATATATAAAATTAATAAAGAAACTAAATATAAAATAATACTACACTTATCAAATATAAAATTATAAATATTATGACCATTATAATATTAAATACTTTAATCACTAGAATAAATACTCACAATAAATATAGAAAATATTGTCAAATTAAATAAGTATTAAATATATATAAAATAAGGGTACTGATATAAGTCAAAGTGCCGAGAAAGGAATAAATTAAAAGACATGCCAAGGCATGTATTGAAGATCAAATAAATTACTATGCCATAAGGATTGATTCGGGACTCCCAACGTGGTCACAAGACAAGGATCTCATACGTCTGTCAGATGTATTTGTCTCTACCGCAGCCATATGGAAGTTAGACGCTAGTTATTGACACGGGTTAACATACCATATGGACGGTATGATAAGGGAAGTCAGTCATGAACCGTATGCACTATGGCTCCCACAAGAGCACATAAAGTCTAGCAGAATTCATTTCATCAATAACCTCATGGTCGAGGGTCTTCCAATTCGCCTCCAAAGCATTAGTAATTAGTAATATCAAGTTAAGACAATTAAGCGGTTAAAGGAGAGGTCCATTGGCGGGAATATGTTGGAAAGTCACAACCTCTCTCCCCGCCTCCCCCCTCCAACCAACCCATCGCAGATATAAGAAGGGATATGTTTCAAAGCAAGAAGGATCAAATTAGGGGAATAACAAAAAAGAATATTCATGGTGCATCCACAAATATAAATAGACGGAAATAGTAAGGTAGTGAGAACGTAACAAGCAACACTGATAAAGGATTGAATTGAAGAACTCATAGACATATACTTCTGCAACTAACAGGTCCTTCAAATATTTATACATTGTTGTACCCAATCCAAAAAATTTGCTTCATTAAAGCATTTTGCTTAAAATGGTCTAAACCTTGTTAAAATGATGTCAAAATGTAGTTTTTGGGCAATTCAAGTGTGGACTTTGAGTCAATGTCATGCCACGGAGATACTGGCAAAATTTGAAAAATTTGAAAATTAGGGTTTCGAGACCCCTATTTTTAGGTCAAAACCCTAAAAATTGAAACTTGTCAGAATTGACTGAAATTTGTTTTGATTGGTTTATTTTGCTTCACGATCACAATGGTGAAGTCAATTTCAGTTAAGACTCAGTTTAAGCCTGGTGGGTAGTTTTCGTTTTTTCAAGTGAGAAGTTAGGTTTTCTCAATTCATCATTGGCAGATGGCCAGGTACCAGGTGTTGACAGCTAAGCTCAAAATGCTTCGATGATGTTTCTATGGCAAGTTTCGTCCAAAAAGTTACTTCGTCTCGGAGGATATTTTCAATGAGGTAAAATACTGTAAAATTGGCTAAGTCTGGATTGAAAAAGCGCCACACTGAGCTAGGGGCGCCCATCATTCTTGAAGCCTTATTCAACTTTTTGTGACTTGTCTCTACCAAGATGACTTCTCCAGATTCCTGATAGCTTCGCAATGAGCCAGCCAACCAGTCCAACGAAGAAGTAAATCGCCTGAAACCAGAGATTCAATGCAGAATGAGGGAAATGCAAAAATGATTGACATTGGTTGGAAAAAGTGCCCCTGGAGGCCAGGGGCGCCCATCTTTTTGAGACTTCAGATAAAGTCTTTTGATCAAGTGACACCCAGAAAGTTTGTTTCCATTTTTGGTCCAGCTCCGCGACGCATTTGTGAGCAGGTGAATCTAAGTTGCTGCGTTGCCATCATCAGTGGTCAAATTTGAGGTTTCAGACTGGATCAAGGATTGTTCAGAAAGGACAAAAGCGCCCCTGGCCCAAGGTTTTAAGACCTTTAATGGAATCTGTTTGATGATCTCAGATATTCGTCTCGTTCGTGTCAACTCCAGATTTCCGTTGCCTGTCTCAGCCGGGTCAGAAGATGTCTTGGCAGTCTGCAGCCGGAAGTTTCATAGTTTTTGGTCAATTACAGAAATGGCTGACACTGTTGGGAAAAGCGCCCCTGGAGGCCAGGGGCGCCCATGATTTAGGAAGGTTAAATGATGTTTATACAAAAAGTGCTCTCCAGGAGCCTTTGCTCAGAACTCAGCCTGCTCCGCAGTGGGCCAATCAACATGTTCTGAAATTTTGTCAAATACCGAGAAGCGTCGAGTGAAATATAGTGAAGTTATCAATGAAAATGATGAAAATGCCTGAAAATATACTAACACTGAGGTCAAAAGCGCCCCTAGAGGCCAGGGGCGCCCATCTTTTTGAAGCCTCAGATTTATGGATTTTGGATTATCACCTCAAGGAATCTTCTTGTCAGATTTGGTCCTGCTCTTTGATGGAACTGTCAGCCAGTTGATCTGATGTGGCAATCAATCAGAATCAATGATCGAACGTGAGCTTCATTTGAGGTTTCTAAATTCAGATTTTCAGAAAATGTCTAAGTATGGAAGGACGCTTAAAAGTCAAAGGTTGACTTTTTAAATTTCAAAAATAGAACTGTGCATGGGAGGAGTTTTCAATTTACTAAATTTAGATCTTCAGTTGAACTCTTTTCAAGTCTATTTCTAATAAATCTATTTTTGGTCATAACTAGCTGAGATTAGTTTGCATGTATCAGTTAACTGAGTTTTTCAAAGTGGCGCCTAATTAGGGTTTATGGTACAGCCAGTTAACTGAGTTTGAAGCCAAATATAGGCCATGCGTGAGTTTTGAAGCACCAGTTGTACTTCAAGTGCCATTTCCAATGCTTAGCATGCATTTCACACGCCTTAGAAGATATTTTTCTATATATTTTGCTAATGGCGTCCATTATTCTTCATCAAAGTTGACAAGAAACATCTTTTCTTGAGCATAGAGTTGATCTGCAGGTGCTACAGGTGTCAGATTTCAGTGTTCTTCGTAGCTATAGATTCAGATTGTTCAAGGGAAGATTATTTCAGACTTCGTTTTCCATTTGCATGTAGGTTTTATCTGTTCTACTTCGAGCATAGGCGAATTTTTACAGAAGAGAGAAAACAAACAAATAAAACTTCTATTCTTCTGTCTTATTTTCCTCTATTCTCGTCTTAGATTTTCTTCGCATGTCAAAGAAAACGACAGATTTTTCAGAAAAGCATCATCTGAGTTCGAGTATTTCAGCATCAACAACAATACCCATGTCTTAGATTATTTTGTGAAAATTGCCCCGCTGCCTCTTTTCTAGAAGCACTGTGCTTTTTTCCAGAATTCTCTTTGCATGTGGGCCTAAATCACGTTTTTTCGCAAATCTATTGATCTGGGTGGTTCTAGGATTCATTTCTACACAAAACCCATGTTCCAGATTTTCGCGGGAAAAATTGCCCCCAATGCCCTTAACTACAAGTTCAAATCTCAACCAAAAACCTTTTGCATGCAAGCCTAAATCCCATTTTTTCGCAATTCTGACATTTAGGGTTGTATTAGAATTTGATTCTACACAAAACCCATATCTTAGAATTTGTCCGAAAAAATTTACTTCCCCTTGCTATTTTTAGCCTATCCCCGAGCTTTTTCAGTTTTTCTAAAGTTGTCCAAACATACCCGACTTTGCAGTCAAAAGTCTAGTTTTTCAGAATGCAATATAATCCCATAGACTATAAGGCCAAACAGGTCTTTCTTCATAACTTTCTGAAAACTACCGATACCGACTTAAGTCATGTTTTTCCCATCATCAATCTGAACTCATTGGAGGGTATTAGCAGTACTACAATCAGAAATCTTGAACGTTTAGGGATACTTACAGCAGCATCCATTCCTATCTCAATCTTTGATCTCGAGTTCATACTTGCTTGTGTCAAGCATTATGACTCGTCTACCAGACAAATCAGAACAACAGATGGAAGGATTATTTGTAGCCTTAAGCCAAGGGATGTAGAAAAATGTTTTTCTATTCCTCCATGTTCAGATCATTTCGCTGTATCCATTTCAGATTGTGACAGAATATGGGAAGAGGACAAGGATAGATAACAGAAGAAAGTAGCTCAACGATGGTTGAAGGTTCAGAAAACCAACATGCCAAGGAAGATTGCACGTAGTGATTTCAAGGAAGAGATTGTTGTTTTGATAACTTTCCTCAACCGGTTAGCAGGTTCTGAAGACGCAAGCGTTTTCCGAACGTGGATGTTCTACCTCATCTCACGAGTTATTGATAAGAAAGAAACATTTGACTGGGCCATGTTTATCAGCGAGTGTCTTCACCAGCAAATTACAGAGTTCCTAAAGATTCACGAATTCCACATGGTAACTTTTCTGGTTTACTTAGTTGCATTCCAAGGCAGCTTTAAATTATTAAAGACCGATGGAGTTTTGGGTGTTCAGCGAGTGCACGAATATTACCCTCAGTTGGAGTTTTCGAAAGCTGAACAGGACTTTACAGCAGTGAATGACCACTTTCTTATGAGGACAGTTAGAAATTTAGATAACGAGATGCATGTGAGGATTTCTACAGAGGCACAATTAGCAATGGAGAGTTGGGCAGATTGGTTCATCCAATTCCCTACTTTCACATATATTCGTGTATATGGATATACAAGAGATCCTCTGATGCTACCGAGGTACCCATCGGACAAGGTTATTTTCATGGAATTCATGAGACAGGCACATGAGGTTCATACTTTTCTTCGCAATCAACATAAGCCAGCTTTCCCCTTTCCGTTTGAGTTGGGTATTTACAAATGCAAAACAGCTGCTGATTGCAAGTTAATGGCACATGAGTTAGAAAAACTTCAGCTTGAGTGTTTTCCTCAGAAGCGTACCTATGATCCGTTGGGTCATTATTCAGCAAGGTTGGAGCGAAATGTTTCACATTCGGCAGCGCTTGAGGACTTTTGGGTCAATTGTGAGGATGAATTTGAGGTGCGTCGTCGTCATTATTGTAGGCTTACTATTCCACAGATTGCTGATTTCTTGTCAGAGGATGTGGAAGGCTTGTCTGATGATGATGGCGAGATACTTCTTCATTCATTTATTAAAGACCAAGTTGCTCGCCAACCACTTCGCCAACCTGATTGGTATGTTCCAGTGAACACTTCAGTGAAAGACTTGTCCAAGTCTGTTATCAAAACAACCATGTACTTCCTTGAGAGCAAACGGAAGCGAAGGGTGATCCCAATTACAGAGCCGCCAGCAGTGGTAGTTTCTTCTTTGCCTTCTACTTCTAGGGCTAGACCTCGAGTCAAGGTTTCCATGAAGCCGCTTGAAGGGGTTAAGATGGGAGTTAATTCAAAAGGAAAAAGCATCACCAAAAGGAAACAAGTTGAGAAAGAGCCAGCACTTCCAGTTCCAGAGCCAGTAATTCAGGCTGAGGCCGGTTTGTCATCTCCAGGTTCACCTTTTTCACCACAGTTGTCTCCCATAGATATTGATTCGAAGCCTGAGTCTCTGATACATGAGACCTTCATACCAATGGATCCACCAGCAGTTGATACAATAGAAACGGCTCCACCTCGAGAGGATAGTATTCCTTATTCATCTTGGCTCGAGAAGTCATTGGGAAGAAAGAGGCGTATGCCTTCATATAATCTTGATTTTTCTAAGTTCGGTGAACCCTATCAGAACAGGTTAAATAAGAAGGCCAGAAAGCAGATTAATATTGACAAGAATCCTGCGGCAGAGATCGTCATAGAGGTTGCTACTCCTCCAGAAGGAAAGTACTTGGATGAAGTTGATGTTGGTGATTTTACCTTCGTCAAAACTAATCTGGGGAAGAGTACTCGACACACCGACGTGAATCTATTCAGAGTCGTCGCGAGTAATTTGGAGGAACGCGTCATGAAGGATGGTGAGGATAAGGCAGTTCTCAAAATTGAAATCAGGCAACTCTGCATGTACATCTCGAGTTTGCTTCATGGCAGCGAGGGGCAAGCACCTTTACTCCCACAACTTCGAGAGACCGCCGCAGATCAGCAGAAGATTCAACACTTGGTTAATCGAGGAAAGCTGCTGGATGCCTGGATTGAAGACTTTATCATTGCTGGTCGACACCTCCTCATAGAGCTATATCAGTTGAGGGTTGACGCACATAGTCTTCGCCAGAGAATTCGAGAGCTCGAGATTGTCATAGCCGAGCATAAGCCGAAGGACCTGATTTTGATATCACAGCTTGTAGGAATCTATGACGCCATTTAAGCAAATGGAGATCAAAAGAAGGTCTTCACTTGGAGAGAGTTGTATCTTTGCAGGGTGGAGACATATGACAGGATTTCTGCTAAGATGAGCATGTTTCAGGAAAAGGTTGTTGCAGCTCTTCGTTTCATCAACAAATACATCACTCAGATCCCATGTCGTTATCGGCATGAAGATGGTACATACGCCGAGTTAGAGGCAGTTCAGGCTGAGTTCGAAGAGTTAGTTCGTGATAACCTATGTGGAGGGCCAGAGGCGTCCAAGATGGAGGAGTTTACAATGCTGACTATCAATTTCAAATAGGTGACCATAGAGGTTAGAGATAGTCAGAGGGAAATCCGGGATGGAGACAAAGAGTTAGACAAACAGTTAATCATCGTGGACAACGTCAGAGTGCCAGATGATGATACTATTGATAAATTCCTGGAGGAGATGATAAACTTGGAGTAGACTTTCAGTTAGACCATGCAGTTGTTTACAAGGATGAGTTATAAGAGGCAGTTAACTCGAGGCTTCTTTCCGAGTTAAACTTGCCGTTACACATTGCATGCATGTCTTTCTTGGAAACATCTACATACACTTGGAGTTTAGTTTAGATCTTTCAGTTGACTGATGATAGCATTCCAGTTGACTTGCTTTCAATAAGGACGTGCATGTTGCACTTTGTCCATTTAGATTAGATATTTCAGTTAACTGATGATGGTTTCCCAGTTAACTGTATAGTTTCATTCAATTAGGGTTTAGGAATAAGATCTTGCATGCATTGCAAGACTGTAGTTGACTCAAGGTGATTTTAGGGTTGCCTACACCTTGAAGTCTAAAAATAAGAGCATTCAGGTCATTTGTATTTTAACTTTTGCTTGATAGCATACATGCTGCGCCTACCTTGCCTGTAGTATTGCTATTATTGTATCTGTTCAACGAACTTTTACAGGAGATTAATATATGCTGCACCTACCTTGCCTGTAATATTGTCTTTGTTGGATCTGTTCATAAGTATTTGTTTTGATAATGAATTGTTATGCCACTTGGGTTCCATGCAATTATTATGATGAATGCTTGCCTTAGTTAGATATAGTGGCTAGTTCGATCGTGGATTGTATGCGTGTCTCGCCTATGCAATTTGCTGCCCTAGTTGGCTATCTTTTGTGTTTTGTTATCAATAGGCCTATTCGAATTAAGCAAATAGTTGTGCCCACCTTGTCTTCATGTTGAGAATTTGTACTTAAAGCCTATCGTATGATGTGTGTCATAATAAGCCTATTCAGCCGAGCAGATAGTTGTGCCCACCTTGCCTTCATGTTGCAAATCTGTACCCAGCTTATTGTATAAAAAAACCATTCCTGCTCCATTTCCTCACGCTCTGTTTTCTTGAGGAAACTGGATAGATTTTAAAGAAGTTAGCTTAGTTGTAGTTAAATGATCTGCGAAACTAGAAAATACTTAGCTGCAACGTTCTAGGTTTTCTTAACCTTGTGCCTCTACCCGCTGAGAACAAAAAGATAGGATTTAGTTTAGTTTTCTATTCCATGCATTCCAGCACAATGAGGGAGTTTCCCTCCTAATTTGAAGAGCACTCATTACGTAGTGTGCATAGCTGTACGTACAAACTCACACTCCAGAGGTGTTAGTTCTTACGCCAACATACATGTATATCCAATTGACAACCGAGACAATGCTCGTCTTTAAAGATAGCTTTTGATACGATCGAATAATATCAAAACCAAGCAATCGAGAAGAGGAACTAGCAGATCAAGCAAGACAACGATCTTAGAGTCAAGGCTACATTAATCAATACCAGATATCCACCCAAAGGAGCCAAGCCATACTAGAAGAAGAAATAAGGAAAAGGCTGATATCTTGCAGGAGGAGCATCGCCTCAACTAAGGACGCCCAAATCAGACAAAGTGTGAGGAAGGACACTTGATAAGCGATCACAAAGCATGTCCTAGTTGGCATGCACAAGAATGCTGAAGAACTAATTAAGATCAAAATTCATTTCAAGTGATACTCCAAGCAGTTCAATTTATATCCACATTTGAACTGAGATTGATACTATGCAATTCAGGGTCAAGGAATGACAACAAGAATAAGCTCCAGATTTCGATTCACTATATTCCAATTGGTAGCTAGCAGACTTCACAGATCAGATACAAAATCTCAATTCATCAATTTTGATCCTCCTATATAAATATTCATACCTGATTCTGTCATGTCCCCGAAATAGCAATACCATAAAGACCAAGTGTTGAAATACAAATAAATTAATAAAGAAAATAAATAGCAATATTAAGATTAAATATAAAATAAATGTGTACCATATCAATATAAAAAATATATAAATAACAAATATAATAATAATATATAGGCAAATTATTGTTATTACATTCTAGTATTAAATAACTTAATATCAAAAATAATAATAAATAAATATTATAATCATTACACATCAAAGATTGTAATACATTAGAATAAAATAATAATAAGATATTAGCAAATTGGTTTTATTATTATACTATAATGTTAAAATATGTTCAATAAAACATCAAAATAAAATAATAAAATAAGTATATAATCTGAAATATCATAATTATTAGTAATAATTATATTATTTTCAAAAATAGATATTATTGTGATAATAAACCTTTTAAGGCAGCAATTAAATCTAACAAAGGGATATATTTTATGAAAAGTCACCTCTTTCACGAAACAATACATTCCCCCCATGAGTCACCTACCTTGAATGGTATAAATAGAAGGAAGAAAATAAGGAAGAGGGAAAAACACATTGATAAATACGATCTGCAATTCAAAACAGCAGCAACAATGATTGTTATGCATTGGAATAAAGAGCCATTTAATATATATATATTATTTAATAGGCATACAAGTATATATGCATAGATATAGATAATTTTTATAATGAATAATATGCAATGAATAAAGAATATATATGAATAAGGAAAGAATAATTATATAAACATATAAATATATATGAATACTAATGGGTATAAGTAAAAGAATAATTATATATATATACACGATTATGCAATAATGATACTTATAAGTAATGATGACTCTTTAATATAAACATAAGTAGATTATGTATATTTATGAGTTGTCGTCATCCTATGATCAATTTAGTATAAGGTTGAAGGAGGCGAGTAAGGAAACATGGAGAGATATAGCAACTCAGGTGATGTACTCACTTAGCAATAATATTTAGCATATTTTGAATATAAGAAATCGATATTGCTAATCTAATTATTGATATAATGTTTTCTTTAATCTTATCATAATGAGAATTATTCTAGGAAATGATGAACTTAAAGAACCATTGATAAATGAAGATATATTTGATTATAGGCATGAAATAAATCTTGGATGAACGCAAATATAGCTGATTGTGTAAAGATTGTCTTTTTTGTGCTTGTAACCCTATAAGGAAGGGTGAACCATGGCTTAAGTAGATTGTCTAAAAACCCCACTTTCAACCCCTTAGGCCCTACACAAGGGATTGGGCCTTGCAGCCCCTTAGGCCCTTGACTAGGGATTGGGTTATAGAAGGTTGGGGGTCCCACCTAGGCTTCAACCCCATAGGCCCTAGACAAGGGATTGGGCAAATAGGAGGTGGTAGACCTTAGGCTACTTAAGGATTCCATGATTTCCTCTCCCCCTGATAGGATGAGTGTCTTCCGAGGTGTTGCCATGAGTGGAGTATGCAGGTACTAAGCCACTAGGCAAGAAGGATTGTGATGGACAACCTCTTGAGCTTTATTTGAGGGCTTCAGGGCGGATCCACCTATGGCACTCCTCATATGTCTTCTTAATTGCATTTATGATTATGCTTATATTTTGGATATCTAGATATTAACGCTAACAGATATATGTGTATGTGGAAACGTTGTTAATATAGTGAATGCAGATTTCAAACCAAGATTATTAAAAAGAACAATCATTTGGAAAGAAGAAACCCTAAACCTAATCAACAAGTGAATTTTAGGGCAAACCAAGTAAGGGACATTACAGAGTCTACTAAGCAAGGAACGATCTTTGAAGGATACTGTTTTGAACTCCACCGAATATTAAGAACTTAGAGGATTTGAAGCAAAGTTGATCTGATCAAATAAGGGAACATTACACTAACCAAAAGCCAATAACAATAGTGTCGTCCCTAAAAGCATACATCCTGATAATACTATCTCAATCATAAACTGATAATACGCCAAATGTTAGCATTAGCTTCTCAAAGATAATCAAACTGAACGTAACCTTTGCCAAGAATGTTCACAAAGATCCTTTGAAAGGCCAGGTGATAGCATATGGCGATGGGATCGTTAGTAGAAATCTAAACTGAATGTAATGTTCCCCTTTTGGCAGTGATCCTGTCATTAGCTCATCAGCCTATCCCAGAATCCTGTAGGCTCGTTGAGATGTTTCAAAGGGTTCCAGTTTTGGAGGTTTTTGTGATCTTTCCTCATTATTTACTATTTATAGTAAATACTATTTATGGCAGTAAGCAGTTGTCACCCTTCAGTTCATCACATCATTGGAAACAGTATTCAGTACTAAGCCTTGGCTGTTTAAAAATATTGTTTTAATGAATTTCTGCATTAAAGGGCAAATTATTCTAATTTGCAGTTGACCCCATGGCCTAAGGCATTAACTTAAGTTGTTTTGAAAAAGGGACTTGAGGGTGGCGCCACATGAAGAAGCTCAAAGGTTTTCTTTTATTAATTTCTCATTATCTCAAGTGGGGGCGTATTTTTGAAGAGTTATTGTCTTTTTGGAAATTTGAAGAGTCTTGGCTATTAGCGTACCTTCTTGGGGGACTTGAACAGTTTCCTATCTTCCTTTAAAAGTAAGGCTTGGCTCCAGCATTAGTTCATCCATTATTTTGCTAAAGTTATGCTGTCAAAATGATTTATCATTTTCTACTTCGAGGAATGCTGACCTCCTAGTTCTTCATTCAATTTCGTGTTTGCAAGACAACACCTAGTTGAATTATTGCTGCTTCTCATCTAGACTAGCAGATTGTGTTTCAAGGTGAAAGTTTTATGTATTTTGCAGTTTTACAGTTGTTGTTTGCATACAACTAATTATTGTTTTTGCTCATGATTAATTGTACGAATTTTGTATTGTTCTGGGCATTTGATAATAATACTCCTAAGGTCTGGGCGACCATCTCCAAGCAATTTCGGACTTTATTTTGAAGTGTGCATTTTTATAATGAAAATCGCCCCTCTCAAGGGCCGTACCATTCATCTTTGCATTGGGAAGTGTGCCATTGGTAATTGCAGGTGTTTGGAGCTATTTTTCGTGTTTCAACAGGGGCGCCTATCTCCCAAATGATCTATGCTTTGATTTCACGCATATCGGAGGTACTTTGATTGAGTTATGAGCAATTTACGAATTTTTTGTAGTTGCTGATATACATTTACAGAATTACAGTTCGCTGATCAGAATTAAAAACAATTGTTGTTTTCTATCTTTCTTCTTCTTTTCTCGTTATATTCTGATAGAGAGATAATGTATGACAAGGTGCTTAAATATTGGTGAAATTGGCATTGTAAAATTGCAGCCTTCTCTTTGTACAAGCTGATAACAGTAGTACTGTTTTCAGTTTTATTATTGCTGCTCTAATTAATTAATTTCACACTAGCACCTCTGGATGGTTTACCGCCAATGAGGAAAATCTGTTGTAACACTTTTCATACCAACTTCAAGTGGAGAATTCCCACGTTTAATGGATGTCTGCCACAGCAAAAGAACTTTAACATTGTAATCTTTTCCCCCCACTGTTTGGTGGTAGAGTGGAATGTCATTGGCTGGTTATCCACCTTATTGTTATTTCAATTCAGCAGTAGTACTCCACCATATGTTAGCACCTCGCTCGCAAGGGATCTTGAGTGCACATCCTTGGTGTCGAGTTTAATATTTTTCTTTCAATAGAATCTTGTACTTGTTGATTCAGTAGATCCTAGGGATCCTCTGACCATATGCTCGCCCCTCCTCCTTAAGTGGTTTTAGGGCGCATTCTTGGTTAGAGTTCTTTAATGTACATTTTGGTTATGCTAACCTTAACGAGTGATTGATTCTATTATAAATGTTTGGTTTAAAAATCAAAAAAATTGAGAGAAATTATTTCACTGAAATACAAGGTTGGAAATTGAAATGTAGGCGGTAATCCGACCATGAGCAATCCCCGCTACCATTTGTTCAGTGGGAGAAAGATAATTACAATGAAATACAATTCATCTGCTTCAACAGGCATCCACATAATAGTGGGGATTCTCCACTTCAACAGTGGGTGAAATATGAGAATTACAATGGTTTATTTCTCCACACTGGTCATAAACCATCCGAGGGTTATAGTGCTTTGCATTAAAATCACAAAGTAATTGCAGCAATAATTTTGATTGGATTAGTACTACTAATACACAGCCTTACAATGTAAAATATTCGCAAATTACCAAGTGGTACAATAGCAAAATCAAGCAAACACTAAAGGATGATTGCTCAAACTTCTAAACTTATCAACTACTAGATTTACAAGCCAAAATCAGAAGTAATATAAATCTGATATAAAAAACAGCAATTTGAAAAAGCATTACCAGTAACTATGCTATCACCAAAATGTTCATTACATCTTCAAAACTCTTTCGAATAACTTGAAACAAATTGCAAATGCTTTCTAGGAGGATGGCGCCCAAACCTCAACTCTGAAATTTTGTCAAAAGCTTGAATATCCATTATGCAAGAACTCCAAGATGATCCCAACAAGGTACGGCCTCCCTAGAGCGGCGAACTTCAAGATAAATTCAAAGACTTCAAATTAAAATCTGAAATTTCATTGAAAGGGTCGCCCATGCCATAGAAATCCATTGCTTCAATACTCAGAAGCAAATACAAATCATACAAAAAGTTGTATATTAAAATCTCCTTCAGCCATGATAAGACCAGCAAACACAAAACTGAGAAAAATACCAAAATCTCCAACGTTGATGCTCAATGTGCACTTCTGAATGAAGCACACTCCCATCTGACCATCTAGGGAACCATAGTTTCAGGCCCGAAGAATGGTGTAGAAAGCTAAGCTTCCCCTTAGCCGGGTTTTGAATTCAATCCATAAACATTTCGATATCATAAACCAAAGATGAGAAATGAGAGAGCAAAGGCCTTCTTTTATAGAATTCAAGGTGACTGTAGGCATTCCATCTATCCTCCAAAAGGGACACCCAACTCCTTTTTGCAATTATTTAATTTTTTAAATCACTTTTCCTTCCTCCATTTTGGCGTCCAAAACTCATGAGGAGATAATTGTTAGAAGTATTGTCATTGATGCCACAAATCGTGCAAATATATGCGTGAGCATGTTTGGAAGATAATTAAATTCTAATTGAAAATCATATTGCTCGATGAATTCTAATAGAAACAATTTCGATAAAAGCAATATCATTACAATGTTTGTTAACTATATTATATCTGTATGAAAGGACGCGACTGGAACAACATACAGTGTAAAATAAAAATATGCATTTGATTACAAAGCAAAGTCAACCTGACTAATCAAAAGGCGTGTATTTTCTAAGGACGTCGGTCTTAAGAGATGCAAATGAAGTTATACGTCTCCTTTGTCAAAAATGACATGAGGTTTGTTAAAGAGATTTAGAGTCAAAAGACGCACTTCAAGAAAATAAAGGACGGGTCGCTTCAAAAGGATGTGCTCTTCTATGTGAAAATTCTTCTACAGGAAAACGTGTTCTGCCTTTAACAAAAAGTTACATATGAAAAAAAGACGTCTTTTAGGAAATACTTGAAAAACAAAAGACGTATTTTTAAAAGGCTATACTTTCTAAAGGATGTTACTTATAAAAGGTGCGATTTAAAATGGCACAAATTCAGATTCATTACTAAAGCAAAAAATGAAATGGTGCGACTCTAGTTAATGGTATGATTTGAGTAAAACTCAGATTCAGATTTTTGCAAGGGGTGTAATTTATCTTAACTCAGATTCAGATTTATGGAACAAAACATTAAAGAAATACAATCTGGATCTTGAAAAGGTGCAAGTCTTTTAGGGGTGCAAGTGCAAATTCTAAATGGTGCAACCTTTCATTTAAAGCTGCAAGGATTTATCAACATATATATATATATGAATTCAAAATCAGTCTGAAAGGTGTGGTTGTTGTGTAAGAGAGATTGTAAGTCTGAAGTCCCATCTCCTTGTGTGGGCTAAGTGTGAGATCATTCATCACCAAAGGCAGATTGGAGGATTGGGATAGCGCAGGTCAGATTGAAGGCATCATCTTGCAACCATCAAGTCAAGGTTGGTGCCTTGCATTAGGGGCTGGTGCTCCTTGTAGGTAGGTGCCTACTAAAGTTATAAAGGTTTGGATGTTCCTTGTAGGTTGTGTCCTACTAAATCATCTTATTATAAATCTGTAGGTTGGTACCTACTTTGTAAAAATCAGTTCAATAAAAGTTGTGTTAACTTGTATAAATTGGTTCATATCAAATAGTGGATGTATGTTTAAGTTTGAAGTTGATAAATAAGTAAGAGAGTAAAAGTTTGTTGATATACTGATTCACCCCCCCCCCCCCCTCTCAGTATATCCTTGTGCTCTTCAATTGGTATCAGAGCAAGGTCCTTCTTGAAAGCCTAACCGCTTGAAGGAGATCCTTAAGAGCACATATGGCGAATTCAAGCAACACTGTGAAAGCACCTATCTTTGATGGGACTAATTATGCCTTTTGGAATATCAAGATGGAAGCATACTTGAATGCACTTGGGTTTGATGTGTGGCAATCTGTTGTTGATGGGTATTCACCTCCAGCTACCCCTCCAACAGATCAAGCAGGGAAAAAGAGAAGTGAAAACAATGCAAAGGCTAAGCATGCTCTTCTTTGCAGCCTAACAGATTCTGAGTTTACAAAAGTCATGAGATGCAAATCAGCAAAAGAAATTTGGGACAAACTTCAAAATATTTATGAAGGAGATGCAAAAGTTAAAAAGGCAAAGTTGCAAATTCATAGAAGAAAGTTGGAGACTCTCAAAATGGAGGATGATGAAGATATTGCTTCATATTTCCTTCGTGTTGATGAAACAGTGAATATCATGAGGGGACTTGGTGAAGAGATCAAGGATGACTTCATTATTGACAAAATTCTAAGATCTCTTTCTACAAAGTTTGAAGCCAAGGTTGCAGCATTGGAGGAATTAACAAACTTGGATCAGCTAACCAAAGATGAATTACATGGAATCCTTGCTGCCTATGAGATGAGGATTGAAGGAAGATCACCACAAAAGGAAGTCTCATTCAAAGCATCCAAAAAGGGCAGGAACAAGCATGAAGAAAAGGATGAAAAATCAAATGATGAAGCAGAAGCTTACTTCATGGGTAAACTTAAGAAAGGAAAAGGAAAATACAAAGGAAAATTTCCTTTTAAGTGCTTCAATTGTGGAAAAGTTGGACATTATGCCTCAAAATGTCCTCAAAATGAAAACAGCTCTAGTGAAGAAGAAAAAGAAATCAGCAACAAGAAAAAGGGAAAGAAGAATTTCAATAATAACTCAAAGAAGAAGTTTCAAAAACATAAGAAGAGTTTCTATTCAAAGAAAGATAGTAGCACCTCCGAAGAACAAAGTGAAGATTGCTCTAGCAATGGTGAAGAAGAAATATTATTCATGGCTGAATGTGAAGAACTAAATGCTGATGAAGTTTTTGATGAAGAAGAAAAGATTGATCAAGAATGTAATGAAGAAGAGGAAGTGGATCTTGAAGAAGAACTGCACTATGCTTATAAGAAGAATGAAGATTTGAAGAAGAAAGCTACCAAGTACAAATTGAAGGTCAAAGTGATAACAAAAGACTTGGAGAATTCAAGCAAAACCATTGAAGATTTGAGAGCTCAAATCATGGAAGCTGAAAGAAATGAAGAAAAATTGAAAAACAAACTCAATACAAAGGAGATGAAATGTAACAAGCTGGAGCAAGAGATAGCAATGCTAAAATTGAAATTGGAGAAAACAAAGGTTCAACACACAAAGATTGATGAAGAATCCAACAAGTTGATTGAGCTAATGAAGGCTCAAGATTTTCTTCAAAGCAAAATGGGAGGTAGTTTTGAAGAACAATCCAAGAAGGTCACTAACTCCAAAGAAGATTTCAAGACCTTCTCAAAGCAAGTTGAAGAAGAATGGATAAGTGCTGATCCTAAAAGAAAATCAAACACTAGGCAATCATATACATTCAATGGGTATTGTTTTCTATGTAACAAATTTGGCCACAAGGCCTTAAATTGTAAAAATAAAGTAAAAAATATTCCTAGCTACCTTAGGAGAGATTATAATCCTTTCACACCATTAATGGACTATAATAGTTTATGCTACAATTGTAATAACTTTGGGCACAAAGCACAAGCTTGTAGGACAGTTTTTAATGATTCTCCAAAGCAAAACAAAAAGGAAGATAAGTCCATTAAAAGGAAAGAAGTGCCTATCAAAGTGTGGAAGAAAAAGGAGAAATCAATGTTCATTCAAACTGCCTTACATGCTGAAAGTAAGAAAGATAGATGGTACATTGATAGTGGGTGCTCAAAGCACATGACAGGTGACAAGAGCAAATTCATCTCTCTTGAACCTACTGATGAAGGATCAGTAAGATTTGGTGATAATACAAGAAAACAAATAAAAGGAAAAGGAACACTTAGTCTAGACAATGGGAGAACAAAAACAGAAAATGTTTTGTATGTAAAGGGCCTAAAGGAAAATCTTCTAAGTGTTAGTCAACTTTGTGATCAAGGACATAGTATCACATTTCTTTCTAATACATGTGATATCAAGAAAGATGGAAAGCTGGTTGCTCAAGCTGAAAGGAAACATAATTTGTATATCTTAAAGGAGATAAGTTGTGAAAGTTGCAACCTAGTACAAGAGGATGAAAGTTGGTTATGGCACAAGAGGCTAGGCCATCTCAACTTTGATAATATTGTCAAAGTTAGCAAATCAAATGCTGTGAGAGATATGCCAAGGATAACAAAACCTTCTAATATCATTTGTAGAGAGTGTCAACTTGGAAAGCAAACAAGGTCAAGCTTTAAGTCTAAGGAGCATTCTTCATCAAAGCCATTAGAACTCATACATACAGATCTTTGTGGGCCAACCAAATCCAAGAGCATGAATGGAGAAAGATATTTTATGTTGCTGATTGATGACTTCTCAAGAATGACTTGGGTTGCATTTTTGAAAGAAAAATCTGAAGCTTTTGATAAATTCAAAGCTTTCAAAGAGCTGGTTGAAAATGAAGCAAACATCAAGATAAAATGTCTTAGATCAGATCGAGGAGGAGAATTCACATCAAAGGAATTTGAAAATTTCTGCATAGAGCATGGAATTAAGAGGCATTTTTCTGCAGCAAGAACCCCTCAACAAAATGGGGTTGTAGAAAGAAAAAATAGGACGGTTCAAGAAATGGCAAGGGCAATGCTAAATGAAACCAAGATAGCAGATTCCTTTTGGAAGGAAGCAATTCATACAGCAGTTTACATCTTGAATCGTGCACAAATAAGAGTGAACAATTGTAATGTCCCCGTTTTTAGCACTACACCTTTCAAGGATTGATGGCCTTTTCCCGATGCGTTGTCGACAGGTCAGAGGCAGAATTAGGGTTTCCAACTGTTTGGTGGGTTCTCTTGAAGATTCAGGGTTCTGCTTGTTGGAATTTGGGTGTTTGGATTGCGGATTCTTTCTGGGTTTTCAGAGAGCTTTGCAGTGGTATGTTTTTCTTGGCATTTTGAGCACCTTCAGGAATTTACTATTTTTAGTAAATTCTATTTTTAGCAGTGGTCCAGTCAGCATCAGCTCAGTCAACTTTCCTCTTCTGGCAGTTCATTGGGTAATTCCGATTTTTGGCTTAAGGGGTTCATTTTGGAGAAATAAGTTATTTTAAGTCAATAATGTTTTATTTTATAAAATAACCCCTTGTCCTAGTAATATGACTTAAAAGTTGTTTTAAAGAAGGGGACTTGGAGGGTGGTCATCACATCATGATTTATTTTGATCTTTCTAAAGTCTAAATGCTCAAGTGAAATTGGACGCCTATTTTATGAAGAAATGATTTTAAATAAAGTCAAATTTAACCTTCGAAAAGGGGTCGCCCAAACTTGGAGGGAAAAGAAGTCAAATTCAAAAGGGAATTAGGGCGCATCTTCTAGAAGTTTCTGGACAGCCTTCTCAAGTCTATATAAGGAGGTAATTGCTCTTCATTTCTTATCTTATGTTTGGAATATTGTTATGCTGCCGAAATGGTGCTGGATTGCTTCGAGGAATGAATGCCTCCTAGCCTTGGCTCAACTTCTTGCTTGAAAGACAGCAACTAGTGGAGAGTTAGATTGTAGTTGAGTGAGATTTGTAGTGAGAATTTGCATTGTAGAAGTTGTTTTGCATTTGTAGTTCGGTTTCTTGCATTTTAATCAAATCTGGAGTTGTTGATTTTTGTATTGCAGATTGAAGTTTATACTCATAAGTCTTTGGGCGAATTTATTTTGGTTCAGGGTAGTTTACCCATGCATTTGCTAGCCTTGGGCGCCCCTCTATGCCAAGTTGCAGATTTTTTAAAGGTGTCTTGGATTTTATCTTGTTGGTAGAACATTTGTTGAGGCTGTACCATTCTATTTTGCCTGGAAAGTGTTTAGAAAAAAAAATACTTCAATTTTTCAGCTGTTTCTTTGTCTAGTCTTCATTGTCATCAACCTAGCTTTCTTTTGCATCAAGTCTCATGTCATTCTGGCAAGTATCGAGTGAGTTGTCAGCATTTTAGTGGATTCTAGGGTTGCTGGTTATGTATATTAAGTTGTTGTTCTGTCATATCAGCTTGCGTAAAGTCTATCTTTTGAGTTGGGTTTGGGTTGAAAGTCTTTGTGATCATTGAGGAGACATTATACTATATTGCAGCATTGTTAGACTTTCTTATGCTATGTATTTGGCAGGCAAATCTCTAATTATTGTAAACTGAACAGTAGTACTATCAGCAATCTTACTTTTTCTCTGTTATTTCATTGTAATACCCGTTGGATAAGTGGAAGAGGCTGGCTTGCCGCCTATTTACTTTGATTTGCATTGTAATATCTTACATCTCCGCCCTATGGTAGCTCCATTCCCACTCCGGGTTTGAAAGCATAATAGAAGATAGGGATCCTCTGACCATATGCTCGTCGTCATCCAGTGCATTCTTGGTTAGAGTTATTTATTCAGCATTGCTTTGAGATCCTCTGACCATATGCTCGTCGTCATCCAGCGCATTCTTGGTTAGAGTTAAATTCCGCATCGTTTTGGTTTTAAGTGCTAACCCTAACGGATGTGTGTTGCTTTGCTTACTGTTATTGAAAATTTGAAAAATTTGGCTCAGTATATTTCAACAATGAGAAGACACCATATGAACTTTGGAAAGGTAGACCAGCAACTGTCAAGTACTCCAAAATTTTGGGACCACTTGCTACATTAGAAGAGATGAAGGAGATTTGGGTAAATTTGACACAAGAGCAGATGAGGGAATTTTTCTTGGCTACTCATCAAAAAGTAAAGCATATAAATGCTACAACAAAAGAACTCGCAAAATTGTTGAAAGTGCTAATGTAAGAATTGATGAAGGAAAGCAATTCAAAGAAGTTGGACAAAGTGATCACCAAGTTCAAACTATGAATGATGAAGACAAAGAGGTTGAGGACTCTCAAAAGGAAGAAAAGGAGGAAGAGGCAAAGGAAGAAGAATCTTCACAAAAGACTCCCATGAAGACACCAAAGACACCTTCCAAGTTTGTCCAAAAGAACCATCCTGAAGATTTGATTCTTCAAGATAGATGTAGATCTACAAGGAAAATGATGAATTACAATGAAGATTGTCATGTAGCATTCCTATCTCAAGTTGAGCCCAAAACCTTTGAAGAAGCAAGCAAAGACAAATGTTGGATTGGTGAAATGAATGAAGAATTGGATCAAATAGAGAAAAATGAAACTTGGGAACTTGTCCCAAGACCAAAAGATAAGAATGTAATTGGCACAAAATGGGTTTTTAGAAACAAATTGAATGAAGAGGGTCAAGTCACAAGGAACAAAGCAAGGTTAGTGTGCAAGGGCTATGCACAAGTTGAAGGAGTAGATTTTGAGGAAACATTCGCACTAGTTGCAAGGATTGAAGCAATTAGAATGTTTTTATCCTATGCAAGTCACAAGAAGTGAATCAAACACTATATAGATCAATGATTGGGAGTTTGTTGTATCTAACTTCTACAAGACCAGACATAATGCAAGTTGTTGGAGTTGTGGCAAGATTTCAAGCAGCACCAAAAGAAACACATGTTCATGCAGTAAAGCGTATATTCAAGTATTTGAAAGGCACAATGGAATATGGTCTATGGTACCCTAGTAGAAATGACTTCAATCTTGAAGCCTTCACAGATGCTGATTGGGCTGGCAATGTGGATGATAGAAAAAGTACAAGTGGAGGAGCTTTTTTTCTTGGAGGAAATCTAGTGTCTTGGATGAGCAAAAAACAAGATTCAATCTCTCTATCTACAGCAGAAGCTGAATATATTGCAGCACCAGCATGTTGCACTCAACTTTTGTGGATGAGGCAAACTTTAAAAGACATCAAGGTGGAGTATGACCATCCCTGCACTATCTATTGTGATAATACTAGTGCAATCAATATCTCCAAGAATCCACTAATGCACTCAAGAACCAAGCACATTCCTATTGAGTATCACTTTTTGAGAGAACAAGTAGGAGAAGGACAAGTGTGTTTAGAATACATAACTACAAAAGAGCAAACTGCTGATATATTTACTAAACCACTTCTAAGAGATACATTTGAATATCTAAGGGACAAATTGAGAGTTGTTCCACACCCATCAAATTGATTAGTGGAAGCATACATTCAGGCGGAGCTATACATTGTATCTTGTAGCTTCATGGAACAAAAAGCAAGACATTGTTAGAAGATCCCTTGCCATTGATGCCAAAGGGGGAGAATTCGGACATAGGGGGAGCAATAAAAAGAGGATCAAAGTTTCCATTGAAAATATTGCCATCAATGACAAAGGGGGAGATTGTTAGAAGTATTGTCATTGATGCCACAAATCGTGCAAATATATGCGTGAGCATGTTTGGAAAATAATTAAATTCTAATTGAAAATCATATTGCTCGATGAATTCTGAAAGAAACAATTTCGATAAAAGCAATATCATTACAATGTTTGTTAACTATATTAAATTTGTATGAAAGGACGCGACTGGAACAGCATACAGTGTAAAATAAAAATATGCATTTGATTACAAAGCAAAGTCAACACGACTAATCAAAAGGCGTGTATTTTCTAAGGACGTCGGTCTTAAGAGATGCAAATGAAGTTATACGTCTCCTTTGTCAAAAACGACATGAGGTTTGTTAAAGAGATTTAGAGTCAAAAGACGCACTTCAAGAAAACAGAGGACGGGTCGCTTCAAAAGGACGTGCTCTTCTATGTGAAAATTCTTCTACAGAAAAACGTGTTCTGCCTTTAACAAAAAGTTACATATGAAAAAAAGACGTCTTTTAGGAAATACTTGAAAAACAAAAGACGTATTTTTAAAAGGCTATACTTTCTAAAGGATGGGACTTATAAAAGGTGTGATTTAAAATGGCACAAATTCAGATTCATTACTAAAGCAAAAAATGAAATGGTGTGACTCTAGTTAATGGTATGATTTGAGTAAAACTCAGATTCAGATTTTTGCAAGGGGTGTAATTTATCTTAACTCAAATTCAGATTTATGGAACAAAACATTAAAGAAATACAATCTGGATCTTGAAAAGGTGCAAGTCTTTTAGGGGTGCAAGTGCAGATTCTAAATGGTGCAACCTTTCATTGAAAGCTGCAAGGATTTATCAACATATATATATATATGAATTCAAAATCAGTCTGAAAGGTGTGGTTGTTGTGTAAGAGAGATTGTAAGTCTGAAGTCCCATCTCCTTGTGTGGGCTAAGTGTGAGATCATTCATCACCAAAGGCAGATTGGAGGATTGGGATAGCGCAGGTCAGATTGAAGAAATCATCTTGCAACCATCAAGTCAAGGTTGGTGCCTTGCATTAGGGGCTGGTGCTCCTTGTAGCTAGGTGCCTACTAAAGTTATAAAGGTTTGGATGTTCCTTGTAGGTTGTGTCCTACTAAATCATCTTATTATAAATCTGTAGGTTGGTACCTACTTTGTAAAAATCAGTTCAATAAAAGTTGTGTTAACTTGTATAAATTGGTTCATATCAAATAGTGGATGTATGTTTAAGTTTGAAGTTGATAAATAAGTAAGAGAGTAAAAGTTTGTTGATATACTGATTCCCCCCCCCCCCCCCCTCCTCTCAGTATATCCTTGTGCTCTTCAGTAATTAACACTAGAAATATTAAAAATACTTCTAAATGAGGCGTCCACCCTCATGGTCCCCTTTCAAAAACAACATTAAGTCATTGTGTTATGCCAAAGGGTCAAAATCACATTATAATAATTAAATGATTTAAATAAATCATTTTACCAAATTCAGCCTCAAAAAGCTGAAAACAAAAAATGCTCGAAGCTACATGTTGGCGTTTCAATTAGCAACTCTGGAGTGCTTATTGGAAACAGACAACTATTGCAAGTGTGTTAGTACATGCTCTTCGGATTATAGAGAGGAAGATCTCTCTTTGCTGATTTTCTACTGTAAAAAAGGGGTGTACTAAGATTCCTATCTTTTTTACTCAGTGGTAGGACACAAGGGTGCATAAACCAATGCGTCGTAGTTAAGCCTTTTCTCTGGTTTCCGCAGATCTTCACTACGACTAACTAAGCTTCTAAACTATCCTACCTCCCCAAGATAAACAGAGCATGAGGGCGTAGGAGCGTAATGGATGGGTTGGATTACTTGAATCCTCTGTCAAAATGGAATACGGCTGAGGCTCTGAACCTTCGGATATATACCAAGATAGGGCTCGATACAAGCAAACACTCTCTTACGGTAAACTGGATCTGAAACTTGCCAAGGAGGACGAACCCCTATCCGAAGTGTAGGCTTGGAAACAGCTCACTGGAAACAAC
Organism: Sequoiadendron giganteum; assembly: GCA_007115665.2. NCBI lineage: Eukaryota > Viridiplantae > Streptophyta > Pinopsida > Cupressales > Cupressaceae > Sequoiadendron > Sequoiadendron giganteum. The sequence goes on from CM021101.1 coordinate 236,617,950, forward strand.
AAGGAACGATGGCCTGTCTAGTAGGATTCCCGAGGAGGTGACGACACCTGTCCAAAGTGTAGGCTACAAGACAAAACATTAAACAACATCAAACGATAATGATCGATGACAAAATATCCAAATAGGTGACGACACCTGTCCAAGGAGGAGATTGAAACAGTGCACTATTTGAAAACAAGACTTTGAAAACACTCAATTATTTAGATCAAGCAAGCATGCGCCATCTGATTTATTTCTTCAAGCTTCTCCAAAGAATTACAAAGCTCGAGACAGCAAAGGCACAAAATCATGCACAATTGCGATCAACCAACGAAACTCTCATCCAAGAGTGAACAGATATAAACAAGCTAACTCTGGCAACAATGGCATAGCAATTTTGCTAGCAAATAAAGGTTAAAAAACAAATAAAGAACCTAAGGCTCTTATTTATAGAAACTCAAAGGAGTAGGCAACCCTAAAATCTCCTTGAGTTAACAAACAGTTAACTGGAAATCTACTTCAGTTAACTGAAACTAAACAAAAGTCAAACTGGAAGTCTACCTCAGTCGACTGACAACTAACTAAAAGTGAACTTACAATTACATATGTGTCTCCAAATAGACATTCACCTTTTGAGGAGATCTGAGATCCACAAATCATGGGAGTCAAATAGACATCCTAGATTAGTGGGATCTGACATGCATGATCTGTGGGGATCTGGAGTCAACTTGGAAAGGGGCATCAAGTTGACTTCAATCATATTTAATGCTATTTGGAGGGTAGGACGTCATTCCTTGGTGCTTTACACCTCTTCAACACTAATCAACAAAGTCTCTATCCAGTCATTGACCTCTTCGACCCCTGGGCAATTAATGCTTTTCAAGGTTACTATGTGGCGTCTAAGCATTTCTTCACCCGTCATAAGCTGCTGCTGATAGATTACGCATTGCGCAGCTGCTTCATCTAAATGGATAGATATGGTTGCAATTTTGGCTAACTTGCAACCATTGGGATCTTCAAGGAATGAAGATCGGATGACATCTTGGAACCGTGTCTGTACCGTTTCAAGCTCAACATATTCTCCTCCTTCTCGCTGATATTCTAACTCAGGGAAGGATATTACCAACGTTCTTGCGAAGTTGATAATATTGGCAACAAAACGTCTATAATCAATCAACTCCACTGAATTGGCATCGTTATGCCACCTGTTCTTTCCACTCAAAGAGATGGTGTTTGTTCTCAGTGGTTGTAACTCATTCATATGCCTGTTGTAGATCAGCAAATGTCGCCTCCTCTCTTGGCCTCTCTTGAACTGCCTTTACATCTGACTGCTGGATTTCTGATCTAAGTCCATGTGCCCTGTCTCTCAGCTGATATGCTTCTGCCAACACACACCGTCTTTTGACGACAAACTCATCCACTTGACGTCTCAAGTGTTTGCCGTATGTAATCAACTGATGATGGTTTCTTTCAGCTGGGAGATCCAATAGTCCTTGAGCCAAGGCCGAGGAGTTTGGAGTGTCATGTATCAAACTAGAAATGTACAACTTTAGCTGACGGATTTCAGCCTTCAAGGCTACTTTGTCTTGTCCATCCTTTGTCATCCTTTCTCTGACACTCGCTGAGGCAATTCCAAAAAGGTCTGCCTCCACCTGTCGAGTGGTCTTTCCAAGGTTCACCTTTGAAAGCGTTATATCCTCAACCCTCACATTATTTATATCTTTGTCTTCAGGTGGGGCAGCAGTCTCTATGATAACCTCGTTCTCTGCATTCTTCTCTACATGTGTCTGCTTCTTCAACTTCTTTGTCGGCATGTCTTGTGGGACATGGTGGAATTCAGAGAAGTCAAGTTCATAAGAAGGTCTCTCCCTCTTCCTCCCAAGCGAGCTTTCCAGCCAGATAGAATCTCGGCTAGCATCGCTGGGAGGAGGAACTTAGGTCCCCTGAATGCTGGAAGAACGAGACTGTGCCGGAGTAATGCCTCGTGGTGGTGAGTCCAAATCAATAGGACTTTGCGACCTCTGTGATGGTGGTGAAGCTGGTGGCTCCGTTTCTATTACTGGCACCGCTTCTGCTGCAACTTCTTCTACAATGGATTCCATCTCTGCACCGATTATTTCAATCACTGGTTCTGGTGTAGTTGCAGCGGTCTCAACTATCTCAGGTAAATTGGTGGTTGTCTCCACCTGTACCATTTGACGACTTGCGCTGGCAATTCCTTTTCTCCCCCATGTGCTCCCTGACATCCGCATTCCTTCTGGAAGAAAACTCATCTTCTTCTGTCTGGGTTTCCTCCTAGACGTGGAAGGTAGTGTAAACTGAACCGCTGGCAGCTCTGATCGGGGAAGTACTACCTTCCTTGTTTTTTTACTGTCAAGGTAGAGTTGACTGTGTCGAACTACTCTACCAGTTCTTTCCTCAATAGACGTACTCTCTTTCACGTACCAGTCTACTTTGTCGAGTGGTTGTGAATCCACTAGACCCGTGAAGAAGGAACAAAGAATGACTTCTTCTTCGTCCTCAGATAAGCCCTCGATGTCCTCTGACATGAATTCTGCAATCTGCGAGAGTTTGAATCTGCTATGGTTCCTTCTTCTCACTTCAAACTCATCCTCGCAGTTGACCCAAAAATCCTCCATGAAAGGTTCATGTGATGATCTTTGCTCAAGGTGAGCTGCGAAGATGCCTCCAGGGTTATAGGATGGCCTCCTGTCGATGAGGTACTTGAGATTAAATCTCACTATTTCCTGGCTTATCAACCTTGCATCGGTTGCAGTCCTGCATCTGTAGAATCCCATCTGAAAAGGAAAGTTTAAAGCAGTCTTTTTCTTTATGCGAAGGTAAGAGTAAACCTCGGCCAATTGCCTCAAGAATTCCATGAACACTACCCTATCTGAGGGGTAGTGTGGCATCATGGCGGGGTGGCCATTGTAGCCATACACGCGTATGTAGGTGAAAGTGGGGAAATGAACCAATCCACCCAGTCCACCATTGCTGCCTTAGCTGCTGGTGAAATACGCACATGCATCTCATGGTCTAGCTCGTGCACGGTGTGCATAGTAAAAAGGTCATTTATCTTTTTGAAGTGTCTTTCCACTAGAGTGAACTCTAGGCGAGGAAAGTATTCTTGTACCTTTTGCACACCCAGGGTTCCCACAGTGTTCAGTGTTTTGAAATCGCCTTGGAAGGCTATCAAGTAGACCAGGTATGAACACATGTGGAAACAGTGCTCTTCTAGAAACCCAGTGAATTGTTGATGGAGTGTGTCACTGATCAGGGAGGCCCAGTCGTAATGTTCTTTGTTGCTGATTATTTTGCCAATAATGTAGAACATCCACGACTGGAAGGATTTTCCCTCCTCTTGTCCAGTGACTTTGCTGAGTAGGGTGATTAACACTCTGTACTCATCTTTGAATTCTCCTCTACCAACCAATCTGGGCAACCTGGGTCTCTTTGTTTTCAGCCAATGTTCAACCATTATAAGCGAACACTCATCCTTCAAAGCCTCGAACGCCTTTTCGCATTCTATCACTGATATGACCTTCTTGGTAGGGCATGGTGGAATTGCAAAACAGGTCTCTATGTCCACCGGCTTCAAGCTGCAAATCACCCTCTTGTCTACTGACAGGATCTCTCTTGTAGTCGGGTTGTAATGCTTTGTGCAAGCAGTTACAAGCTCAATGCTTTGTAAGGTGATCAGAATAGATGCAGCTTGGAATAAACCGGATTCTTCAATGTTTTGCAACGTGATTTGGTTCATACCCTCCAAGTCTTCAGAACTAACCTCTAGATTTTTCTGTCATAAGTCTGTGTCAGTCGTTTTCAGGTAATCATGGTATAAGACCATTTTGGTCTTCTATTGTTCCTGAGAGTATTGCATTCTGAAAACCTTGAATATTGACTGGGCACTTGACCCTGCTCTGACACTTTTCTGGAACTGCTAAAAATAGCCCCGTCGGGGGTAGTTTTTACGAAAAATTATGAGACATGGGTTTTGTTTTGAATGATTTTCTAAATAGATCCAGATCGTCAGAAATTCGGAAAAATGAGTTTTTCTTTGACATGCAAGAGCCTTTTGGTGGCAGAGGCAGCAGGGGTACCAGAAAGTGTTTTTTCTCGGAAAAATCTAACACATGGGTTTTGTTCTTGCTTCAGAGCTAAACAAACCCAGTTTGTCTGTTTTTCAATATTGTGACTTTTTCCGAAAACCCTAAAAAATAGGGGCAGCAAGGCTACTTTTTCTGGAAAAATCTACCATGTGGGTTTTGTTGAAAAAGTTGTGCTGATCATACCCAGTTGGCCAGATCTGTGATTATCTATCGTTTCCTGTGACATGCAAAGAAATATAGACAAAAATAGAGGAAGTAGACAAAAGATGGATTGGAAGTTATAAACTGCCACTTTGCAATAATCTGTCTCTAGAAGCAATCTTGGGGAAAGAATGCTTTTACTGCCAATGATCTTCAAAAATATTGAAGATCCGTCCAAAACCTCTACCAGATCTTGAAAACGTGTTCTTGAGAGCTATTTGTTGTTTTATCCTTCAACCTGCAAAAAGAATAATGAACAATGGGACGCCTAGCATGAATATATGGTGATTAGGGTTAAGATCCACAAAGTATGAAAGATAAACTCATTATTCAGGCCTGATTTGGAGTTCCAAAAGATGATTTCCGTTGATTGTGGAGTGTTTGGTCTCTTTTTGGCTCCAAATTTGCTAACTCAAGTCAACACTTCTGCTTTGACTTCTTTTAGGCGTCCATTCTTGAAGTTGATCATTTTTTGTTCATTTTGCAAACTGAAGTGCTCCCATTTCATCTTTGATTCAGGTTACTCAATTGATCTCTGGCAGTGGCTAGCAGTTCTGTTGTTGAGGTGGGATCAACACGATGAGATATGCTTGAGAGGGATTTACTCAGAAAACTGAGTTTAGGCCTTCAGAAGGAAGGGCGCCTTTCCTTGAGAGGGGCGCTTTTGACAATGCCTTAGTCAATTTTCATTGACTGTTCTTCGTTTTGATCTTTTCAGACCCTCTTTGCTTTGATCTGACGTTTCCGATGTTAGATGAATTAGATGACTCTACTTGACGATGCATCGAGTAGCCAGCTCGGTCTTTCTCGGGATGACTGACTTCTCAGTTAAAGCTGGCAGGTTTAGGTCCCTCAAACTAAAGGGCGCCCCTGGCCAGCAGAGGCGCTTTTAGCTTTTGATTGAATTTCTTCATGCTGTGAACTGCCTAACTTTGACCTCCTCCATCAGATGATTGATTTGTCGGAAGTTATTGCTAATAGTCTCACTGATGAGATAGGCCATAGCTGAGAAGGTCATCCTGGGAGGCAGTGAAGATTCTGGTTGAATCTGGATGCCTTCAAGAAAGGGCGCCTTTCTTCAAGAGGGGCGCTTTTAGCTATGCCTTAGCCATTTTCTGGCTTTATCTTTCCAGTTCTTCAATTTTGGCTTTTTTTGCTTGATCTCAACTCGTGATCGTTTGGTGTGTCTCATGGACTTGCTATTAGATTGATCACGTAGCTAGGAGGAAGCTGGAAAGATATCATGTATAGAGCTGCTGCTTATGGATTCATTTGGTGCCTGCAACTGAGGGGCGCGCCTGGCCAGCAAGGTCCCTTTTACCTTGAAGGTCTCTGATTTGGCATATTTGTCGTTGATGGATCCTCCATACTTTGCTGACGGTTGGTCAATGATACCTGAATCAAATGATTTTGCTGATTGTTTCATTGTCGAGCCAACATGAGAGTGAAGAGGGTGACTAAGTTGAAGATGCCAAATGATTACATTTGCCCTCTTAGATCCAAGGGCGCCTTTCTTCAAGAGGGGTGCTTTTTCACCTTTAGGCTATGTTTTGCCTTAGTAGACAAAATGTGCACCTTCCAGAAAGCCAAATTTTGGCCTTTTCCGTTTTGAGAATCTCCTTCGTTGAAACAGCATCCTTTCATCCCTTTTCGCCATAGCTTCTTGGTTGAAGCTTTTGAGGTTTAGCCTTCAGCACCTGGTACTGGCCAATCTGCCATTAATGGTTGTGGAGCTCCTAACTTTGTTCCTAAAAAATAGAAATAGACCCACCAGAGTAAAACATGTATTTTGATAATTTTGACTTGATCAGTGTGATCGTGAAGGCAATTAACCCTATCAGAATTAATTTCAATCATTTCTGGCAAGGTCCTATTTTTAAGGGTTTCCTTAAAAATAGGAGCGTAAAACCCTAATTTTCATATTTTCAATATTTTAACCTTAGGTTTCTTGACAGAAACCCACAAAGATTTCATGTTTGGTTTGACCTAAAACATACTTTCAATGGCATTTTTACGTTGTTTAGCTCAATTTAAGCAGAATGCCAAAAATTTCATTTTGGGTATAACACTACGTTGACCGAAAAGGAAATTGAGCCGACTGCTAATGCTATTGCCCAAGATGGTACTGCCAAAAATAGAGCTTACTAAAAATAGTAAACTCTGGAAAGTTGCTCAACTCACCTTGAATGTTATATCATTCTGAAGCTTTCTGAAAACCCAGAAAGAATTCGCAATCCAAATCTAGAAACTCCAATGTGTTGGCTAAAAGTAGCAAGTTTCGGGAAAGGTTGTCAAATGGAGATGCATGTTACACCATTCTGAAGCTCTCCAAAATCCCAAAAAACTCCACCAGACATGCATCAAAAACTCTTACATTCAAACCTTCAAAAATGCTTGAGAACCCCAATAAAATAGGAAACCCTAATTTTATTTCTGATGAGCCTACAAGTTTCCGGAAAGAGGCTATTAGTCACCGAAAATTGAATGGCTAAAACGGGGACAAAACACTTTCCCAACGACTTAGTACCTGCATTCTCCACACATGGCAGTACCTCAGAAGACACTGGCCCTATTAGGAGAGGAGGGAAACCCTAAGGACCAAGGGCCTAAGGCCTACCACCCCTCTATGTAACAGAATCTAAGGTGGGACCCCCACCCTTCATGACCAAACCCTTGCCTTGGGCCTACGGACCTGAGGGTGGGATTTTTAGGCAATCCACTTGGTGAATGTTTCCCCCATCCTAATAGAGTAACAAACACGAAACAAACAATCTTTGTACAGTCACATATATACATGCATTTACTATTGATTCTTCTATATTCATTATGCTTTATGAGTATGAGCATGAGCATATAACCAAATGAGATGTATTTAAGGAAATGTATCAATGATGCACAAGTAGATGAAGCCATTTAATATATGTTCATTCTTATGATCTTATTTTCTAACCATGATAATGCAGTTTAAATATAAGATTCAGCACCAAACAAATCTAAAGGCAGTCATATGAGTTAATTCCTTAAATTATTATCATATGTGTATTCCCACAATAGTTTAAGCAAAGAGGCCAATTACAATACAATTAATGAGTCTAGCAACACCAATAATCAGATTAGCAATATCGGTTTCTTATATTCAAAATCTGTTCAATATTATTGCTAAGTGAATAAATCACCTGAGTTGTTATATCTCTCCACGTTTTCTGATTCCTTACTCGCCTCCTTCAACCTTATACTGGATCGATCATAGGATGAGGACAATTCATAATCTACTTATGTTTATATTAAAGAGTTGTCATTGCTTATAAAGTGTAATAATTGCAGCAAGTATCATTATTGTATATTCACAAGTGATTCACCTATCTACTCACCTATATATATATATGTGTGTGTGTGATTTTATGAATAGTATATTTATATATTCTATATAAATTTATATATATATTATTATTTCCAACTGATTTCAATTTACCATAATTTCTTGGTATGTATATATATATATATGTCTTTATATTATTATATTAAACTTACTGTATTGCTGCTGCCTCTCTAACATATACGATTTGCAGGGGTTCCTTTATTCATTCACTAATTGCCCTTTCTTGTTCCAAAATGTGATCATTATTTATATCTTCATAAGAAGACATGCCTCTTCAAAATGTGATATCTTTATGAATTGACATGTCCTTTATTTACGAAACTGTTTGCTGTCCTTAATCCTAATCGCCACCTTTTCTTTGCATAAATTCTGCCTTTAAAACCTAATTGCTGCTTGTTTAGGGATTGGTATTTACTATTTAGTCAGTGTATTATTAAACGAATGTCTATTTCTTTATTGCATCGCTGTACCTTGTCAGTTAGGTGTTGCCTTTAATTGATATTAAGCTTTGGATTTCCTTTAAACTGATCATTGTTTTTAGACTTTAGCGCTGCCTTTGGTTTGATGCTGCCTAGGCCTAGCTTGTATTATATTAATTATCATATTTATATTACATTAAAAATATATTTATTATTATTATTTTTGTAAGACATTTTTACTATTATGTTATTTTAATTTGTAAGTATTATTTTTATTATTATGATACTTACAATAATATTAATGGTTCTTATTATTGTTTTTTTTTTAACTTAGACTTTATGTATTATAATGGTATTTAAATTGTTAATACTTATTTTGTATTTTCACTATTTATAATTATAATATTATCTTGATAATTAGAATTATAAAATTGTTAATATATATTTCATTATTTTATTCACTTATTTGAATTTCATTGTGTTCAATTTGGGGACATGACAGTCCTCCCCGCCCAAGATTGTTTGCCCTCAAGCAATCATAATTTACGGTGTTTTTTCCCCGTGGTGATGATATTAGCTTTGATAGAAGTTGGAAGTTTTAACCCAAGGGATGGTTATTCTAGTTAGGAGGAGAATGTATTGACTAATATTTTCAAGCGCTACTATTTCCCCATAACTCTCAAAACCCACATGTTGTAGTTTGTGAATCAGTATTGAATCAAAAGTTAAAGCAAACAACCAGGTAGCTCAACCAAGCAGGCAAGTAGCTCAACCAACCAACCAACCAGCTCCAGCACACAGGCAAGTAGCTCAAGTAAGCAAGCAAGTAGTTCAAGCAAGCAAGCAACTAGCTCAAGGACAAAGGCAAGTAGCTCAAGCAGGCAAACGAGTAGCTCAAGCAATCAAGCAGCTAGCTCAAACATAGAAGCAGGTAGCTTAAACAAGCAAACAAGCAACTCAAGCACATAGTCAAGTAGCTCAAGCACACATGTAAGTGGCTCAAGCAAGTAGACACGCAAGTAGCTCAAACATGCAAGCAAGTAGCTCAAGCAAGTAGGCAACCAACTCAAGTAGGCAAGCAACCAACTCAAGCGAGTAGGCAACTAGCTCAAGTAGGCAAGCAAGTAGCTCAAGCACACAAGCAACCAGCTCAAGCACACACAGGATGGCAAGAAAGATGCTTTGATACCACTGTAATGTCCCTTACCCGGTTTGCCCTAGAATTTGCTTGTAGATTAGGTTTAGGGGTTCTTCTTTTCAAAAAAAAGGTGTTTCTCTAATGAAAGAATCCTCGATTGGAATCTGCATTCACCAATTTAATAACATTTCCACATACACGTATAACTGTTAGCAATAATATCTAGATATCCAAAATATAAACATAATCATAAAAGAAATCATGAAGACATAAGAGGAGTAACATAGGTGGATCCGCCCTAAAGCCTTCATGTTAGGCACGGGAGGTTGTTCACTACAATCCTCCTTTCCCAACGGCTTAGTACCTACATCCTCCACACATGGCAGTACCTCAGAAGACACTGGCCCTATTAGAAGAGGAGGGAAACCCTGAGGACCAAGGGACTAAGGCCTACCACCCCTCTATGTAACAGAATCTAAGGTGGGAACCCCCACCCTTCATGACCAAACCCTTGCCTTGGGCCTACGGGCCTGAGGGTGGGGTTTTCAGGCAATCCACTTGGTGAATGTTTCCCCCATCCTAATAGGGTAACAAACACGGAGCATAAAATCTTTGTACAATCACATATATACATGCATTTACAATTGATTCTTCTATATTCATTATGCTTTATGAGTATGAGCATGAGCATATAACCAAATGAGATATATTTAAGGAAATGTATCAATGATGCACAAGTAGATGTAGCCATTTAATATATGTTCATTCTTATGATCTTATTTTCTAACCATGATAATGCAATTTAAATATAAGATTCAGCACCAAACAAATCTAAATGCAATCATATGAGTGAATTCCTTAAATTATTATCATATGTGTATTCCCACAATAGTGTATGCAATGAGGCCAATTCCAATACAGTTAATAAGACTAGCAACACCAATAATCAGATTAGCAATATCGGTTCCTTATATTCAAAATATACTAAATATTATTGCTAAGTGAATACATCACCTGAGTTTCTGTATCTCTCCACGTTTTCTGATTCCTTACTCGCCTCCTTCAACCTTATACTGGATTGATCATAGGATGAGGACAATTCATAATCTACTTATGTTTATATTAAAGAGACGTCATTACTTATAAAGTTTAATAATTGTTGCAAGTATCATTATTGTATATTCACAAGTGATTCACCTATCTACTCACCCATATATTAATTATATATATATGATTTTATGAATAGTATATTTATATATTCTATATAAATTTATATATATATATATTATTATTTCCAACTGATTTCAATTTACCATAATTTCTTGGTACGAATACATATATCTATATATATATATAAAATTATGTCTTTATATTATTATATTTAACTTATTGTATTGCTGCTGCCTCTCTAACATATACGATCTGCAGGGGTTCCTTTATTCATTCACTAATTCCCCTTTCTTGTTCCAAAATGTGATCATTATTTATATCTTCATAAGAAGACATGCCTCTTCAAAATGTGATATCTTTATGAATTGACATGTCCTTTATTTACGAAACTGTTCGCTGTCCTTAATCCTAATCGCCACCTTTTCTTTGCATAAATTCTGCCTTTAAAACCTGATCGCTGCTTGTTTAGGGATTGGTATTTAGTCACTGTATTATTAAACGAATGTCTATTTCTTTATTGCATCACTCTACCTTGTTAGTTAGGTGTTGCCTTTAATTGATATTAAGCTTTGGATTTCCTTTAAACTGATCGTTGTTTTTAGAATTTAGCGCTGCCTTTGGTTTGATGCTACCTAGGCCTAGCTTGTATTATACTAATTACCATATTTATATTACATTAAAAATATATTTATTATTATTATTTTTTTAAAACATTTTTACTATTATGTTATTTTAATTTGTAAGTATTATTTTTATTATTATGATACTTACAATAATATTAATGGTTCTTATTATTGTTTTTTTTCTTTTAAATTAGAATTTATGTATTATAATGGTATTTATATTGTTAATACTTATTTTGTATTTTCACTATTTATAATTATAATATTATCTTGATAATTAGAATTATAAAATTGTTAGTATATATTTCGTTATTTTATTCATTTATTTGAATTTCATTGTGTTCAATTTAGGGACAATGACAGTATTTGTGAGTTTCATCAGCCCTTGTTAACAGCACCACTTTCTCATTTGTAACCACAAGTTGGTCCTTCAAATCTCGCAACACTAAAGGTCTCTAATCAAGCTCATCAATGTGCCTTGGGCTGCCACACAATAAATTTTCTGTTTTGTTTTCATTTGTAGGAACCATATCATCATCAAAATCAAAATTTTCACTAGATGACGCCTTGCAATCCTCAAACAAAGATGATGGGACAGCATTATGATTAAACACATTTTCCTCAAATGAATCCATCTCCTCCTCAAAAGGTGTATCAATTAGAATCTCTACTTCACCAACATAGAGACTCGTGTACACCTCACTTGTACCCATTATTGAAGGTGATGGTGTTCTTCTACCCATTATTCATTGCACTTATATCATACTACCCTAACGTGCTCAACAATACATAACACACATCCATTAGGATCACATCACACCATAACTCATCCACATATCCTTTTATGTTGAATGATACCTTGCACTATTTTGTCACACTGATCTATTGTCCTTTCTACAACCAAGTGACTTTATATGGTGTGAGGTGTGTGACAAATTTTAGCTCCAATTTACAAACCATTTCTAGGAAAACCAAGTTATTTGTGTTGCCCCCATCAAATATCAACTTGCAACACTTATTGCCAAACTTGAACTTTGTGTGGAAGATGCTCCTCTTCAACCATGGTAAAATTTCCTCCTTGACCAACCAAAGCAATAGTTTGTGCATCATAACGTTTTCTCATTCTCTAGACTTGTACCTTTTTCCCCGCTATGCTCTCGTTCAGCCACAACATGCACTCAATTCTCTTAATGAACCTGCTTTCACTCAATTTGTAGACACTCATAGTTTGATGGCTTGCCTCCCCACATCTATAGAAAGTTCCTCTAAAGCCACCTCTTTTACGGTTTCTTCCTCTATGGTGATAAGTCTAATCATCTTTTGAGCTCTGCACAAAACTTGTTGCCACAACTTCTTTCCACAGATGGGTCTATCTCCATACAACTTGTTTTCCCTTTCTACCTCTACCCTTTCCTCTTGCACCCTTTTGTCTTCTACTCTTTTTCAAGAACTACTTGGTAGGCCTCCTCTATGGAATGTATATTTAGTGAACATATTTCATCTTGAATCAAAATGTGCAACTCGTTAACACAACTAAAGACTTTCTCCTCGGCATCATCTATACTACTAGCTTGAATGTTGCATCTATAGAAGCTCTCCATATATTCTTTCATGGATGTCTCCTTTTGGTACAAATTTTAGAGTTTCTTGAATTAGCCCATTCTATAGTTTTAAAACATGAACTTCTCCTTGAGCTTCTTGACCCTGAACTCGCTTTGCATATAGCTCCACCAGAATGTAACATGCCCCTTCAGCTTTGTGCTTGCATACTTAACTCTTTGATTCAAACTTGAATATTTCTCCAACTCTATGTAATATACCATTCTTCGACATAGGTGTTCGGGATGGGCCCCTTAACCTATTTTATTCCCATAAGCTAATTTAGAGGCTTGGAGAGGGAATATTTTCATTCAATAAATTTAAATTGTCTAATATTGCTATTTTTCGAACAACTTAGTTTATTTAATTATTTTATATAAATCATAGTTTGCGGACCCGGCGGACTCAGGAGTCCGTTGGCCAGCCGAGTCCACTCGCCACGGACTCGGGAGTCGAGTCCAAGAGAATACTAGATCAGGACTCGGGAGTCCCGACCCAAGACTCTCCTACGCCACTAAGCATCAAAATGGGTTAAAACTCATGGTTTTTTTTACTTTTTACTTCGTTTTAACTTGAGTATTTGTGATTTTCAGGTCTGCAATTTGATTTCAAGTTGAAAGAAATCAAGAGAACGAGCTAAAAAGATCAAAATAGAGCCAAGTAAGTCATCTAACAACTCCTGAGATTATTAGAGAGATGAAGGCCCTTCTTGCTAAATATGAGCTAGAAAAAAATGAAAAACAAAAAACAAAGGATGCCCTAGCAGCAGCGATGAGGATCCCATTCTACACCATCTATGCCCCATGGTGCTGCAAGGCCAAGCATCCGTGCTCCACATTCATCTTTTGGTTAGAGTCCTGAGGGTTCCTTTTCTATTGCTAGTGCTAGCCAGGGTCCTTCATCAAGACCAAATTATTTTATTCCACGTAATGTTCCAGGAGCACAACCTTCACTTGAAGGTACCGGTTGGAAGAAGGAAAAGCATCATGAAGCTAGGATGGCTGCTGCAAATTTTTGGTACTACAATAATCTACCTTTCAATGTTGCAAACAACCAATATTGGGAAGGTTTGGTGAATGCCCTTACAGTTGTAGGAAAGGGGTTTAAGAACCCATCAGCTAGAGATTTGAGTGGGCCATTGCTAGAGGAAGCCGTGAAGAATACACGACTTGTGGTTGATGAGCAAAAGAAATTTTGGCGAAAAAAAGCATGCAGCATTTTATCTGATGGGTGGATAGATGGACGAAACAGAACTCTCCTAAAATTTCTAGTGGCCTCCAATGGTGGATTGGTGTTCCTAAAGTCGATAGATGCCTCCCATAAAGTAAAAAATGTTGAGACTTTATGCAATCTATTAGATGGGGTGGTCCAGGAGGTTGGAGTTGATAATGTTGTCCAAATTATCACGGACAACGCAACTGCATATGTAGCTGTAGATAGGCTACTTATGGAGAGGTATCCCACAATTGCATGGTCTTCGTGTGCTACACATTGCTTGGACCTATTACTAGAGGACATTGGGAAGATTTCATGGGTCAAAAGAGTGGTTGAAGATGCAAAAAGTGTTACAAAATTTATCTACAACCATACTTGGGTGCTTTCTTTGATGAGGCAATTCACAAATGGCAAAGACCTTGTGCGACCTGGAGTGACACGATTTGCTAGCCGCTTCCTCACATTGCAAAGCATTCTTGGTGCCATTGGTCATCTCAAGCAAATGTTTGTGTCTGATGCTTGGAAGGAGTCTTCATTTTCTAATAGAGCTGAAGTGGAGAGGATTCTTGCCATAGTTTTTGATAAGACATTCATCAAAAATGGAGAGGATTTGATGGGGGTAAGTAGCAATCACAAAAAAAAAAAATATACATGATAATCTATTTGCTGTTTTTATTTTTTGAGGGGTTAATTTTCTTATAATTTAGCATTTGTTTTCATTTTTTTAGGTGACAGAACCTTTGGTGAGAGTTCTTCGTATGGTGGATGGAGATGGCATGCCAATGGGTTTCATCTATGAGGCCATGGATAGGACCAAAGAGGCCATATCACATTACTATGGCGGCAACAAAAAAAAATATGAACTCATATGGCGCATCATTGATCGGAGATGGACAAACCAACTCCACCAGCCGATTCATGCCTTTGCCTACTTCTTGAATCCGAAGTTCTACTTCTTGGACACATTTAAGGCGAATGAGGAGATCATGGAAGGTCTTGTCACTTGCATTGATAGGATGGTGCCTGATAGTGAGTTGAGAGATAGGGTGCTTGATGAGTTGGAGGTGAGATTTGTTACATCTTATTTATGAATTTGCAATGTTGAGCCTTGACTATCTATGAATTTTCTATATTTGATTTACTTTTTCTTTTATCTATTCAAGATCTACAAGGGTGCAGAGGGGAGACTCTTTTCCTCCCAACAAGCAATTGAAAGGAGAGGAAAACAACAACCAAGTAAAAAATGAAATTAGAAACTTGACTCTTACATATAGATTTTTTACTTTATTCTTATTTCTTATTTCTTAATACTTATATTTTTTAAACATGTTTTTGTAAATCTATGGTGGGAGAACTATGGTGCTAGCACACCAAATCTTCAAAAGCTAGCCATATGTGTCTTGTCGCAGCCATGCAGTGCTTCTGCGTGTGAACGCAATTGGAGTTTATTTGAAAACATTCACACAAAGAAAAGAAACAAGTTGACTCAGCAACGCCTAAATGATTTAGTTTTTGTTCGATACAACCTTCACCTTCGAACTAGAAAGGTGGAGGGTGTTTCACACGAGTCCATCGACTTGGATGACATTGATCCATATGGTGAATGGACTATTAATGAACAAAATGATGAGGCTGATGTCTTCCTTACTGATGAGGATCTTGTTGAATTAGAGAGAGGAGCAGCAGAAGAAGAAGCAGCAAGATTGGATGCCATGGAGGACGACGAAGACACATTTGAATATCATGTTTCCCCTGCTCGATCTCCTACATCTCGTTTGGATACTATAGCACGGGCACCTTCTAGTTCTAGGCCTCCAAAATTGAGTACCATTGGGAGGGGAAAGAGGAGAATGTAGATTACATGTGGTTGTTAATGTTTTCCTCTTTTTGACATCATTATATGTAAACATTTATAAACTTATGATGCTGTTATACATTGAAACTATGAGTATTTGATGACTATGAATGATTGAATTTCAATTATTGAGTGTTTGATGATCATATGACATGTGTAATCTTTGAAATATGAGTGTTTGATAATCAAATTAAGCTCTTTTATTCTCTAAATGCATTAATTTGTTCTTGTTTTTTTGTAAAACTACGGATTTTTTTTTTTGCCGAATCTTTTCCCGAGTCCCAAGTCCAAGTCATATTTTTGGGTTGTCGAGTCCGTGGTGAGTCCGAGTTTGCAAACTATGATTTAAATGATGACCTTGTGCATTAAAGTGACTTTTCAAGGGCCAAAGTTAATTAAAAATTAAAAAGGTCACTTTATACAATTTAAAAAATAAAGTTCTCGAAAGTTTGTAGACGAGGTATAAAACAAAGAGCAAAAAAGGAAATTAGACATCTTGGTCATTTTATTTCTCTCATTTGCTAAGTTTGGCTTGTGAGTTCAACTTCAAACCATAGGACGAAAACACTATGGGTATTTGGCTTCGAAGATGAAAGATTTCTTCCTACTCAAATTAATGGTGGATTCACACAGGATCTACAATTGCATTTAAACAAAGAAAACAAAGATATTGTTGACAATTGCAAGCATTGGAACTCCAGGCACAAATTTATTGAGATTAGCAGCAAATAATAAATTTGTCATTGTGGTGTGCGCAAAGGATGAAAAGAACAGAAATTACAAGTGAAGTGTGTGCAATGGAAAAGAAAGGAAAAATTAATATCATATATTATTATTAACTGAGCTTGCACCCAATTGTGTCTCTACACCTTTGTAGAGCCCTTTTAAGAAGGGCCATGCATGTGGGAGGGCTTGAAAGCATGTGGGTTTGAATCTGTCTTATCAGCGGGGTTATTTGCTGTTACCAGTGAGATCAGATGATCTAGGGGACTCAAATGGCACTTTCCGAAGTTATTTTCGGCTTCTAGTGTGTTCTCCAATATTTTGGGAGAGAGCACCTATTTATAGTAAGTCACCAAGTCGGGTCCAATTCTCATTATTCATCATCAATATCACTCCAGTGCAATCAATTATCAATTCAGATGCTTTTCAACAGTTTCTGCAACTCCAATGTGTTAATGAGCTATAATTTAATTATTTTTACTAAGGTTGCTAATTTTATTAAAATAATTTAAAAGGCACCTTAGTATAATAGCTTGTTGCAAAAGAGGATGAAAAGTTTTAAATGTTGGAAACTAATATAGTGGCTTTATGCGTCAAGAATGTTTAAATAATAAAAATAAATCACTTTTTGGAGTAACAAGGCTTATTTAATTTATAAAGTGATTTTATATTATATTCTCCAAAAAGCTTCCAAAAATGTTATAAAAGGAGTTTTGTGAGCTCATTTGCACTAGGCTAGATTATTTTTCTATTATAAAGTTTGGAAAGCTTCTTGTGGAGCAGAAACCCTAGCACGAAACCCCTAAGGGATGTTGGTTTCAATAGTGCAAGATTCTACCCTAGCTAGTTGTTGAAGAGATCATTCAGATTTCTTGCATTGGATTTTATGATTGGAATATTGAATTTGTGACTCTTGTTTCAAGACAAATTTCAGAATTTGATTTAACAGGAAGATTATGGCACCATGACTGGAAAATGAATATAAAGTGAATGGACATATTTCCAAGCTAGGTGTTGGATTTCTTACATCTGGGTGATAATATGTTGAAGATTTTGGTGATTTTTCTTCATTGAGTTGGGCGCAATGCTTCCTAATGTTGGGCGTGATATTCCACGTTACTGATTGGGAGTTTCCAAGATGGTGGCATGGTAATTTCTATTGCTGTTCGACTTGCTAGGTGTGTCTTTGGGTGAAGTTGTCGTGTTGGGTGCTGCCATAAGTCTTCCAGACATTGCATTGTGTGAAATAATATAGGGTTTCATGACTCCTTGCTGGGCGCTATCATTCTTGTGATTGGCATAGGATTTCAGTGAAAATTCAGCAGATTTGAGCAGGGTGTTTGGTGTAAAAATATGGACAGAAGCAGTCATTGACTCATTGTCACCTTTTGGCAGTTCGGGAATCTTGGATGTGGGACATGGAGCTAGGAAACAGATTCGAATCACTTAGCAGTAGTTTCGTACTTGTTGAAACTTATCTAAGCATTAGTTCTTGCTTCTTATTCAAGGTCAGAACATTGTATATGAAAATCTTGTGATTTAATGTTTATAACAGCAGTCTGTAGCATTAATTTCTGTTATTCATAGTCACCATGAAGGAATGCCATCTGTTTGGTATAATGTTTCAGTACATCTGTGAAAGTTAAATTGAATCTTTTATAAGGAAAATATGTTTTGATAGCAATGAATGGATTATCCATATGATTACAAACACAAACTCCTCATAATCCTCTACAGACGAACTGTTTGAAAATATGCCAGTGCAGCAAACTTGGAAAAAAATGTGAAAATTGATATAGACTTTGGGCAAGGGTTCTTACAATTTCTAACTCCACTTCTTCCTGATTGGACCAGTGCTCTTGCTTGACCACTTGCAATGCGAAACATACCAAATGTACCCTGTTTATGGACTTGACACAACTCTAACTCATAGGACTCAGCTCCTACTTAGATGCCACAAACAAACAACCAGCTAATGGTTGACCCAAGTTACACAACAAAAGCACAAGAACAAAGAGAAACAATGAAGAGTTAGGAAAACACACAATCTATATTATTTGTAAGAGAATTGTACATCCTATGGGCCTCTCCAAAATTGAATGGAACCCAACCAACCTACACTACCTATCCCAATGAATATGTAACCTATGTAGTCAGCCGTAGTCGGCCAAGTTATTATATTTCAATAAACTATAGTCTTAGTAAGAATAATTATTGGCATGTACATTCGGGTAATTAAGTCCCGATTAGTTGTAACGGGGTGTTATCGAACGTCGCGACGGTTGGTTGCTCAACCAATCACCGAACGTTATATGTACTCAGTTTTGTAGTCGGGAGAGGACACTACTATTTGTCATTATGATTATGAGTCCATGATTGATAGTATGGGAATACTTTGTGATCGTACATGGTGATATTTACTGGAAATGAATACAAACATCTCATGATTCTAGCATATTGTATTGTTTTGTTCAATGTATTACATATAGTTCTGTTTACTTCTTGTGTACGTAGTACGTTGATATAAACACTCCGCGAGGTATACATTTGGCGCCGTTGCCTAAGCGAATCCGGTAACCACCCAGACAGGAGAATGGCATTGTGATGGGGCAGCCAACCGAAGGGCCCGTACAAGCAAATGACGATCATGAAGACGCTCTGACGGAAGACCTCTACAGTCTATGGGAAATCCGGTTAAAGGACCACATACGGAGGGAGGCTCTCAGGCGAGAGATCCCTGAGGCGGTCATTTGGGATAGATTATGCATCAACGAAGAGGTCAACCATCTCCTTACCAAACTGTCAAGACTGATAGCACGCCACTACATTATCTTACAGGATCTTCGGGCGGAAGAGGATCAAGAATGCCAAAGGCAGCAAATCTTGCAGTGGTACGAAGAACGAACCAAACGGGAAGAGGAGGAACGAGACACTAGCTGGAGACGTACCCTAGCAACCAACAATGATCGCGTGAAAGACCTGTAATGCTCGTACGTCCGAACAAGGACAAGAACCGAATACCATTCGGGCACGAAGCAGAGGAGGAAAGAATTCGGCAATCATTGAGAGTACAAGAGCAAGAAAATCGGCGGCAAAGATTAAGTAGAGCACATCAGAGTTTTGTGGAAGGGAGGGACAAGGAACCCTTCATCACCCCGTACGTAGAAAAATATAAAAATCGAGAAAATGAAGATGAATTGAATGGAGAACTTGAGAATAGCATCCAACGCATTCGGCAGTTGTCCATATCGGACGGCGACGAAGGGCTAAGGACAGGGAGATTTGAGCCCAAGACCCCTTGCCAGAGGGAGCACCAGAGTGGGACCCAGGAAACTCAAGGTGTAGAGGACGTTGACGGAGGACGGGAAAGTGACTCGTACGTGGCCGAGAGTGCAAGTGACGCACCGGAACATAATGGGGAAACCAGTCCAGTCGGGTCCAATATACAAAGAGGACAGCAAGGAAGGATGGTGACTCCAGAACGACAAAAGTTGCCGAAGTTTACGGGGAATGGGTCAGAGGATCCAGTTCGACATTGCAAAAAATGCGAGACAATTTGGATAGCAAGTGGAGAAGATGACCCGGATCATTGGTTGAAAGCCTTTCCGGCGACACTCAGAGATAGTGCCATTGACTGGTACTCAGAGTTGGACCAAGCACAAAAAGCTACATGGAGATTACTCAACAAGGCCTTTCAGGACGAATTCAAACTCCTGAGGGATGACAATGAGATTGTAGCAGAAATCTACAGTATGAAGCAGGGAAAACACGAGAATGTGCGCACATACAATCGGCGACTGAAAGACTTGTTGGGAAAATTGGAGGTTCAACCAGCCGATGGGCTAAAGAAGCGATGGTTCATTGAAGGCTTGCTTCCGTCACTGAGGAAGAAGATGAAAGTCGTGCCTCCGTCATCGTACGCTGAAGCATACAATCGGGCGATGGATATAGAAAGTGAAAACAAAACATCGTCTCGAGGGAAAAAGAAGACAGACGACGAGGAGAGTGCGGACGACAGCGACAGTGAATCCAAAACCGTACAAGCACTCAGGAAAGATATGATGCAAATGATGAAAGAATTAAAGGAAGACAAAGAGAGTACGAGGGAAGCACGAGAACTATGGTGCACAGACTGCAATAGGGAAGGTCACACGAAGGTGAATTGTCCGAAGAAGTTATTCTGCGATATCTGCCAAGTGATGGGACATTCCATCAAGGAATGCCCATACAATTTAAAAGCCAAAAGTGAACAAGTACTCTTCGCTCAAGGAGAACCGTCGACATCACCGAACACACCACCGAAGCCCCAGTACAATAGCAATGCATCCCCTGGAGGTTACCAGAGCAACAGGAGTCCGAGGAACAAAATGCAGTATGACGGTAAAGGACGACCCATGATCCAATGCCGAAAGTGCAACGAATGGGGTCACTTCGCCAAGGATTGCCAGAACGGCCAAGGTTTGAGAGGAAGATTGTGTAAGTGGTGTGGACCAAGCGACCATGAAGATAGTGAATGCCCCAAGCAAAAGGGTATCCATATGCTGGAAGTAGAAGAACAAGAGGTACTGGCAATCACCAGAGCGCAAGCAAAGAAGGCAACCTACCGAGATCCACATACAGAAAAACAAAGGATGAAGGAAGCAAAAGCTGAAGTGGAAATGGCGAAGGAGAACAAAATATCTCTGAAGCCAGAGACCTCTCGACGGTTGGAGGCGGAAACCAACATCGTACAGCAGGTACTGCAGACCACCATACCGATCAAAATAACTGACCTTCTCCAGACGTTGCCGCAGTTGGGATTGCCAATGACAAATGTCCTCTGGGATGTAAAGCAATCGCAAGCGGAGGACCGAAGGCAAGAATTGGTACCAAATTCAACCGTATGGTGAACAAACCATTAATCCCGTACTCATGGGGAACGTCAGGAAGATGCCAGCGGTTGTGCAAATGGAGATCAGAGGGAATATCTTGACAAATACTATCGTCGACGGAGGATCAGGAGTCAACGTACTGCCCGAAGACACATGGAAGAGCCTAGGGAAGCCTACACTTTGGCCACCAACATTCCGACTCGTCGGTGCCGATCAGCATGGTATCAAGCCGTTGGGGACGTTGATGGCGCAAAAGGTGATGATCGAGACACAATAGTTTTTGCTAAATTTTGTCATCATCCCATTACAGAGGAAAGCGTATGATGCACTACTTAGGAGAGGATGGTTGATAGCTGCCAAGGCAAATCATAATTGGAAGAGAAACACACTCTCGATCGAGAACAACGGGCGAAAGTACGTAATCGACTTGAAGAACCAGGCCGTGAGTGAAGAATTGGCTTCCTCAAAATCAGAATCGGACAGAGGAGAATCAAATGTGGATGAAGGAAGGAAGACGATGGACCCGAACGCCGAGGGCTTACTGGAACTTGAGAGTTGGTCGGAGGACGAGACAAGCTCACTGAATGGCTTATTTCATTGGCAGATGGAAGACTATGAAGTGTTCCACCAAGAGTGTAACATGTTATAGATCAGGGAAATCAAGGAAGAAGAGAACGACACATTTAGCCAAACACTTTCGGCCGAGTACGGAGAGTACAAAGGAAGAATATCAAAACCGGACGATACGCCAACCCACAAATCTGAACAGGTACGAGATAGAAAAATTGTGTTGGAGCCAAAAAATGGAAAAAATAAAGTAGGGGAATTAGAAAATGTAAAAAATGAAGAGAGAAAAAAGAGACAGAGGAGAGAGAAAAGAGACAGAGAGAAAAAAAGAGACGGAGAAGCACGTACAAGGAAGAGACCACAGCATACGACCTAGTGAAGGGAAAGAAAGTTACACCGTACGAATTAACAACAAGACAGGAGGATACGCCGTACGACTTGGCAGGAAGATAGAGCAAGGCGTACGACTTGAGGAAGGAGCAGGAAGGCTTGTACGGCCGAACAAGGTACAGATTGAGAGGGGATCACGTCGTACGATCAAGCAACATCAAGGAGTTCGTACAGCCTAGCACAAGGAAGGAAACCGTACAACCTGGCACAAGGAAAGGAACCGTACGACCTAGAACAAGGAAGGAAAACGTACGACCTGACAATAAGGCAGAAAACAGAATCGTACGACCTGGCAATGCAGGAAACAACATCGTACGACTTGGCAAAGGCTCCATCGTACAGTCAGGCAAAAGCATAAGAAGCCACATGTAATGTCCCCATTTTTAGCACTACACTTTCCAGTGACTGTTAGCCTATTCCCGGATGCTCGTAGGCTAGTCAGAGGCAGAATTAGGGTTTCCAGCTGCTTGGAGGTTTCTTTTGAGGATTCAAGGGTTCGCATGTTGAAGTTTTGCAAAGTGGTCGCGGGATTCTTTCTGAGTTTTAAGAGAGCTTCGCAGTGGTATGACATGCAACTAAATCAGAGAACTTTTCCAAACTTACTATTTTTAGTAAATTACGACAATTGCATGTTGGATTTTTATAGTTTGGATTCTAGATTCCTTCTAGGTTTTCAGAGAGCTTCGCAATGGTATGACATACAACTGAATCAGAGAACTTTTTCGGACTTACTATTTTTAGTAAGTTACGACGACTACATGTTCGAGTTTTACAGTTCGGATTCTGGATTCCTTCTGGGTTTTCAGAGAGCTTCGCAACAGCATGACATGCAATTGAATCAGAGAACTTTTCTGAACTTACTATTTTTAGTAAGTACGACAGCTACTCGGATTATGGTTAAAATGAGTTTGGGACAACTTACTATTTTTAGCAGTATGCTATTTTTAGTAAGTTCTATTTTTAGCCGTACTATTTTTAGCAGGGTTTCTGCAGTTCAGTTTAGTGGTTATATCTGGCAGGTCAATTTGAGCAGTTTGGTCTCCAACACCCTTGGTGCTATTTTTGGCAATATTTCAACAACTTGGTATTATGGCTA
Organism: Sequoiadendron giganteum; assembly: GCA_007115665.2. Taxonomy (NCBI): domain Eukaryota; kingdom Viridiplantae; phylum Streptophyta; class Pinopsida; order Cupressales; family Cupressaceae; genus Sequoiadendron; species Sequoiadendron giganteum. The sequence continues at coordinate 236,641,284 of CM021101.1, forward strand.
TTTCGGGCAGGGCAATATAGTCAGTTGGTCTCTCCCGCATTTGAGGTGATTATTTCGGCGAGTTTGATATTTGATGAGAATGTTATTTTAAGTGAAATATTTAAAAGGCATGTTTGGACGCTTGGAGAAATAAGTGGTCAATTATATTTATATTTCACTTTAATAAAGTGTTTCACTTTATTATTATTTTGGACGCCATAATATACTTTATTGGCATTTTAATAAAGTATAATACTACTTGGAGGAGGACGACTTGGAGAAATGAAATGCAAATGACACCAATGGGCATTGTGAATTTGAGTTTGGTTTTGGCGTCCATTTGGAGGGAGATTGAATTTGAATTTGGAGCAGGAATGTTATAAATAAGAGCATTGGGCTCTTAGTTCATTATCTTATGTCTACACTATTGTTATGCTGCCGAGATGGTGAGTGAATAGCTTCGAGGAAAGCATACCTCCTAGCCTTGGCTTGACTTCTTGCTTGAAAGATAGCAACTAGTTAAGATTATGGTTGTTCCTTACTCTTGAGAACAGATTGAGCACTAGAGATGGAGTTTTCTGAAGTTTTGAGTATTTTGTAGTTGCTGGTTATGCATAGCTGAAAGTACTTTTTAATCATAAGTCATAGAATAACTTTTATTTTGTTCTGGGTAGTTTGCATTTGTCATTGTCATCCTTAGACGCCCCCTTTTGGTGAGTTTCAGATTTTAATATGCAGATTTGGATTTTATTTTGCAGAAGTCGCCCCTCTTGAGGTCATTCTACTTCACCATGCCTGGCAAATGTTTAGATAATTCATTGAGTAGTTGTTGCAGCTATTTCTTGGTCATAAATTGGTCGCCATCTTCCTAGGAGTTCATTGCACTTGGTTCCATGTCATTCGGAGTAGTTATGAGAGAGTTATGAGCATTTTATAGGGTTGTCTAGTTGCTGGTTTGTGCATTTCCAGTTGCTGGTCTGTCAAAATCAGATTGTAAAAGTTTGCCTTTGGGGTTGGGTTTAGTGTGGATCGATTCTTTTGATGATAGGAGAGATATAATACTTCATTGCAGCATTGAGACATTTCAAATATAGTGATATTTGTAGGAGAAACTCATATTGTAACGCTGCTACAGTAGTACTATTCAGCCATTTTAATTCTTGCAATTTCGTATTTTCCCACATTTGTGGAAGAGACTGGCATTGCCTCAGTCTTTCATTTTAGTATTTACTTTCATGTACCACCCGTTGAAAAGTGGAAGAGGGTGGCATGCCGCCTAGTTACTGTGGTATTGCATTTACATATTGCTGATTGGCTGAGCCGTCAACACACTCCCACTGAAAAGTGGTCGAGTTGCATATTTACTTTCAGCATTGTACTTTCTAATTCCAGTCCTCCCGCTGAATAAGTGGTAGAGTGATTGCAACTTCTTTCTATTACTTTCCAGCAGTTTCAATTATGCTAATGATCCCCTTTCGAGTATGCTCTCAACCTTGCCCATATTGGGATCTGGGTTGATCAAAGGAAAGGGTTCCCTTTCAGTTGGATTGAGGTTTCATTAACGTTAACAGGTGAACTTGGTTGTGAAAAAGAAAAAAATTGCCCGGTATATTTCACCACATCATACGGCTTGGTAGTAACACGAAATATTGCATCGTACAACCAGACAAAAGCATAGAAAGTCACACCGTATGGACTAGAAAGAGACTTGTAGCACGACCAGGAAGAAGCGTTCTACGGCCAAGACAAAAACTTAGAAAATCTTCACCAAAGCAAATCGTACGACTTCCATCCATTCCTAAGTTCGTACGACCTGAGAAAGGCATTGGAGAGCATGTACGGCCTCACAAAGAAAAAGAAGATCACGTTGTACGGATTGGCAAGGGAGATCTCGCCGTACGATTTGGCAGAAGGGATAAGTCCGCACGACATGGCAAGAGGCAGTCCGTACGACATGGCAGGAGGCAGTTCATACGACATTGTGGAAAGGATGTCGTACAACAAAACAAGCAGCCCGCACGCTATGAGCAAAAATCCGTACGAAGAAGGAAAGAGGGAGTCGTACACCAAAAGACAAAGCACGTACGACATCCAGGAGAGAACTTAGAACGAAAGTCCGTACGAGCTAATTCATACACCGTACGTTGGAAGTTGAAGGAACCCGTACGCCGTGAGAAGGAGACCGTACGACAGAACAAGGAGTCTCCATGCTATGCAACCAAGAAGTTTGTACATTGGGCAAGCAGGAAGTCCGTACGACTGAAACAAAAGATGTTTGTACAAGTGAAGGTAAAGAAGGTCGTACGGCTGAAATAAAAGAAATCTGTACGAGTGAAGATGAAGGGCGTACGAGAGAACCTCATAGAGAGTACGACAGAGAACATCCCCGCTGGGGGCGCTGCCCCCAAACCCCCGCAAGGGGCACTGCCCCTTGACCCCGCTGGGGGCGCTGCCCCCAAACCCCCGCAAGGGGCACTGCCCCTTGACCCTGCTGGGGGCGTTGCCCCCAAACCCCCATCAGATTTATTGGAATTGCCAAATTGCAGTGCCACCAGCCATCATAGTACAGGAGCAATTGGCTACCTAGCAGATGAGAGTTGCAGCTCTCAAGAAGAAATTGGCGGAGAGAGATGGAGTATTGGGTGAGAGTGACAATCAGTTGGCAAAGAAGGATCAATTGGCATTCTTGGTTTTTAGTCATCTGGAAGACGACTACTTTGTGGGGGGGATGATGTAGTCTACCGGAGTCGGCCAAATTATTACATTTCAATAAACTATAGTCTTAATAAGAATAATTATTGGCATGTACATTCGGGTAATTAAGTCCCGATTAGTTGTAGCGGGGTGTTAGGGAACGTCGCGACGATTGGTTGCTCAACCAATCGCCGAACGTTTTATGTACTCAATTTTGTAGTCGGGAGAGGACACTACTATTTGTCATTATGATTATGAGTCCATGATTGATAGTACGGGAATACTTTGTGATTGTACATGGTGATATTTACTAGAAATGAATACAAACATCTCATGATTCTAGCATATTGTATTGTTTTGTTCAATGTATTACATATAGTTTTGTTTACTTCCTATGTACGTAGTACGTTGATATAAACACTTCGCGATGTAAACAACCTACTTATAGACTTTTTGTAGTACAATCTATCCCCTTTCACGAGTCCAATTATGCCTATAAACCACTTTGTTCTCACTCTCAACAATCGATCTAGCTCTTACGTTTGTGGCACTTGAACTTTATGTACTTGACTTAGCTAAGACTTCTGCCCAGACTTCAACAACCTCTATAGAAGGAAATGCCCACTTTTATGCCAATGCAATGACTATTAATATTCCCCATAGATGTGAGACTTGAAAGGTACTTCCCATGCCATATGTCCAAAATCAAAGCTTCAAGAAACTTCATGTTTCAACATTCATTTTGCGGTTTTGCAAATACTTTGTTGTTTTTGTATACCTTTGAATGCCATTCAAACACTTCTACCAACAAAAGAGTATTTGTTGTTTTTCACCAATTAACCAAGAAATGGTTCCTCAACAGATCTAGCCTCTAATGTGTGGATTGGATACTATTGGGCTTCCCTATGCTTGTACAGTAACAAGTGGCACCTTGGTGACACATTTTTCTCTCTATGATTCTAAGAGGGTTCACTCTATCTTTACAAAGTCAAGAGTCTACTTCAACTTGTGTGGCCCACATGGCACCACTATCACAACTTATGGCCTTTGTGGTAATGTTGTAGATTGTCCAGCCTCCCAAACACACAACCAAAATCACACAACAACTAGTCCACTATGCCAAATACCAAAACATAGCAAAAGGAAAGGAAACTCTTTTCAGGTGATGCAAGATTGCTCAACCCATAGGATGCTCCTACATCAATGCGTCAAGTTTGAATTTACCTCTTTCATATCCAAGTTTAGTAATGGGTCTTCTTTCTCAAGTCTTAAAAGTGCAAAACGTGATATTTCAGCTGCACAAGTGACAGAATGAGTGACTTCCAAGTTTTCTTGTTTAGATCTTGACTTGGATTTTTCAACCAAGATAAGATTCATCTTGTTCAAGGTATGAAACAAAGTCAGTAACATAAGTCATATTTATTTCAAATTGAGGGTTGTGATAGCCATACTTGAGCATTGCTAAAGTCAAATCTATAGAGGTTGGAGGCAACCATACATTCAAGCTTACAAATTTGCTTCTGCACGTTAGTTTTATTTCCTCCCATACTCATCACAGGCTTTTTAGATGAAGAGTCTCTTAGATCAAGTATGAAAATTTACTGGGTGGTGGAGGACTATACTTTCTTTTATCTATAAGTTGAAGAATCAAGTTTTACAGAAAATAGAAGAATAAAATTTAAAAAAAAATCTAATGAATGCATGCACAGTCAATTTAATGTACTGTATTTGATTGCACATATGAATAATACCAAATGCAACTAATCGTTCTTTGAAGTGTAACCCTATTTTCTTTCAGAAAATTTGTTTGATCAACCAAACTGTCATAGACCAGGATTAACAAATTATACTTCTACTTAATTGCTGGTGGCATTGCATGAAAATGACACTTTCCAGAACGGTACTAAATTATTAATAATCATGAAACAAAACAAAATTAAAAAATAGAACAGAAAACTAAAATACACCTAATTTTTGTAGCCATCTCCAATATACCCAAAAATGGCACTTACCTGTGTTGGGTGCTAAGACACGAATCATCTGTATAGAAAAAAAAAACAATCCATAAGCACTTATAATATAACAACATTTGATCAATTAAGCAAACAAACCTGCCTTACCTCTCTTAGTACCTTTGGACAAAGCCATTGGCGCACTCGTGTGCTTCCTACACAAAATTTGGAAAATGAAAATGGTAAGAGTACGTGGAGTTATTATGGCATATACTAAAGAGAAAAGTTTAATTCTTATAATGTTTTCTTACAAAATTTCATAGTACATTAATATTGAAACTGATTAAAGAACACTAGTGTTTTCACAAGACATGTTTCCTTAACATTGGTGAGTTATCTAGCATGGAGAAATGTTATTTGGTATATGAGACTGGGTTGGAAATGTTCTCAAACATCCTCAGATAATGAGTGATGGTTGGGGGTGGATTTAAACAATAGCACTATACATATAATGATGGTTGAGAAGAAAGCCTTTGGTTGCCTAGGTACATCAAGAGGTGGCTGGTTGTTCCCTATGGCCCAAGAACTTTATCAGCAACTTAAAAATTATAAAAAGCGGGGTGATGGGTGAGCCCACAAGGACTCCCACACCCTTTTAAACCAAACCTAAACCTAAAATAGCCCTACAAAATACTAAAAACAAACAAGCAAACTCATTTAGATATTTTCCAATTTGTGAAGAAGAGAAAGGGAAAGAACAATAGGGAAAAGGGGAGAACATCAATAGAAAGAGGGCAATAGAGCATCAAATCCACGTCAATTGGGACAAGTTTACTATCTATTATTCATTTGTTCAAATTCCTTTGTTATTTCTGTTTTGCTCTTTTTGAAAGTTCCTAACACCTAGGGATGGATTTTTGTTTATTTTTGTTGTTTTTTCACTTGCAGCTATGTTTTGAATTTTCAACAGAAAAAAACGAGTAGTAATAAGGGTAGTGAGAGTGAAGAGATTGAAATTCAACAAAGAACTAGAAGTCATAGAGGTATTGTTGGGGATTCTTCTAAGAGTAGGAGTGTTGCAGGAACTATGAGTTCCAATAACTTATTTGAGTGCCCTTGTAAGATCCTCAAACAATATGTAGAAGGCCCATTTAATCACAAAAAACCTTTTTTACAATTAGCAACATGTATAGACAAAAACAAAAAGAATTCAAGGGAGAGTAGAGTATGGCTGTCATTTATGCAAGAAAGACTATAAGCGTAGCTATAAAAGAGTTTATTGTAATCTTTTGTGCATAAGTAGAGTACTGGTAAAAGGCTATGAGAAAATAACCCTAGCTGAGAAGGCTGAGCCTCTAAGGTAACTACGTTGTGCATGGAGGGGGAGGCAAAAAATAAGGGAATTCCAATGGAGACTATATAGCCTAGTGTGTCAATGCCAACACAAACCATAAGTGTTGGAAGTCAAAGAGGTGGCCAAGCCTTCCATTGTTGAATTTTTCTATGCCCATGCCATACCATTTCATATGGCACGTTCTCCCTATTTCAAACAAACATTGAAAGAAATAATTGTTGTTAGTCCCTCATTTGATCCCCAAAGAACATAAGCTAGGCACCACCCTTCTTGATAGAGAATACTCTAAGATGAGTATGTTGATGGAAGAAACGAGGCAAACTTGAATAAGTGATGGCTACTCTATCATCATGGATAGGCGGACCGATATCAAACATTTGTCACTCATCAATATCATTGTCACATGTTCATTTGGCTCTTATTTTCTTAGAGTTGTTGATTGTTTAGGGAAGAGGAAGGATGCAAACTTTTGACTTCAAATTTTGAAGCATGCCACAAAAGAGATTGGAGCCTCTAATGTTGTACAAGAGCTAACTAGTTCGACCAATTTAGCCTTTGTATGTAAGCAAGCTAGTTTGATAGTGAAGGGTGCTTACAAGCACATTTTTGGACCTCATGTTGTGCTCATGTGTCAAACAACACATTTAAAGACATTGGGAAGATAGATTAGGTGAAAGCAATGGTGATAAAAGCCAGAGACATATGGATGTTCATTTGCAACCATAACAACTCAATTCAAGACGTTTTCAAAGAAGGTATTCCCCGCGCCATGGATACTAGATATACCAACGATGTCATTTTGTTAGAGAGAATGGTTGAAGTGCAGGAGCCTCTACAATTAATAATCGTTAATTCAAAGTGGAGTAGATGGCCAAAGGCAAGCACAACTAAAGTAAAAACTGTGAAACAAAAGATCCTTGACAATGATTGGTTGTCCATGATGAAGTTAGAAAAAGTTGATTTTATTCAATGTTACCCCAAGTTTCCAAGATGGGGACGGCAAGGGACGGCGGGACGAGTCCCCAAGTTTTCGATTTTTTAGGCCAAATTTGGGGATGGTGGGGGGATGGCTATATAAAATATAGAAAAAATTAAAGTGTATAGGGAAACTTTAAATATTCATATGAAAACATGGATAAAGCATGCATATATACATTAAAAAAACTTAGCATATAACATTTGTGTTAAGAACTCATTGTCAATAATAAATATCTAAGTTACCGAATCGCTGCCCTGCACCCCTCGATTCCGGATAGAAACGCATCCGGTACGAAATCAGAATCGATTCATCTTGGGTACGCACTAGAAACGATTTTTCGTCTGTGGAGGCGTTTCAGACATCCATCAAACGATTCTGGCAGTTTCCACGCCTGATGTGGCGTGCCCAGGTCGATTCCATGCCCGGTATGGTCGGCTTTGGCAGGAGTTTTTGGTATGCTAAATGTCGTGAGCTTCTTTGCTCTAGCGTTTATCACATTTCACTTAACTAAAGAATGATCTCCTGGGCAATGGACTTTTTAGCGCAGACAAAGAGGCCTTGAAATTTCAGAGAAAGGTTGCACGTCGCTGCACGATTTCATAGCCGAGACCATCAATGAATATTTATTATATAATTATATAGTCTGTCTATATATAATATTTATAGACTATATAATCATATAGTCTATATATAATATTTATAGACTATATAAATAAAAAATAAAATATTAATTAATTTTTAAAAATTATATCAATATATATACATACATATAAATAATAAATATAATTATATATAAATTAATTTGTATATCAATATATTATTAGTATATACTTTTTTATATGTTTTTTGTACGGACGTACCCGTACCCAACCCCAAATTTTTTTTTGCCGTACCCCCACGTACCCGATTCCGATTCTAATTTCGATTCGGTAACTTAGATAAATATACATTCAGAATACGAGATTCATTGTGAATATGCATGTGCTATTAAACAATAATATACAAGTTATAAACGTATAACAAATTCCCAAAGCCTACATTGTTGCCATATAGTTTTTTTTTTCAAATATGATATGAAAATAAAAATTAAAAAAACATAGTATACTGTTGTCATCCCCTGTCCCTAGGATGTCCCCAAGATGAGGACGGGGGGATTTAGACTCGGGGACGCATCCCCGAATAACAATGATTTTATTATTAAATTTGAAAAAAAAAAATTTCTAATGTTTTTGATAGAGAAAAAAACAGGTTTTGAATGGACCCAAAACCATTTACAACAGGTTTTGAATGGACCCGAAACCCACAACCAGATGAACAAGCTGCCCAAACGAAAGAAACAAAAACATCCAGCAACGAAACAATGAACCAGCCAACCAGCAACTAGCCCAAAGCTGGCAGGCAGCCCAGAAGAGAACCAAGAGAACCACCAGGAAAAAATTACTAATGTTTCTAACTAGTAAATTAATTTCATTCTTTGTAATAGCATTCACTTTTTGTCATTTGAATCTTAATATCTTTTGAAAAAAAATTTAACTTTTTTGCACTTGTAGATACATTTGTTCCTTCATCACAATTTTTCTGCACGTCATAAGATATGTTGATACAAACTCTCCTAGCTTTGGAGAAATATAATAGACATTTGATAGCATGTTTGGGCAAATGGAGCAAAACATTCATAATAAGGATCCTACTTTGGGACTTTATGAGGAGAATATTAGGCCCATTGTATCACGCTGGTCGAACATTATGAACACCCCACTTCATATGATAGCCTATACACTAAATCCCAATGGTATGTAGTTAACCCTAGAAGAGTTCCTCCATCTCATGATGAAGAGATGAAAGAAGGGCTCATGAAGGCCCTCCTAAAAATGTATATTGCTAAGGAGTCTTCTACACTTCACACACAGTGGCTAACCTTTGTCAATCTCCATGGTCCAATCTTTAGCAAACTAAAGGTGAGAGTGTAGAGAGCTACATTAGCTCAAACCAATCATATTGGATGGTGGATGCGGTATGGCAAGCATGCAGCAAAGTTGAGGATACTTCCCAATCACTCTTTTCACAAGTTGCAAATGCCTCTGCTACAAAGAGGAATTGCTCCAAATATAGCTTCATTTAGTCAATCAAGAGAAAAAACCTTAGTTCTAAATAATTAGAGAAGTTGATGGTTGTGTATAGTGCCTTGCAGCTACAAGATCAATAGACTTTAGCCACACATTGAGATATTGATCTCGAAGATGCTATACAAATTGATGAGGCACAAGAGGGATTGGTTGGGGTTCCATGAGATGAGGTAGCTCCTCATAGTGACCATGATTTGAACTCAAGCTCTGATTTTGATGCATTCTTACCAAAGGTAGACGCTGATTAGGGACAGCTATATATTTTCTATATTTTTTAATTTTGTAGTTGAAACATGCAGCCTTCGGGCATTTTTTTGTAATTTATATATAATATATGCATATTGACAATGAAAACAATTAAATTTTGTTAATATGTTTATCAACTATCATGTTAAATCTCAATTAAAGTCTAATGTTTATGTATTAAAGTTCTCTAATATCTATGATGAATGCCTTATCAATGTTATCATATGAATATTTGAAATTTCGTTATATTTTAATTTTTTTCTTCTTTTTAATAGTTGTCCCTTGATATCCCCTAAAAAATGGCCTGAGAAAAATATTCGTACCAAAAATGCATCCCGCAATCCCTTGATATACCTGTCCCAAAAACTTGGAGGTGCATAGATGTTTTCATCCCCTCTTTCATTGTTCTTGTCTTGTTAAAGCTTAGTCTATTCGTTCCTAAGCATGTATGCCTACTAATTTCTACATGGTATTAGAGTTGGAAGGTCTTTCTTGCAAGGGATCTCAATCCAAAGAGTGTTTTCAAAGGAGACCCTAACTTTTGAAAATCATGCATATCTCGCAAACTATTTTGAATTTCCAAGTGATTTTTTCAAAGAAGTTGGTGATTAGCATAAGGAAGCTACAGTCCATATTTCAGCTTTATGTGACTTATTTTAATCAACTTATTGCCCTTTTAAGGTCTTTCATAAGTTCGCTTTATGGGTTGTAATTATAGGAATTCATCTGATTTTTTACATTTTTGGAAAGCAAGAGAAAAATTATTTGGGATATGTTTTTTTAATTTTTGGATTTGAGGCTGACCTCATTTTGAAATAATCTAGTCAAAGTTTCATCAAATGCAACTTATTTGTATATTCCCTCATGCTTTCTCCCCAATATTACAAAATCATCAAAGAATGGAAGGCCAATGATGAGATCACCTACAAGGTCCCTATTACATTGTACAATACCATTTGGCGAAATGATTTCTCCAATAACATTTTTTTTCTAGATTTCTTTAATGGATTATTTTTTCCATATTGAAAAGCTTTGAGGCACAAAACTATGCCTAAAGGAAGATTCAACTTGAAGCTTTTCTTAAAATCCAAAGATTGTGGTTGTACATCACTAAACAAAATTTACGACCTGTTGTACCCATACCAAATATGTGATGAGCACACAATTATATTGAGAGGGGGAGGGGGCTGAATCAATATAATACAATTTTTACTTTTTTAAACCTAATCAACCACAACATTAACAACCATACAAGATCTAACAATTAAGAACACAAGAACACCAAGATTTACGTGGAAACCCTTACGAGAGAAAACCGCTTTACAGAATAATGTACTTATATAATAATTACTGATTACAACTTTTGTAGGCACCAACCTACAGAAGACACCAATCCCATAGACTGAGCACCAACTTGGTGAGAGTCACCAAACTCTTCCTTAGCAAGGCACCAATCTTGACCAATTTGAGGCACCAACCTCTATTTGATTTGTGAGCACCAACCCACTAGATTTCTCTTTAAAAATTCTGCTATAACTCTCTTACCAATTTGCTACAATTCTCTAATTGAATATGCTGTAAGCTGATCATAATTTGCCACAAAAATCTGATCACTATCTCCTTATAAATCTACACATAATCTTCTCACAATCTCCACATAAATCTGTAATTAATCTTCATAACTTTCTCTTCATAAGTTAGTAAATAATCTTCTTCATGAACCTGGTGTATATGATATATTTTCCCTTTTTAATTTGTCTATACATATACTTTTAATATAAATCAAATTTACTCTTCATACTTTTGCTCTCCCTCTTCCTTATGTTCAGAATTTATTCATTGAACTTGTTATTTTTAAAACTCCCTCCTTATCTCTGCTTATATATCTGTATGTCCTTATGAAGAGAGACACCCTTTCAAAGAGTGACATCTGTTTACTCACTGGGTAGTGTTCAACGTACTACGGGAGTAAATGAGAATAACTCAGAAACATAATGCATGCACTAGAATATGAATCATAGAACAATCGTAAGAGTAATTGCATAGCACAATGGATTGATTTCATTCATGAAGTATATCAACAGTACATAACAATTGTTCTCCCCCACTACAAATGACAAGATACATATATAGATGGCCGAGGTTGGTTGAGATACCAACCGTCGACAACTCTTCCTAGCTACTCGCCCAACAACTAATCCAACTTTTACTTTAAACTGTGCATGTATTATTTATACTATTATTATTTATTCCTAGTATAGTCGACTACAACATTTATTTAATTAATTAGTATGGTCGGTTACAGTATAATTATTTATTAACATGGCCATCTACATGATCCCCCCCAAAAAGTAGTCGTCTTCGAGAAGACAAAAAACCAAAAATGCCAACTCGAGCTCCTGCTTGGTGGTAGCCCATTCCTCGTCATTTTCTTGTACTTGACTCTCCCTCTTTGTTGAAAGTCGTTGCGCATAGGCCACCTGGGTATCCTTCTCTACCAATAGCTGATCCTTTTCGGCTGACTAACTGTCACACTCACCCAATGCTTTGTCCCTCTCCGCCAACTTCTCCTCAAGAGCTGCAACTCTCGTTTGCTCAACTGCCAACTACTCTTGTAACTATACTATGATGGTTGGTTGTATTGCAATTTGGCGATTCTAATAAATCTGATGAGGGTCTAGGGGCAACGCCCCCAGCGGGGTCAAGGGGCAACACCCCTTGCGAGGGTCAAGGGGCAACGCCCTCAACAAGGTCAAGGGGCAACGCCCATAGCAGGGTCTAGGGGCAATGTCCCCAACAGGGTCGAGGGGCAACGCGAACCCATTAAAAACTGCATGGCGCACCTCATTTTCATGATTTTTTGAGAGGCAGAAACTAATGCTGACAAACCCGAAAAACTACAGATTTTTCACTCTCATCTACATAATTTGCTTCGTCCTTAGTGCGATTTTACCTTTATTTCCAACTTGTTGCTCCATACTACATACGGCCTTCTCTTGCTCTGTTTTAAAATTTTGTACGGCCACTTGTGTAATTGGCATATGGAGCTGTACGAAATGTCTCAATTGAGATCGTATGGATTCACTCATTTGAAATCGTGAAGGCTTTTTGTCTTGAGATTGTGTTGACTTTTCTTTTCGAAGTCGTACGGCCCTTTCATTCTTCAAAAATTGGATGGGCTTTTTACTGTCTTGTGACTATACAAACTTTCTAGCAATTCCATCATCGTACGGATTCTCTTCAAGACTTCGTACGAACTTTTTATTATGTACAACCTCTTTGATTTCCAAAACTCGTAGAACACTTTCTTGATTACTTAGTATGGCCTTCTTTTGTTTGCTTCCTCCTACGAACTTATTGCTTGCAATGCTTTGTACGGATTTGGGACTGGTGGTTTGTACGACGTACGACCCACCTTTACCTCGTACAGCACTAAACTATCATTTACTTCATACGATCAAGTGAGCTCCTTCTACGGCGATTTTGTTTACCTCGTGGAGTGTTTATATCAACGTACTACATACACAAGAAGTAAACGGAACTATATGTAATACACAGAACAGAACAATACAATATGCTAGAATCATGAGATGTTTGTATTCATTTCTAGTAAATATCACCATGTGCAATCACAAAGTATTCCCGTACTGTCAATCATGGACTCATAATCATAATGACAATAGTAGTGTTCTCCCACGACTACAAAACTGAGTACATATAACATTTGGCGGTTGGTTGAGCAACCACCCATCGCGACGTTCCATAACACCCCGCTACAACTAATTGGGACTTAATTACCCGAATGTACATGCCAACAATTATTCTTACAAAGACTATAGTTTATTGAATTATAATAACTTGGCCGACTACGGCCAACTACACTAAGGATATTTCACCACTTACATCATCCCCCCAACAAAATAGGTCGCCTGGACAAGACAACAAAAACGGGAAATGATGCTGTACAAAATTTATTGAGAGGAAGGGGGAAATGAGGACGTCCCTGGATGAACTGATGACGTGGGAGTAGCAGCAGAAGAGTGTTGGTCCTTCAATCGCTTTACTTCCTCTATGCATACTCGAAGCTGGCAATCGGCAAGAATTTCCCGTTCCCTGGCAACTTTCACCATGTGGGCTGCTTCCATCAACTGGTTCTTGAATTTGTTTGCCTCCAAGCTTGTGGTTGCCAACTGTTCCTCCATTTTTTTGATTTTTTCACCCCACATTTGTTCTCACTTCTGAGTCTCTTCCTCCTTCTGCCTAAGCTCCTCCTCCTTCTGGCGGTTCCCTTCCTCCAAACTAATCACTCTGGCCTCCAAGGTGGCTATTTGGTTTGCCTGTGCATCCAATACCTGAGCCTATTCTGCTAGCTAGGTTTGCAGATTCTTCATGGTCATGGCGGATTCCTCCTTCACTTTCTGCAACATGCGACAGGCCTCCGCCTTTTCTGCTACCACCAACTCGACAGATAGTATCTGCCTCTTCACGTTGTAGAAAACATCCCGGAACGCGAGCTCAATGTGATAGAAGCTTTCTATGACTTTCGCATCCCTTCCTGCCATCCTTGGTGGGTTGCCTCGCCAGTTTTTGAGCATTGTTGCAGTTTCACTTGCCCGCCAACCTTGGCTAGTGAAAATGCGAGCGAACTCTGCCTCACACCCCATCTGTACAAACCCTCTGAGGCGTTGCACCTCCTGGCCCACTAATGGGGATCGACCAATCTTGAGGTCCTTCGAAATGTGCCCCACCTGCATCATTACTCAACCCATGTGCTAGAGCTCCACTGCGTACCTCTGTACTGTCCCCAAGGGGTCTGATGGATCTGGTTGTGATATTTCTACTACATATCCGCTAGACTCACTATCCTCATCTTCCTCATCTGGTACAGCCTCCTCCTCTGGAACAGCTACTGTCTGCTCCTCCACTGGCTCTTCTACCACATTCATCCCTTCGGTGGCTTGCTGGTGTACTTCCTCTGCCACTTGTTGCTCTTCTACTAACTCTCTTGCCACGTCCATCCCCTCTGTTCTTTTTGTCGTATCGCTCCCCTGGGTATGTATGGTTGAGCCTGCAACATCCGTATCGCCAACCAGCCCTTCTGGCGAACCCTCATCAGGCGTGTCCTCCACCTCCACTCTCAGGCCGTATGCTCCTAACCAATTATCGATCTGAGCAACTCCTGGCGCTCCTGGCTGTGTAATAGAGGGAACTTACTCCTGGGGCTTGATGGTTCCCCAAGTCCCTGAGACCTCTGGCGGCTCGACGGGGGTTGCTGGTGATGTCCCTGGTAGACCCTCCATTGCCAATCCTGGTATTGTCTCTAATGAAACTGTCCATCCTGGCCGTGTAGCTGCCGACCCCGGCAGTGTAGCTGTGAAGCTTGGCGGTGGTACTTCGCCTGAGGTTGCCGAACTCGAAGACCTGGCGGTCACTTCTCCTAGTGGTGCCCACCCTAGCAATGCGCCAGGTGCTGAGACTGCTACTCTCAATGTCTGTCCACCGCCAATGGATAATGCTGGCAGTGTGAAAGTGACAGTCGTCAAGCTCTCCTGACCCGCCGATGGTGCTGGCAAGGTGAACCCTGCTAGCTGAAATGGTGGTATTACTGCTTCTTCCACTTCCATTATGTTTTGCCCACCTACAGCCACCGATACTTCTTCGTCCTCTGACGAACTCCCTGCTGAAGTTAAGGAAAACACCTCAATATGCTCTCCTTCCTCCCCACTTTGTGTCAATGTTTTGTGATGTCCCCTTCTAATTAGGCTCTTGGACATCAGTAGATTAGCCTATTATGTCGACCCTCGTAGGCTAATGGTTCAAGATGGAGGGTCACTTGGATGGGCACTTGGTCGTCAAACTTCAGTGTTTATCTCCGAAGCATGGTGGCAGGGTGAATTGTGGCGTTTGGCATGATTTTGGTGCTTAATTTAATGATATTCACCTTTTATTTCACCATCCTCGGCCTTGGGACCATGTGTTTTAATATGAAGGGGTCACTTTCTATTTTTAAGTTACTATTCATTACTAAAGTGAAAAATGTTATAACTTAAGTGAATAGTGTTCACTTTAATGAATAGTGTTTCCTTTGTAAATTTATAAAAGGCAAGAGAGAAAGTTCGAACTTCTTCATCAGATGATCATTTTGCTTGAAGAAAACTTGGGAGTGAAGCTTGGAGGAAGAAGGAGGCTACGGTTTCCTTATTTCTTGCAGTGGGTGAGCCTGGTGGGGCTTGGTTCTTCGTTTGGAGTTGCTTGAGGGTGTGAAACACCACTTTAAAGTTGCTGATCTGTATTTTGCTGCTTCTTTGGAGATCTACTTGCTGGTTTGCAGTTGTTTTGAGCTTGGGTTCGAGTGTTTTCGGTTGCCGTTGTCTCCAATCACGATTATACGAGAGTTGTTCGCGTTTGTGAAGTTTTTGGGACTGTTTTTGAAAGCTACAGCCAACCGCTTTTTCTTGAGGGATAGATTAGCATTAAGTAAAAGAAACGCCTATCTTGAGTGGCTGCAACTTCACCCAAAGGGGGCGCCCTTACCCTAGGAAGCTTTCCATTACAGTTTTTGGTGGGAGAAGTTCATCTTCGAAGAGAAATCAGCATTGCATTGGGCGCAGATACTGTAGCAGGGCACTATAAACAGTGTTTTTTGGGCTGTAAGTTAAAATATGATCTATGTAATACTCAGCATCGAATCTAATGAAGAAAGTATATTTAGACTTCAAAATGAGCAATGTTCTCAAGTTATTCCATTAGCTTAGTTATTTGAAGTTTTCATGGTATGCGTATGCTCTTTATGTATCATTCTAGTAATTTTGGCAAACAAAATCAAAGCATAAGAAGAAACACAAACTAAAACAAAAATTCAAACCTACGAATTTAGTGAAAACAAATCATCAGAGTGTTGGAACATCACATGTTTCTTCTTCTGCGGATGCTTCTCAACCTTTCCTTTTTTTCCCTATCATAGAGCCCTCACCAACCTGCTTGAGCTCCAGTGTCGTCCAGTAGAATGCTGTTGGTAATCCTAGATCGAGATGTTTGAGCGGTTACAGCCGGCCCCACCTACCCTCTGGAACCTGAGTATGGATGGCATCCAAAAGCAAGGCAATCGTGTGTTGTGTCATATAGAATGCCTTGTGCGGCTGTGCTAAAAACTCCCTCATCCGTTCTGAGAGCAACCGCCCCCAGTTATATACTTTGCCCACGCTGATTCCTACCATGTAATCCACCATCCAAAGGGCGATATCGGATGCTCGACTAGCTGCTGTCAATCGACATTTTACCAAATCCAACAAACACTTCCATTCGGCATTCGCCAAGTAGCTCTTGTGAAGCCCTCGATTGCCAGCATTCCATATGGTGTCTTTTTCTTCCGCTGTCAAATCGATCCTGCTAACCTGTTGGATAAGTAATTCTTTGTGCTTCTGGCTCATTTTCCCGGTTTGTTGACTCCTGCCCCTGTGGCTGGAATGCCAAATACTCTCTCGAAATCCTGTGCCCAGAAGGAAACTGTAACCGGGCAACCCCTGTAATCTATGATTGATCTGTGCGACTGTCGGCAGTAATTATCTATGATGGTCTTCAACCAAGGCTCAAAATCACGAGAATTAAAGTGTGGCACCAACACTGCCTTGTCCACCCGCGCCTGTCTCAGTGCAGCCTTCAGCGTATGGTCGTCGACTGTGCTCCTCCACGATTGTTTGCACTCATTACCAGTGAAGCTTTCCCAGGTCATGGCGTTAGTGTCTGTGTCCATTCTCTTCTTTCCTATCGCCGAAGTCACCTTTGGCCTATGTTGCACAATTTTCTTCCCCTTGTCCATTATGGTATTGTTTCGACAGTCACCCCGAGTTTTATCACCCTCTACTCGACCGTTACCCTCTTCTTGACTGTTGGTGCAACTGCCGAATTGAGGCAACTGTTGTAAAAGAATTTGAATCAACCAATCCCGTACCTTGCTAAGTTGAACTGTAATTGCCAGTCGTACAGTGTGATCCACTATGCTCCTGTTTCGTCGTACGATGTACCCTATTTCATAGCCCAACCGTACGATTTCTCTTGTTCTCCTGCCAGGTCGTACGCTGTAATACTTTATCTTGATGTCAGGTCGTATGGCACAATCTTCAGTCTTATTGTCAAGTTGTACTAACTAGTTTCTTGTGCCTCTGCCAAATCGTACGACTCTGCTTGTCCACCTGCCAGACCATACGATATACCTTTGTTCTGTTGGTCGTACGATGTCTTCTTTTGTGGCACTACCCCGTCGTACGACGCAACTGAATCTCTTAGTCTTTACTCGGCCGTACGGTGTGAAAATACTCAAATGGGCGCTGTACGATGTGAACTCCTACATTCACAACAAACTGTACGATGCAAATAGAAGACTGTACAGTGTCAAACCGTACGATGTTAACAAAGAACCGTACGATGTCAACCTTTGTGCCTCCAGTATATCGTACGGTGTGAACAACAGGCCGTATGTTGCAAAATTCCAAGTTCTCAACAAGCCGTATGGTGCAAACTTTTGTGTCTTCAGTACGCCATACGAATTGAATATATTGTGGACACTGTACGACCAAAAACCCATGTGGATGTCGTATGACTAAGAAACCATGTGGATGTCGTACGATGTGAAGTTGTTCGACTAAGGAATCCTGTGGATGTCGTATGGTGAAAAACCCTTGCTCATGAAATCGCTTGAAGCTCATGTGTGACTATCGTACGGTTTTGAGTGCTTTATAAGATCGTACGGTCTCTTCTTTAGCCGAGCTTATTGCTTTTTCCTTAGTCGGCTTTGTTTTTGCTTTTTCAATTTTTTTAATTTTATTTAATAATTTCCTTTTATTTTCCTTTTGTTTAATTTTCTCTCCCTTTCCAATTTCTTTTAATTTTTTTGATTTATTTTTTTCCTCTTCATCTTCTCTTTTCCTCTTCGTTGTCCTTGTTTCGTCCCCTCGCTTCAATTTTAATTTAGATGCATAGTACCATTTACATGTATCCAAAAATCTTTTATAACATTCTTCTTCACAACAAGTCTCTATGACTTTTACGTCAAACCATTTATCAAGTAAAGGAGCGGGACCAGTACCTTTATATCCGTCGTCGACATACCTTCCTCCGTACTGCTGGTACCACGTAACATCTTCGCCTTCTACTGTCGAAGGTCCGACTGTATTGGGTATCATTTTCCAAAGTCTGTCCTTTGTTACTATTTTCCTTACCCTCGGCACCTTCCTTCTCTCTCTTCTCATTAGTTTAAGTATTTCTTCTGTGTACCCGTCTACATGTGATATGAATTTATCCTCTGTCATGACCATTGTTTTTAAACAAGGGGCCGTCTTTTCGAAGTATGCCTCCCATTATTCATCGTCCCATTCATCCTTTTCTTCGTCATTATCTTCAGGTTGGGGTTCTCTTGCCGCATGTTCCTCCTTCTCCCTTTACACCTCTTCATCCATTTCTTTTGCCAGATACCCCTTCTGTATGCCTTCGTATGGCGCGACGTATCTCCAGTGTCCACCCATTCATTTCCAGAGTGCTAGTGTCCCAAACACTGCATTGGTTAGATGTTTGTGTATCCGTGGTACTGAAATTCCTTCCACTTTCTTCTCTATCGTTCTCTCTTCTATGATCTAGTTCTTGCCTGATTTTGCCCAAACTTCCTCTTCCAAGATGGTGTCTGTGAAGGGGATTGGAAACGGGTCCTTGACCGTTACTGCGTTCAAACACCGGAAGTCTACACATATTCGTATTTGCTCTGATTCTTTCTTCAAGGAAATGACAATCGGTGACACCCACTCGCTGACATTTACTTTGAAAATGATGCCCGCCTCCAACATCTTCTCGATCTCCTCTTGTACCTTCGCGACATAGTTCTTACTCATCCTCTAGGGTCTCTTTCGTATGGGTTGGGCTCCTGGTACAAGCGGAATCCTAGGCACGCACAACTCCGATGGTACGCCTTTCAAATCCTTGTACGTCCAGGCAAAGGTGTCCTTGTACTCCATGAATATTTTAAATGTCGCCGCCTTCAGTACAAGGTCCCAGTCATCACCGATGAGAATCTCCCTAGGCTTCTCTTGTTCCCCCAGATTCACCCTTTTGCGTGTCGGTTCCTCGTACTTGATAAGTTTATCTTCTTCAAGCTTATGGGCTGGTGTCTCGTCTAATTTTGTCGTCCCTTCCTTATATTCGCCATACTCTGGCGGGAATGTCTCATTGGCCAGGCCCTTATCTTCGCCTTCTTCTCCTTCCTTGATCTGCAGCATGTTGCAATCTGGGTGAAAAACTTCATAATCCTCCATCTCCCAGTGAAATAACCCGTTCAGTGAACTGGTTTCATCTTCCGAACAACTTCCTATTTCCAGTACGCCTTCCTTGTTTAGCTACATTGTTCTCCTTTCTTCATCGCCATCCGATCCTTCGTCAGATTCTGAAGACGCCAAGTCCTCACTGACCGCTTGATTCTTCAAATCGATAATATACTTCTTCCCATGGCTTTCGATCGAGAGGGTATTCTTCTTCCAGTTATGGTTCGCCTTGGCGGCAATTAGCCATCCCCGTCCCAATAGTGCATCGTACGCTTTTCTCTCTAGTGGGATGACGACAAAATTCAATAGGAATTGTTGCGTACCTATCACCACTTTTTGTGCCATCAGCGTACCGATTGGTTTGATATTATGTTGATCGGCGCCAACCAATTGGAATGTCGACGGCCAGAGTGTGGGCTTCTCGAGGCTCTTCCATGTATCCTCAGGTAGTACGTTAACTCCTAATCCTCCGTCGACGATGGTATTAGAGAGTTTCATCCCCAAGATTTCCATCTGTACGACAGTCGGTTTCCTCACGCCACTTATTGCGAGTAGCGTTGGATCCGTGGTTGCTCCTGTCGGTTCTGTGGTGTCTTCACTCGGACCCATTTGAGTATTGTCTGTCATGATATTTGTGAGTGCTACTCTTAGTTGCAGCATGGTTTGCAGAAGGTATGTTACCTTGACTGGTATAGTTGTGTGAAGTACTTCTCGTACGATGTTCTTTTCCAACTCTGACTGCAACGGCGTACTAGCCGCTTTGGTAGTTCTTCGTTCATTTGCCATTGCTTCTTCTACTTCCGCCCTGGCTTCTCGGAGTCGTTCATTCTCCGTACGGGGGTCCGAATAGTTGGCCTTCTTCGTCTGTGCTCTTGTAAGTGCTAGGACTTCTTCGTCAGCTACTTCCAATATGTTGATACCTTTCTGTTTCGGGCAGTCAATGTCTTCGTGATCGCCCGGACCGCACCACTTGCACAGCTTCCATCCGACGCCTTGACCGCTCTGGCATTCCCTGGCAAAGTGGCCCCATTCGCTACATCTCCGACACTGGATAATGGGCCGAACTTTGCTGTCATATTGGATTTTGCTTCTTGGCGTGTTATTTCTTCGATTGTTGTGATAGCCGCCAGGGGATGCATTGTTATTCTGATGTTTCGATGGTGTGGTCGGACGGGTGGATTGTTCCCCCTGTGTGAAGAACACTTGCGCACTCTGTGTTTTCAAATTGTACGGGAATTCCTTGACGGAGTGTCCCATAACTTGGCAAATGTCACAGAACATCTTCTTCGGACAGTTTGCCTTCGTATGGCCTTCCATTTTGCATTTCATACACCATAGTTCTGTCGCTTCCTTAGACCCTTCTTTGTCCACTTTTAGTTCCTTTATCATTTTTAGCATGTCGCGACGGAGCGCTTGCACGGTTTTTGATTCAAACTCACTCTCCCCCGCGCTTTCTTCATATCATGCTTCTTCCCTCTGGAGGATGTCTTGTTCTCGCTTTCAATATCCATCGCACGGTTGTATGCTTCTGTGTATGAGGATGGAGGTACTACCTTCATGTTCTTACGTAGCGAGGGCAATAGCCCTTCGATAAACCATCTCTTTTTTAAGCCATCTACTGGCTGTGACTCTAGTTTCCCCAACAGGTCTTTTAATTTCTGGTTGTAAGTTCATACACTTTCGTTCTTCCCTTGTTTGGTGTTATAAATCTCGGCCACAATTTCACTGTCTTCCCTCAACAGTTTGAATTCATCTTGAAATGCCTGCTTTAGCACCCTCCATGAGGCTTTCTGTGTTTGGTCCAACTCCGAGTACCAATCCATGGCGTTGTCTCTGAGTGTTGCTGGAAACGCTTTCAACCAGTTATCTGAGTCATCTTCTCCACTCACTATCCAAATTGTCTCACACGTCTTGCAGTGTCGTACTGGATCCTCTGACCCATTCCCCGTAAACTTTGGCAACTTTTGCCGATCTGGAGTCACCATCCTGCTCCGCTATCCTCCTCGTGTATTGAACCCAACTGGACTGGTTTCCCCATTACGTTTTGGTGCATCACTTGCACTCTCGGTCACGTACGAATCACTCTTCCATCCTCCGTCAGCATCCTCTACACCTTGGGTTTCCTGGGCTCTGCTTCGGTGCTCCCTCTACCAAGGGGTCTTGGGCTCAAATCTCCCTATTCTCCGCCCTTCGTCGTCATCCGATATGGACAACTCCCGAAAGCATTGGATGCTGTTCTCAAGTTCACCACTCAAGTCTTTCTCATTTTCTTGGTTTTTATGTTTTTCTACGTATGGGGTGACAAATGGTTCCCCGTCCCGCCTTTCCACAAAACTCTGATGGCTCTACTGATAGATTGATCTATCTGCTCAAGATTTGCATTTGTTCTTTCTATACTCTGACTTATCTCAATTAAATCTTCGTTCCACTCCTTGTCCACTTGCCTTAATCGTCGCCGCCATTTTTCTTGCTCCTGTACTCTTAATGATCGCCGAACTCTCTCTTCCTCCGCTTCGTGCCCGAATGGTATCCGATTCTTGTCCTTGTTCGGTCGTACGAGCATTACCGGTCTTTCAGCAATCATTGTTGGTTGCCAGGGGTACGTCTCCAGCTAGTGTCTCGTTCTTCTTCTTCTCGTTTGGATCGTTCTTTGTAACGCTGCAGGATTTGTTGTCTTCGGCGTTCTTGTTCCTCCTCCGCTCGAAGGTCTTGTAGGATGATAGAGTGGCGGACCAACAACCTTGGCATGCAGTGGAGAACGTGATCAACCTCGTCGTTCACTTCGAGTCGATCCCAAACTACTACCTCAGGGATTTCTCGCCTGAGGGCTTGCCTCCGTGATCTAGTAGGGATATGTTCCAAAGATTTGTCAAATCCCGTGTCAAGTTGTCCTCTCTTTCTTCATTCGTTACTATGGGTTCTTCCGCTGGTTGGACCATTACGCTGCCATTGTAACGAGTGCTTCCCTGGTCCGCTTAAGCAACTGCGCCAAATGTTTACCTCGCGGAATGTTTATATCAACATACTACGTACACAAGAAGTAAACGGAACTATATGTAATACACAAAACAGAACAATACAATATGCTAGAATCATGAGATGTTTGTATTCATTTCCAATAAATATCACCATGTACAATCACAAAGTATTCTCGTACTGTCAATCATGCACTCATAATCATAATGATAATAGTAGTGTTCTCCCCCAACTACAAAACTGAGTACATATAACATTCGGCAGTTGGTTGAGCAACCAACCGTCGCGACGTTCCATAACACCCCGCTACAACTAATCGGGACTTAATTACCCTAATGTAGATGCCAGCAATTATTCTTAGTAAAACTATAGTTTATTGAATTATAATAACTTGGCCGACTACGGCCGACTACACTAAGGATATTTGACCACTTACAAATTTCTTCCTGACTATGGGCCTCCTTCTCACCACATACGGACTTTTTGCCAGATCGTACGGCCTTCAACTGAAATTTTCATACGGTCTCTTTTCCTTGGGCTCATACAGCTCTTTGCATATGGCGTACGGACTTCCTTTCTTCACCTCGCCCTTCCTCACTTCGTACGGCTAAATTGGCTCTTGGAGTTTTGTCGTGTTTAATATTTTTTCCTTTCAGCTTTCTAAGTTTGACCGTAAGATGTACGGTATGCTTGATAACACTCTTGCCGTGTGATTTCCTTCTTGATGTTTTGTGCGACTTAGTCAATATGCATTTCCATTCTATCAATTTTTTCACTTTTATTCCTTGCCTTCTCAATTTTTTGAATTTCTTAACGTTTTTTCCTTTGTCTCCATTTAATTTTTTAATCCTTCCTTTATTTCTTTTATTTATCCACTTTTCCAATTTTTAATTTCTACTTTTTCCCACTTCATGACTTTTGTAATATTCAATTTTTTTCTTTTCTTCTTCTCAATTTTTTTTTCCAACTTTTATCTCTTTTATTATTTTTCCCACTTTCTCTCTCCTCTCTATGTCAATTTTCTCTCTCCTCTTCGTCTCCTTTTTCTCTCACAATTTTTTGCTTTTTTCTATCATCTCCCTCGTCGTGTTTTCCAACTTCCAACTTTTCCTTGATTTTTTCATTTTTTTTGTCCATTATTTTCTCCTTTGTTATTTTCACTTTTTTCATCTTTTGGCTCAACACAATTTTTTCACCTCGTACTTGTTCAAACTGGTGGGCTAGTGTATTGTCCAATTCTGATATTCTTTCTTTGTACTCTTTGTACACGATGGGGAATGTTTGGCTAGGCGTGACCACCTCCTCTTCTCCTTTTTTGTACTCGTTGTACTTAGTCGAAATTGTCTGGCTAGACATGCCCTTCTCCTCTTCTTCATGGGTTTCTCCGATCTGCAGCATGTTACACTCTTGCTGGAACACCTTGTAATCCTCCATTTGCCAGTGGAATAGGCCATTTGTCTCGTCTTCCGAGCAACTCTCGAGTTCAAGTACGCCCTCGTCGTTCGGCTCCATTGCTTTCCTTCCTTCGTCGACATCTGACTCCCCTTCGCTCAATTTTGATCTGAAGGAAGCCAATTCTTCGCTCAGCCTGGTTCTTCAAGTTGATGATGTACTTCCGCTTGTTGTTCTCGATCAAGAGTGTTCCTCTTCCAATTATGATTTTCCTTGGCGGCTATCAGCCATCCTCTCCTGAGTAGTGCATCGTAGGCTTTCCTCTATAATGGGATGACGACAAAATTTAACAAAAACGGTTGTGTCCCAATCGTCACCTTTTGCGCCATCAGCGTTCCCAATGGCTTGATACCATGTTGATCGGCACCAACAAGTTGGAATGTTAGTGACCAGAGTGTTGGCTTCGCGAGGCTCTTCCATGTGTCTTTGGGTAGTATGTTGACTCTCGATCTTCCGTCAACGATAGTATTTGTCAAGATATTCCCTCTGATCTCTATCTGCAAAACCGTCGGCATCTTCTCGTTGTTCGTCGTGAGTAGTACAGGGTCAATGGTTTGTTCACCGTACAGTGGCGGTTCTGGTACCAATTCTTGTTACATCCCCTCTATCTTGAACATGATTATGGCAATGAAATTAAGGTTGTTATGTTAGTTGCAAGTAATTGCTTTTCCTGTGAATGTGAAATTGAGGATAAAATCATTGTTTTATATGTTGTAACTATAAATGTGAATGATTTTCTTTTATATGCGAAAATGTATGTGATGACGAGATTATATTTAAACATGTATATATATAATGTCGAGAATGGTCTAACCCTAGTCTTTTTGTAAAATGGTTGCAGGATCGTCAATACTCGAGGGGAAAGGGAGATATCATCAGGGAGAGGATATGGTTAACAAAGGATCAATTTTATCATCAAACCTTGAGTCAATGTAAGACGGTTGTATTGAAGTCATAACATTGGCCATAAGTAATTTAATATAATTATTGCTAAACAAGTTCATTCAAATTAATTATTAATAATCTCCTTTTGGAGTTGAGCAAACCAATTCTTGGAATATATCTTAGGAGATTGCAATGGTTATAAAATATTAAATTAGCAATAAAAACTATAATTCTAACGCCATCGATCTAAATATAAAAATATAAGGCTTAAAGTCAGAATTATTTGAATAGAAGATGGGAGTCGTCAGTGGTTTGGAAGGCAATAGATCCCCGCCATCTTTCCATCGTGCCTCTGGGAGAAACGGCCAAGAGAGTAGCCATGCAGCCGCGGGCTCTAGAAATCTTGAATGGAGGTTTCATAGAGAATTCTCCTTATTATCGAGGGCTCTCATTTTCATTCACTCTTCTCACTTCCTTTACTCCGGTTCGATTTCTCTACATTCGCCATTGGCTACCATTGTGAATCTTACTCACTCTTTTCTAAGATGTTTATCATCTGGTTTTGGCATCATACTTGTTCGACACATAACTTGTCAGAATTTTCCATCAATCCCTCTCTATTCTTCCTTTCTTAAAGACGAATTCCGGTGGTGGTGATCTTGGCCTTTCGTTGTCAAGCAAAGGTGAAAAACGCAGTTGAAGTCTAAGTCTTCAGTACCATTCGCTGGGAGAACCCAGAGCGGAGCTTCATCGAGTTTTTGAATTACTCAATCACGAAAGTAAAAGAATTTTATAATTTGTTAAACCTTGCATCGATAGAATGGATTCGATCAAATAATTAACATGTATAGGATGTAATCTCAATGAAATTCTCAACCAGTTGGAAGTTTAATAGAATTCGATTTAGAAGGAGCTTTCATAAATTGAAATGTATAATGAACAATCTTGTTTCGAATCACTCTGTTTATTCTTCTTGAACCGAATGTTAGCCAAGTTGCCGTTGAAATTGTTTTGTGCTCTATACATCCTTGCCAGAGTCAAAACTCTATCTCCCTCTATAATCTGTTTTTAATTTGTCTGAGTTGAGATATATATATATATTATTTTTCTTAAACTCCTGAAACTCAAACTAATTGGACCATGTCAGAATATTATGGCTAGATGTTGGATTAAATCCGAATTGAGAGTAACCATTAGCAGAGATAGTTTAAGTGCTCCTTCCTTAGCTTTCAAAACAGAACATAATTCTTATGATTATTGTGAAAGGAAATATTGGTTGAGCCTCTTATCCTCTATTTCATCTCTGTAAATCTAAAAGGAACTTCACTTGGTTGAAAACATTTGTTGTAAGATGAAACCTTGAAATAATAAATTAATGGAATAAGAATATTAAATGTCGAGCAAGAGTGAGAGTGCTGACGGCACAGGAGTTCCAATAATGATAAAATCCTTGGCCAAGGTACGATGCTAGATTAAGTATTTGTTAGCTATCAAGTACCAGATATACCCCTGGTCAGAGTGATCTTTCTAGTTGGGAGTTACCCATAGTGAAGGATCGATCAAGTGGTATAGGTCCTTGACATCAGGCTCAGAGGCATGATGATAATTTGATCCTTACTAATTACCCTCGTGAAGGGACAGGTTTCTTCAGTTGAAGAAACACGGGAGACCAATAGGTCTTCGAATGGGCGGAAAAGCCCTTGATGATAGTTCCTTTCCCCATGATGACAGAGTCAAGCTCAAGTATTTCAACTTCCAAACTGTATTTTCTTGTAACCTTTCTCTCTCTTTAAATTTCAGAAAATATTTACTTAGAATGTTTATTTAATAGCTGTAATTATTGCTCTTACATTACGAAAGCAAAGAAAAGTTAGTTAATCCTCATATGTTTTTTTAGTTATATGAAATCAGTTAGTTGATTCCTTTTCAGCTGAAACTGAAATTCTGAAAATTAGTTGACTAATTTAATATGATGTAATTATTTAAATTTTTTTCCTTTTACGTTCAAATTGCAAAGGAAACACTAGTATGAAAACAAGTTAGTTGCATTTTAGCTGAACGCTAGTAGTTAGATTCCTTTCTTAAACTATAGAATAGTTAGATTATAACAATTCTTGCCTTCGGTCCTCCGATCGCGATTGCTTGCCATCCCCAACAATGCTTGTCATTGCCAATCCCAACTGCAGAAAAAATTGGAGAAGGTAAGTTACTTTCATTGGTGCGGTGGTCTGCAGTACCTGCCATACGATGGTGGTTTCCACCTACAACCACCGAGAGGTTCCTAGCTTCTCCAGAGGTATTTTGTTCTCCTTCGCCATCGCCAGTTCCACTTTGGATTTCGCTTCCTTCATCCTTTGTTTATTTGTACCTAGATCTGGATACGTGACATTTTTCGCTTGCACTCTGGTGATCGCCAGTACCTCTTGTTCTTCCACTTCCAGCACGTGGATGCCCTTCTGCTTGGGGCATTCATTGTCTTCATGGTCGCCTGGTCCACACCACTTACACAAACTTCCTCCTGAACCTCCGTTCTGGCAATCCCTGGCAAAGTGGCTCCATTCGTTGCACTTCCGACATTAGATCATGGGCCTTCCTTTGCCATCGTACTGTATCTTGTTTCTCGGACTTTTGTTGCTTCGGTAACCTTCAGGGGATGCATTGCTATTGTATTGGGGCCTCGATGGTGTGTTCGGCGATGTTGACAATTCTCCTTGAGTGAAGAGTACTTGCATATCCCTTGCTCTCAGATTGTATGGGCATTCCTTGATGGAATGTCCCATAACTTGGCAGATATCGTAGAACATCTTCTTCGGACAGTTCGTTTTTGTGTGACCTTCCTCATTGCACTTTGTACACCACAGTTCTCTGGCTTCCCTCGTACTCTCCTTCTTGGCCTTCAATTCTTCCATCATTCGCATCATATCTTTCTTAAGTGCTTGTACGGTCTTGGATTCATCGTCATTGTCGTCCGTACTCTCCTCCTCATTTGTCTTCCTTTTCCCTCGGGAGGATGTTTTGTTTTTGCTTTCTATATCCATCGCCTGATTGTACGCTACAGCGTACGACGACGAAAGCACGACTTTCATCTTATTCCTCAGCGATCGAAGCAAGCCTTCGATGAACCATCGCTTCTTTAGCTCGTCGACCAACTGAACCTCCAGTTTTTCCAACAAGTCTTTGAGTCGCCGATTGTATGTGCACACATTCTCATGTTTTCCCTGCTTCGTACTATAGATTTCTACTACTATCTCACTGTCATCCCTCAGGAGTTTGAATTCGTCTTAAAAGCCTTCTTGAGTAATCTCCATGATGCTCTCTGTACTTGTTCAATTATGAGTACCAATTAATGGCATTGTCTCTCAGTGTTGCTGGAAACGCTTTCAGGCAGTGATTCGGATCATCCTGTCTGTTGGCTAACCAGATTGTTTCGCATGTTTTACAGTGGCGTACTGGATCTTCTGACCCATTCCCCGTAAATTTCGGCAGCTTCTGCCGCTCGGCTAGAGTCACCATCCTTCCCTGCTGTCCTCCTTGCATAATGGACCCGACAAGACTGGTTTTCCCACTACATTCTGGTGCGTCACTTGCACTCTCGGCCACGTATGAGTCTCTCCCATGTCTTCCGTCAACGTCCTCGACACCTTGAGTCACATGGGGTTCCCTTCAATACTCCCTCCGCCCTGGGGTCCTAGCTCAGATCTTCCAATCGTCAGTAGTTCATCGTCGTCCGATATGGACAACTCTCGAATGCGTCAGATGCTACTATCCAGTTCTTCACTTAACTCATTTTCATTTTCACTAATTTTGTACCTTCTTACGTACGGAGTGTTGAAGGGTCCTTTGTCCCTTCCCTCAACAAAACTTTGATGTCCTCTTCCGACGGATCGGTCTATTTCCTCAAGATTCTCATGTGCTCTTTTAATACTTTGGTTTATTTCAATTAGATCTTCATTAAATTCTTTATCAACTTGCCTTAGTCTTTGTCATCAATTTCTTGCTCATGTAACCTGAGTGATTGCCGAACCTTCTCCTCTTGAGTTTCGTGCCCGATTGGTACTCAGTTCTTGTCTTTGTTAGGTTGTATGGGCATTAAAAGTTCACGCAATCATTGGTTGTCGGGAGTACGTCTCCGACTGGTATCTCGTTCTTCCTCTTCCCGCTTGGTCCTCTCCTCGTACCGTTGTTGTATTTGTTGCCTCTAGTGCTCCTGCTCACTCTTCGCCCAAAGAACTTGCAGGATGATGAAGTGGCAGGCCAGCAATCTTGGCAAACGGTTGAGAAGACGGTCAACCTCGCCGTTCACTTCCAATCTCTCCCAAATAACTGCCTCAGGGATCTCTCGCCTGAGGGCTTCCCTCCATACGTGATCTCTTAGTGATATATTCCATAGATTCACCAAATCTTGTATCAACTCGTCTTCCCTCTCTTCATTAGTTTCCACAGGCTCTTCCGTCGATTGACCCATTACGACGCCATGTTGCTACCGGGTGACTTCCTAAGTACGCTTAGGCAACAACGCCAAATGTTTACTCACTGGGTAGTGTTCAACGTACTACAGGAGTAAACAAGAATAACTCACAAACATAATGCATGTACTAGAATATGAATCACAGAACAATCATAAGAGTAATTGCACAGCACAATGGATTGGATACCAACCGTCGGCAACTCTTCCTAACTACCCGCCCGACAACTAGTCCAACTTTTACTTTAAACTGTGCATGTATTATTTAAACTATTATTATTTATTCCTAGTACAGCTGACTACAACATTTATTGAATTAATTAGTACGATCGGTTACAATATAATTATTTATTACAATGGCTGTCTATAACATCGTTATGGAAAGGACATAACTTTTAGTTTAAAAATTAATCGCTGCTTTTCAAAATATAAACACAACTTTGTATTAGTCACTGCTTTTGAATATATAATCACAACCTTTTATTAATAATGGAATCGCTGCCTTATGTAATCACAGCTTTTTATGAAACAAGATCGCTGCCATCTTTATATCACTTAATTCTTGTTGCTTCCTTTAATTAATGAAAACAAATCGTTCTATTTCTCTTTTATAAGACTTTTGTCTTATATTCTATTGTCTTTTTCTTAATCCCATATATGATTGCTGTTTTTTGTCTTTTTCTGCATATCATTAATTAATTGCTTTCCTCTTCTTTGTATGTAATGAGACTTTGTCTATGTTGGTCGTTTTTGCATAGATAACCATCGCTGCCTTGTTTTATATTCTATCGCTGCCCTTGTCTTATTCATAGCTCATTGTAACTTTTGACTTATTCCTGAATTCGTTGGACTTTTCATAAGCTCTAGTAACCTTTGTTTTATTTACTTTGTCTTATCCCTATTTTGTCCTATCTAATCTGTCTTATATTGCATTTGTCTTATGCTGCTGTAATGTCCCCTTCGCCTTAGCCACCTTGCGATCATTTAGACTTAGTCATTCCTGAAGGCTAAATAGGAGTTATAAGGGAATTCTACATCAAGTTATGTTTTCCGGCACGTTTGATAACACACTGGCCATTATGTTTTCTAACATGTTTGATAACAATTATGTTTTCTAACGTGTTCGATAACATTGTGTGTTAGAAAACCTTTTATTTAACTTGATGTTTCTAGAAGCTTCTTGGGGCAGCTAATGTTTTCTTTATAAGGAGCTTTCGTATTGTCATTCATCACCACTTGAGAACATATTTCATATATCAGATTTGGAGAGCTTGAATGCTTGATGAATTGCCTGAGGGTTTGAAGACTCTAAGGTGCCAATTTTGGTTGTGAAATATGAAATATCAAGCCTAGTTGAATAGTGAGGAAGATACTTCAGTCTTTCTCATTGGACTAATTGCAATCATTGGAGGACATTTTTGGAGAGATTCAGGAGATATTTTGAGGTCTGTAATTTTGTCTTTGTCTACAGACCAGCCATGGAAGAACTTGCATTTTCATTCATAGCTCATCACTGAGAGGTCAGATTTTTATGGGTATTTGGGGAATCAACTGGTTTGGTATTGGCAATCATTTTCATAACACTTTGGAGGACCTTCCAGCAGGAATTCATTTTTATTTGTCAACTTCTTCAAGCAGCAAGGGCGGCTATCCTTGCAAGGGACGATTTTGGTTATAGAGGCCACAATAAATTCCCATAAAATTCCTAAGGGGTCGCTAGGCATCAAGAAGGAAGGGCGCACCATTTGGAAGCTCAAATTCTTCTTCTTCAAAGAGAATCGACCTACTTCAGAGTTGCTGCAATTGCATTTCCAGGATTTTATCAGATTTGGTATCATTTTTGTAGTTGCATAATTCATATCAGATTACGGATATTTATTGAGGAATATTGTAAGCCAGGAGTCTTGGCATTTGCATATCAATAGATCAGTCCTATCGCATTTAGATTTTCAGTCATGTTCATGTTAGAGATAAGGATGAAACATCTCATGTAGAGTCTGATTTTATATCATTTCCATCTTGTAATCATTTACATATCATTGCAATATCATTTGGAGGCATAAGGAGTTTAGATGCAAATTGTATGACGAAATGTCTTACTGCTGTAGGTGCATATTTTCATAAGTACATGTTTGGAAAGCATCAAAACAAAAACATATCAGACAGAAAACAAAAACCAGCAAGTTCAGACTTTACACGTCAACTGTTTGACGAAATTCCTAAGGCAGAATTTGGAAGGTTTTGGGCCAGATTTAGCAAAGATCATTACAGCTTTAGACTTTCATTTTAAATGCTTCCTCCACATTATCTGAAGCGCAGCCCATTATCATCTGTAATGTACCCGATTTAGCCCTACGCTCTACAATTGGATTTTATAGGAGGTTGCAGATGCAGTTTTGAGGGCTTGCATGTGTGTTTTCTGACACATGTCTAGTGGAGCTTTCTGGGTTTTTGAAGAGCTTCAGGATGAGGTAACTTGCATCTAAATCTGACATCCTTTCCGGGCACTTACTATTTATAGTAAGTCATGCTGGTTGCCCGGTTTGTGCTTAAAAGATATTTGGAAACACTTACTATTTATACTAAGTCATGATACTGCTCAATTGGCATACAGATGTGATTTTGGCAAACTTACTATTTATAGCAATATGCTATTTTCGGTAAGTATATTTATAGCAGTATCACTCTAGCAGCAACTCAATCTTTTGCAGTTCAGTTTGGCTTTCTGTTGAGTTGAAGTGAACTTACTATTTTTGGCAGTGGCTATTTTTAGTAAGTCTAATCTTGGCAGTATCATCATTTGCAGTTCAGCTCAGGTCATCATGCTATTTGTGGTAATCCTTCAGTTTCGGTATTGGCATTGGTTTTGGTTATCTCCTTGGACTAAGTGTTATACTTAGTTAATTTCATATTTTTAAGTTGTACCCCCACGCCTAGGAGAGATAACTTCATGTTGTTTTAAAGAGGGGTCATGTTGAGCATTTAATGATTTATTAAATGCTTTATTAAATGTTTTATTGTTGCAAATAGAAATGGATGCCTAAAGGGAAGGGAAATAATGTTTTATTATTTCACAATAAAGTGAATGGTTGAAGGTGGCGTCCCTTGAGAAGTTGAAGTATTCAACTTCTTGGAATTCAAAGTGTTTCATTTGCCCATTGAAACTTATATATTGCTGCATTGTGGAGAGCTGATTATGTTATGTTTTGGAAAGCAAAGTTATACTGCTGGTTTGAAATCCAGAATCCAGCTAAGGGAAAGCTTAGCAATTCTATTCCACTCTTCGGGCCTGAAACTATGGTTCCCTAGATGATGGATTGAGAGTGTGCTTCATTCAAAAGTACATATTGAGCTTCAGTGTTGGAGAAATTGAGGTTATTTCTAGAAATTGTGTTGCTGGTCCTTTCATGGCTAAAGGACATTTCTATTTACAGCTTTGAGAGTGATTCTTATTTTGTTATGGGTGTTTGCTCTTTCCATTCCTAGACCAGAGGCGACCATTCTTGGAGATTTGCAGATTTTAGTTTGGAGGCTTTGATTTTATATGTCAAAATCGCCCCTCAAGGAGGGCCCTACATTTCAGCTTGCATTGGGATTTGTGCCATAAATAAATAAAGGTGTTTTGAGGCTATTTCTTCATCTCAGCAGGGGCGCCTATCTTCTAGTTGATCATTGCAATTGGAATCATGCAATTCGGAGATAATTCGATTGAATTATGAGCATTTGATAAATTTTTGTAGTTGCCGATTTGACATTTCCAGAATTAGAGTTTGCTGAAACATACTTAAATCATTTGTTGTTTCCATCTTTCTTCTTTTCTCATTATGTTCTAACATGGGAACAATGTATAACTTGGTGCTTGAAAAATTGGTAAAAAACATTGTAATTTGCAGCCATCTTATTTGTACAAACTGTTAAGAGTAGTACTGTTTCAATTTTAATATTGCTGCATTATTTAATTAATTTCACACTAAGCACCCTTGGATGGTATACCGCCAATGAGGATAAATTGAATTGTAACTCTCTTGCATACCCACTTTCAAGTGGTGAATCCCCACTCTTTAGTGGATGTCTGCCGCAGTAGAAGAAGTATTTAAATTGTAATCTTTTCCCCCCACTGTTTGGTGGTAGCGTGGAAAGTTCTTTGGCTGGTTATCCGCCTTGTTACATTTCAATTCAGCATTAGTACTTTGCCATATGTTACACCTCGCCTGTCAAAGGATCTTGAGTGCACATTCTTGGTGTCGAGTTTATTCTCTCTTTCAGTGTAATCTTAATAATATTTGATTCAGTAGATCCTAGGGATCCTCTGACCATATGCCCGCCCCTCCTCCTTAAGTGGTTTTAGGGCGCATTCTTGGTTAGAGTTCTTTCATGCATGTTTTGGGTTATGCTAACCTGAACGGTTGCTTGGTTACATTGTAAATGTTTGGTTTAAAAATCAAAAAAATTGAGAGAGTATATTTCATCATCTAATATTTAACATCTTAATGAAGTCGCTGCCTTAATCAAATACTCGATGCCTTAAATATATTCATCACATTCTTTATCGCTGCTCTAACAATAGTTTATCTATTTGTTTTCTGCTGCCTTCAGTAAGGATTGATATTTATTTATTAATCCTTATTTAAATCTTTAACAAGGTAATTTCTGTCATTGTTAGGATAAATTTTCTTCTTGGAAACTTCGATTTGCTTCAGTAAAATTACTTTGTGGTCCTTCTTTGACATCAATGACAATAATGCTAACAATATGTACACATCACTAAACATAATTTAAATATATGCAAATTTACACACAACTACACCAAATAGGCAAAGCCAGCAGACCTCATTTACGCATGCCCAACCCAAGACTTAGGTGACTTGCCAAGTAAGTAGTGAATCGAGTAACAATGGTTTGGATGACATAGACAACTGCCCTTTCTTGGTTCCTAATCTGTTAGAGCTTATACTTATCATTCAACAACACCTGTGAAAGCCAATATTTTCTCGTTGCATCAAATAGAACAACAATTCATCACATTGATCAGCAGTGATTATACTTGAATCAACTAGGATTTTGTCCAAAACTGACCAAAAATTTTCGAGCCTATATTTTTAACTAAATATATCTCTATTTCCTTTCCAAACAATTATCTATCTATATGTTATTTTCAAACAATTAAGAATGACTAAATCAAGGATAATGCCTCATTTAATGATTCAAACTATACATTGGTATTCTATAGGGAATGCACCTTTGATTTTGTCCCCAAAACCCCCCATATAGGTGATATATCATATCATACTAAAGCAACTTATTTGATGCACATAATACGTATTTGTGAGTGTACAACTGAGTACATAAGATGGAAAAAAAAATTAATATTATCACGAGACTAGGTAAGAATTCCACAAAGGGATTCTGCAATTGGAGCCCTATGGCATTACTCATATTTTACAGACATACCACAACGAACACCAAATGGCATGTCACAGATAATCCGATCAACACAACCCGTACGTAAAGGCAAGCGCGTAGCATCCCAATGTAGAACATCACAGGGCTCTTTTATTTCTGCAAAATGATATTAAATTAGTTAAAAGTTTCAAGGCAATGAATAGAATAAATGAACATACACATTCAGTCTTTCCCTAGAAACATAAACCAAATGCTAACTTAGTCAGTAATGCAAACAATATTTTTCTACTGTGGGATATTCTAAGTTGGAATTGTCCTAATCCTTATAATCATCAGAATTTTATTAGAAAATATGAATTTAAAACAATAACAAGAAATCAAATAGGTAATGAAAATCCCATAGGCCTTAGACATACCTCGTGAATTGTTTTCTGCAGCTGCAATAGCTTTTGAAGAAGTATCACCTCCAAGACACATCACCTGTCCACTAAAATACTCTGCTGCTTCTAGAGGTATCGTGCCACATCCACACCTTGAAAGAGCAGCAACAGTGATATCAGAAAATATGGATTGCATCAACAAAGGTACAGCAGACTGTTTGACTGCTGTTAGAACATAATATTACAGCTGCTTTAAGAAAAATTGACTTTTAGTCTCTACTGACTGTTGTAAGGCACAAATCTGACATTAAAAGATGTATAGTAACTGCTCAATTTACCTTAACAAATAGTTAATGCTTTTTATTGGAAATAAATGGCAGTTGACTGCAACAAATTCTAAACTACCTTTTTTGTAGATACCACTGTAAATTTGTATGTTTCTATGTTTGTAGCCAACAATCCTGGATACATTTCCCAAGTGCCCTCCTTCATCAGAGGGGTCCTTTCCACTTGATGTTGGTCAATTGGAGAAGAGAACCACCCTCTCCTGTTGGCTTGGGTGAGCAGGCTTCTATCCTCTTTCATTGAATTTGCCAAGCAGGCCTTGTTTATTGGATGGGAACATGGACCAAAAACATCTCATTTTCCACTGCCTCCTTGGTCCTTCAAAACATAGGACATGTGCTAAAGACATTCAATCAAAATAAGGGAGATGCAGAAAACGTATTATGCAACCGGACATGAGGGAGGCACAAACATCCCTTGATTCCTCAAGATACATCTCAACATCTGACCCAACGTACCCTCTTGCTCCTTCCCCTGTCTGACCCAACATACTCTCTTGCTCCTTCCCCTATCTGACCATCCTTCCTCCAACCTGCCAGCACTGAAAGAAAATAAAGGATTTGCATTTTTAATTGTTTTACATTGCGGCCTTATCCTTACCAAATTTCAGTCATATACTGTTGTACAGCTGCAGTTTTGGTTTTATTTTCTTGATATATTAGGGATAATTTACTTTCTACTTTTTGTTAGAATAGTTCAATTTTTTCAGTTTATGATTGTTGCTGTAAAATTGATATGGCATTTGTTGATGGACATGGTTTACATTTATTCAAGAGACAAAGTCCTTTCTTATGGATCTGGACTTTGACTTTTAGTACGTGAAATATGCATATTTTGATACTTCCAATTATGCTGAAATTGTTTTTTTTAGATTTGTTGTTAAGCTTCTGCATTACATATGACGAGAGATATTTCATTGTGATTGTTTTTATTTATTTAAATATATCTTTTTATTTTATTATATATCTATGCTTAATTATAACCTTCTAAATTAAACATTTTTTTGCATATATGAGCTAAGTTACCGATTCGTTTTTGGATTCGGGTACGGGTACGCGAATCCGGTATGGTATTCGGTCAAAAAAAAAAATTGGGGTTGGGTACATTAATACAAAAACATATAAAAATCAGAAATACATACATATTTGCAGCAGTAATTAAGTTCAAAATACCACATAGCATCATAATCATTTAATTATAATA
This sequence comes from Sequoiadendron giganteum, assembly GCA_007115665.2. Lineage (NCBI taxonomy): Eukaryota > Viridiplantae > Streptophyta > Pinopsida > Cupressales > Cupressaceae > Sequoiadendron > Sequoiadendron giganteum. Next base: position 236,678,030 of record CM021101.1, read on the forward strand.
AACAAAACCTCCATAAAAATATAAAAATTAAAAATACTACAATGTCAATTAGTCAAACTCAAATGTCATAGTTTATTTGTTTCCTGGACGTATCCAGATCGAATCAGAATCAGAATCAGAATCAGAATCCAGCACCTAGGAGAAGAATCCGGTAACATAGTATATGAGTAAGATTGTTTATAGTTCTTCAAGATGAGGCTGTACACAGTGAGTGAAATTTTCGTCCAGATGCTTTGATGTTTTTAGAAGCCATTATAATGACACATCAAAATATATTCATGATCTTCATGTGCAAAGTGTTGAGGAAATGAGGTTTGTCAAGCTCAAGGGTCCTGCCAATCCAGTAACAAAGCCCTGCACTAGCACCAAAGATTAAAAAGAAGGATTAGAGTGAGGACCAGAAAGTTGGGAATATAAGGAAGAAGCAGCCTGCACATGCTCAAAGAGATCTAATTGAGCTTTGTAATGGACCCATTCTGATCCAACAGGAGCAGATTGAAAATTACAAAAGGAGGGAGACAAGCCACATATACTTGTGTAGATCTCTCAAGCAATGGCAAAGGTTTATGTTGACAAGAGATAGGCAAAATAGACTTCCATCAAGGACGGAGAGATTACACCAACCACCCCTCCAGCTTTATGTTACTATATGTATACAAGACAATGTGAATACTACATGCATAGTTCAATAGCTTGGACTTGAAATTAAATATTAAACAAAGTCTTACTTAACATATATGTTTTTCTTTACTTCGCTACAAAGCCGTTACCCTTTGAATGCATCAAGCTAAAGAAAACAACCTCCCTTCCATGCCCTTATAAACCTGCAATTTGTTTGAAATGATGTCTCTAAGAGCTTTATCCAATACCATCCTCTCCATACATGTCTTGAGGTCATCCATAACCTCCTTATCTATCTTGAATGAATTGGAGAAGAAAAACTTTGGATTCAAGTAGTGAGCAATCGCATGAATGTGTTGGTGGAGTTGTCTATTCCACCTCCAATCAATATTGTTTTTGTTTGACCCACACAAATGTTGGATGGCCTTCTTGGCCTTGTCCATTGCCTCATATAGATAACCCATGGAGCTTTTATCCCCATTCACTAATCATAGAACCCTAACCAACAATTCTGACACCTAAAACAAGAGAGCATTGAAAATTAAAAATCAGAAAATTATTTTGTAATGTTCCTTGCCTCTTCCACTATTGTTTTGACCCATCCAAGTTTGCCTATATCTTCAAAGAGAAGATAAATGCAATAGATGATGTAATGGCTCCAACAAAATCATAAGGTACCTCACCTCAAGAAGTCTCTCAGTTACAACACAGGTTGTTGCATTGTCCACCACAATCTACACAACATTCTCCATGCCCACCTCCATGAATACCTTATCCAACATAATGCACAATGTATCAGCAATTTTCACTTCATTTTAGGCATCAATTGATTTTAGGTACACCAATTGCCCACCTCAAGCCACAAGGAAGTTGATTAGTGCATGATTTCTGTCATATGTCTACTCATCAAATAAAATAGTACAGCTCTTTTCTTCCAAAGTTGTTTATGTTCACCAACTAGTACCTCTATGTTTCTAACAACATTATCCAGCAAGGGCTCAATAAAATCATAAGGGCTTGGTGCCTTAGACCCCTTCCTTGCAACAGTCAATGCATTGACCAATGACTCCCAATAGGGGCTTCTCGCAACATTTAATAGTATGCTGTTGTAGCAACAAAAATTGGCATATGCCAAAATCATTTTATTATACTTTTATTGATTCCATGCTACACCTTCCAATGAAGGTCGTGCACCAAGAGTGTTAGAAGGAATAGACAAACCCTATGCCTATGATTGTAAGGGTTGGCTATGTTGGAAATTCTTGTCATTGATGTCAAAGGAGGAAAATCATTGAGATAATGGCTGACCCTCCTCACATGTGATCGCCCTTTGAAGAAGTTAAAATAAAATAAATAAACCTGTTCTAATTGCTGGCCAACCTAGATTGGAGTTAAACATTAAACTAAATTATTTTCTAATTTCTAGGGCCGACCCCATCATAGTGGTGCCCATTTCCTTGTAAAATTAAATATTTTTTAAAAAAATTATTTATAGGGGCCGACCCCTATTGGAGTGCCCAAATTGCAGATGGAAAAGGCATGTATAAAAGTAAGAGTTGCATCTCTTGGAAGAGGACACATGCTTACATGAAGTCGCCCCCCTTTAAGAAGATATAAAAGTGAGTTTGTGGAGTGTTTTTGAAAGCAAGAATTTATTGAATATATTTCCTATTCAAGGCAGATGGAGAAGCAGATCTAGATCAGATCTATAAGCAAGTCTGAAGGATTTTATGAGCAGATTTGACAAATATCTTTTATGGCAGATTTTGTGAAGAAATCATAACAGATCTAAGAACTATAGTAGATCCAAGAGGAAGATTATAGAAGAATTATAGGAGATCTAAGAGCAGAAATATAGCAAATTTGAAAGTCAAAGTATAACTGATTTTTTTTTAAGATATCAAGGCACAATCATTAAATATATTGAAGTAGCAATACACATAATATTCATTTAGAGGTTGGTGCCTCCTAATTGAGGAGATTGGGAAGTTGGTGCCTCTCACTAGAAGAGATTGGTGTCTCTTGCTAGGTTGGTGCTCAATTGTGGGGATTAGTGTCTCCAATGGATTGGTGCCTACGAAGTTTGTAAGAGAAGTTCTATATAAGCAATATTTTGTCGTGGTTTTCTCTTCACGCCAAACCCCCCCCTCTCAATACAAGTGTGTGCTCATAATTTGATATCAGAGCGGGTTCCTTCAAGAATAGCCTAACCACTAGAAGGTAGATCGCAAAAGCACACATGGCATGTTGTTGTACCCAAAATAAATTTTTGGCATTTTGCTTAAATTGAGCTAAATCATGCAAAAATGTCGTCAAAAGTTTGTTTTAGGTCAAACCAAACATAAGGTTTTTGTGGGTTTATGTCAAGGACCCTATGGTTAAAATTCTAAAAAATTGAAAATCAAAGTTTCGTGCCCCTATTTTTAGGGAAACCCTCGAAAATAGGACCTTCTCGAAAATGATTGAAAATGATTTTGATAGGATTAATTGACTTCACGATCACACTGGTCAAGTCAGAATCATCAAAAGACATGTTTTACTCTGGTGGGTCTATTCTCGTTTTTCAGGAACAAAGTTAGGAGATCTGCAACCATTAATGGCAAATTGGCCAGTACTAGATGTTGAAAGCTAAGCTTCAAAAGCTTCAATGAAGAAGCCATGGTGGAAAAGGTTGAAAAGGATGTTATTCGATGCAGGAGATTCTCAAAACGAAAAAGGCCAAAATTTGGCTAACTCTGGAATGAAGACGCCTTGTTACCAAGGCAGAAATATAGTCAACAAAGCTAAAGGCACCCCTCTTGGAGAAAGGTGCCCCTTGATCTCAAGGGTCAAAAGCAATCACCAGATCCTCCAGAAACAGTCATCCTCTTCATGTTTGTGTTGTTCATTCAACGCATCTTTAAGCAAGATCATCTGATGCAGGAATCACTGGCAAACGTCAACGAAACATGGAGGTGTTGAATGAAGAACATGCCAAAATGAAAAGAAAATTGCTAAGTACAAAACAAAAAGCGCCCCTCTTGGAGAAAGGCGCCCAGTCTTTAAGGCATGCAGATGCAATCAATTTACTCACTGACCTCCAGGATGATCTTCCCCACTTTGATCAGTCTCGACAACGAAACTATCAACAAAGAAATCTGATAACTAAGTCATTTGATGTCGAAGATCACAGCAAGCAGTTTATAGCACGAAATTATCCGTCAAACAAGTCAAACGCGCCCCTGTTGGCTAGGGGCGCCCTTAGATTTGAAGGACCTAAACTTGCTACCAGAAGCTGAGAAGTCAGTCGTCCTTTCCAGGACTAAGCTAGTTACCCGATGCACAATCAAGCAAAGTTATCTGACTCATCAATCAACGGGAACGTCGGATCAAAGCATGGAGGGTCTAAATGGCAAAGATGAAGAACAGTCGTTGAAAATTGACTAAAGCAAAGCTAAAAGCGCCCCTCTTGAAGAAAGGCACCCTTTAATTTGGAGGCTCAAACTCAAGTTTCTGACTTGATGACTCCCAGGCATATCTCTTCAGGCTGGTTCCATCTCGTCAACAGATCCGTCAACAACTACCAAAGATCAACTGAACGACCGAGAGCAAGGATCAAACAAAGGCACTTCAACCTGGAAAATGATATAAAGGTCAAAGGCAATTTGTTGACTTGAGTTAACAAATTTTGGAGGCAAAAAGAGGCCAAACACAAAACGACTAGTGGAAATCAGCTTTTAGAACTCCAAATCAGGCTCAATCATGAGTTGGACGCCCAATTGATGCTTGTAATTCCAATTTGACATATCAAAGCATCAAGGCATCCATTCTTCATTATTTCTTTTGCAGGTTGAAGATCAAAACAACAAATTGCTCTCAAGAGCGTCTTTTCCAGATGTGGCAATGGTTTTGGACAGTTCTTCAATATTTTTGAAGATCAGTGGCAAAAAGGGATTTCTTCTCAAAGGTTGAATTCAGAGGCAGATTTTTACAAAGAGGCAATCAATAACTTCCAATCTGCCTCTTGTCTACTTCCTCTCTTTTGTCTTAAAATTCTTGCATATTGTTGTACCCCAAATTAAAAAATTTGCTACACTTAGGCATTTTGAAGAAATGAGTCAAAATACTGTTAAATCTGTCAAAAAAGGTGAAAATTGGGATTCGCATGGGGGTCAAAATTTGAATTTTTCAAAATCTGACAATCAGGGTCAGTTCAGAACAATCAAACCTACAATACCCAGATTTGAGTTTTTTGTCCCTAAATTTTAGAAAAATTTCTATTTTTAGCAGTTTTCTAAAACTAGAAACTTTTTTCTGGGTTTCTTTTGAAGTGGATCCTGGCAAAATTTTCTAAAAATAGAAAGTTTGGCTTCTAAGGTTAAGATTGATTTTGATTGGCTCAAAATACTTCCTCGTTAGGCTAGTGCAGTCAAAATCACAAAAGATCAATTTTACCCTACTGGGTCTATTCTACTTTTTCATAAGCTTTTTCGGGAGATCCAAGGTCATCAATGGAGGTCAATCAGCTGACAGGTATCAGAATCAGATGTTCAAGCGTCAAACAGAAGCTGTCAACGGCGAACGTGCACGAAAAATGGAGAAAGGAGAGGAAGTGGAAAAAGTTGAAAAATGAAAAAATTTGTCTAAGGCTGGAGAAGTTAGGCGCCCCTGCTCAATTTGGGCGCCCATAATTCAATGCCTTGGAAATTTTTTTGTTTCTAGCAATCGAGACAAGGAAGGCACGTCAAATGAGGGAAGAAGTTCAAAATTGCTAACAATTGGCTAAGTTTGCTCAGCATGGGCACCCCTAGAGAAGAAGGGCGCCCATCTTTTTGGAGGGTCAGATAATGGAGTTACAGGTTGGCTTCCCCAGTCAACATTGTTCAATTTCTCGTCAGCTCGTTAGATCACCCAGCCGCCAGCAAATCCATATCAAACAGAGGTCACGGAGAGGGGTGTTTAGAAATCTAAAGGTGAAAAACAGTAAAAATGGCTAAGTCTGGTGAACATACACAGCGCTTCTGGAAGCTTCAGCCCATAGGAAGGTTTGTAGATCTTGATCATGAATCATAACCTTGGCTGCCTCAACTATGGATCTGTTCTTTCTTTCGGCAACTCCCTTTTGCTGAGGGTTGTACGGAACACAGAACTCCCTCTTGATCCCTACCTCAATGCAGAAATTACGAAAGCCTCCAAAAGTGTATTCTCCTCCATTATTAGATCTCATAACCTTAATCCTTTTCCCGGACATGTTTTTCAACTTGAGCCTTGAATTCTTTGAATCTATCAAGTACTTCTTTAGACTCTTTAGATTTCAAAAAGTAAATCCAAGTCTTTCGAGAATAATCATCAATGAAAACCGCATAATACCAAAATCCACTCAAAGATGCCACAGACATTGGTCCACATAAATCAGAATGAACAAGAGCTAGAATTCCTTTTGATCTACTCTCACTACTATGAAAGGGACTCTTGATATTCTTACGGAGTGCACATCCTCTACAAATGCCATCGTGCTCCAGACTGAGCTTTGGTAGACCAGTAACCACCTTCTCCATAGATGGAAGAGCTTTGAAGCGTAGGTGAGCAAGTCTCTTGTGCCATAGCTCACTCAAACTAACAGAGTCATGCAATAGTGCCTGAACTGGATGAATAGAAAATCTGTATAGGCTCTCCTGACGAACGCCAATCACACGAGCTAATTTGATACTCGAGTTCTTAGGCCAAGCAAGAACTTTCCCTTCAAAGAAAGCAACCCGATACCCTTTGTCCTCCAATGCTAAAATGGAGACAAGATTTCTTTTGATCCCTGGTACAAACAAGACATCACTCAAATAAATAGGGATGCCAGAATCTAGCTAAAGAAAGGTGGCCCCAGCTCCTTTCATGGAATAAAAAGCATCATCTTCGATTATCACTTGCAAGTCAGTTTCTCTTTCTAACAAGTTCGTAAGATGCTCTCGATATCTTGTAATGTGTCGTGAAGCACCACCATCTATCAACCAAGTGTCACTGTCAGTTGGAACATTGCTTGAAAGAGCGGAGATGAATAGAAATCCCCGAGTCGTCTCTAGATTCCTTTTGAGGTGACACATCATCAACATCTGCAGTAGAAGCATGTTGCTTCGGTTTTGATATGCAATCTCGAGCATAGTGACCATACTTGTCACACCTGAAACATTGAATGTGAGAGATCCTTCTTCTTCGGTTCTGGAACAAAATCTGATTTTTTGTCTCTATTCCTCTTGAAATTTCCTCTTTTCCCTTCTCTTCCTTTCCTTCTAGAAGCTTGAGCAGCAAGAACATGATTTTCTTCATTATGAGAGTTTCGCCCATTTCCTCTTGCTGCCAATCTAGATTCCTCTTGGATGCAATCAGCTCGAAGATGATCAAACTTGGGCAACTTAGATCTCCCACTGATGCTTTGGATAAAGGGCTCCCAAGATTGAGGAAGACCATTCAGTGCCAACATAAAAAGATCTCTATCTTCAACTGTCTCCAATCGTGCATAGTTGATCTCTCAAATCAGAAATCTTCATGAAGAAGGAAATGACTGAATCTCTATGCTCCACGGGGTTTCGAGGACGGCGAGTACCCAGTACGTCGGGGCGAGTTTCCGGTACGGGGGTACTTTTGGGTCATTTTTTAGGGGACGACTGATAAAAAATAGGGAATTTTTTTAAAATATAGAGAAATTTCAAATGTTCATAGCATAACAGTGATAAAGCATTCATTCTAGACATTGTATAAGCTTATTATATATCATTAGACTTGAATTGAGATTTCACATGAGAATCGACAAACAAATTAACAGAATTCAAATGCTTTTCATTATCAATGTGCATACATATCATATAAGAGTCTAATAATTATAACCACAATGCCCAAAGGCTCCTAGTCTCAACTATGAAATGACATGATAAACATAAAACTAAGAAAATTTATCGCTGTCCAATGTCCCTAATCAGCAAAAGGTAGGTCTAAATCAGCATTGCCCTCGTCATTAGAGCTCGAGTCTAAGTCAGTGTCAATGTCCATGTCAATAGAAGGATCTGCCTCAACCAATGGAACCCCAACCAATCCCTCTTGTGCATCCTCATCCTCAATTTGCATAGCATCTTCGGGATTAACATCCCATCGTAAGGCTAGAGTCTGACGATACCCACTAGACTAGCGATCTTGTAGCCGTAAAGCACTGTGTACTACCACCAACTTCTTCGATCGTCTAGAGGTAAGGCAGTTCCTCTTGACTGATTGGATGAAGCTATATGTGGACCAATTCCTCTCAGCAGCAGAGGAACTAGCAACCTGTGAAAGAAGACAAACGGCAAGTAATCTCAACTCTGGTACATCCTTCCCGTGCCACATCCACCATCCAATAGGGTCGGTTTGAGCCAATGTAGCTCTATCCATCCTCGCCTCCGGTTTGCCGAAGGTTGGACCACGAAGATTGGAAAATGCAAGCCACTATGTGCGAAGTATAGTAGATTCCTCTGAAGTATACATTTTTGTAAGGGCCTTCATGAAGCGTTCTTTCACCTCTTCATCATGAGATGGAGCCACTCTCCCAAGTCTCGATGCATACCATTTTGGATTGAGAGCATAGGCTGTGATATGAAGCAGGGTGTTCATAATGTCCCACCGTCGCGTCACAATGGGCCTCAGATGCTCCTCATAAAATGCCAAAGTAGGGTCCTTGCCATAAATCGCTTGCTTGACCAGTCCAAGCATACTATCAAAGGTCTCATAAATCTCTCCAAGGCTAGGAGAGTCAGTATCAGCATATCTAATCACTTGCACAATAGGTTGGATGAAGAAGCATACATATCTGCAAGTGCAAACTGTTGATGTTATGGCAGCTTAGGGCTGCACTTCATTGCACCCGCCTCAAGAAAGAAGCATAAATTAAATGATAGCCATTCGGCTATTTAATTTATGTTAATAATAATTGTCAAACATAAAGGGCCGACCCTAATGGTTCGCATGTATTACTTGTTGCTTGGGCCGACCCTAATGGTTCGCATGTATTACTTGTTGCTTGGGCCGACCCTAATGGTTTGCATGTATTACTTGTTGCTTGGGCCGACCTTATTTGTAATTACCATTTATTATGTTTCTTTTAGAGGGCCGACCTAACTTGAAGAGGCGCCTCACTTGTATATATACAAGGTCTTACTTGTCATTATATTCATTCAAGTTCATCAAGTAAATTCGCAATTAGAGCATAAGTTCGCACCTTCATAGCAGCAATTCGAATTCAAGGAATATCTCATTCATTTGTATATCTTGCATCTAGGAGAGGTGCGATTTCATTGTATCAATCATTGGCCATTGTTGGGCCTAAGTTGTAAGCAGATTTTTGCTCTTGTTCTACTTTATATAAGAGAATCATTTGCTGGGTTTTTCTCCCTCAAGAGGAGGGTTTTCCCAGGGTATCTTGTTGTGTTTATTGTCTTATGTGTTGCAATATTTTAAGTGCTTTCAATTGATTAATCTGATCCAAAACTAGGAGAGTCAGTATCAGCATATCTAATCACTTGCACAATAGGCTGGATGAAGGAGCATACATATCTGCAAGTGCAAACAAGTTACAAAAATTAAAATCAGCTAGCCTACAAATATTAAATAATAAAATGAAAATCAGCAATAATAAAATTAAGAAATAATTCAAATAAATAATAAAATCAGCAATGCCAATTTTCTTACCTCATTGTGGACCACCAGTCATCATCAAGGATTTTTTGTTTCACCCTTTTTCCCTCCGGTGTGCTTGACTCATGCCATCTACCCCACTCTGCATTCACCACCATTATTTGTAGAACCTCTTGGACCTCAACCATCCTCTCCAATAAAATGAAGTAGCTAGCATATCTAGTCTCCACGGGCTTGAGGAATTCCTTCCTCGAAAATGTTCTAAACAAAGCAAGTGAAGTCTGATGGTTGCAAATGAATATTTGCACCTCTCTAGCCTCTGCAACCACTGCCTTCACCCAATCTATTTTCCCAATGTCCTTCAAGGTATTGTTCAACGCATGCACACAACAAGGGGTCCAAAAAATGTGCTTATAAGCACTCTCCACCATCAATCCAGCTAATTTACACACACGGGCTAAATCGATCACTACCTGGCAATGGCATATCATCAAGTTGATATGAGATTAGTATAGATATCAATTTAATAATTTAATAAAAAATTTAGTTTATAGATGATGTCTCACATTCCAAATCAAAAATAAGAATGAAAGAAAATCAAAATGTGAATCTGTGATCAATACCTGCACAACATTAGAGGCTCCAACCTACCTCCTCTATAGCATCTCTCAAAATCTGAAATTGGAAGGTTGCATCCTTCCTTTTGCGCGAACAATCTATAGCTCTAAGAAAATAAGAGCCTGTTATACTAGTGACAATAAGATTGATGAGTGGCCAATGTTTGATATCGGTCCACCCATCCATGACTATGGAGCAGCCATCTATCAACCATGTTTGTCTCATATCCTCCATCAAAATACTCACCTTGGAGTACTCTTTATCAAGTAGAGTGGTTTGTAGCTTAGTTTCTCCAAGTGGAACATATGAGGGACCAGCAACTACTATATCTTTGCACATTTTTTTAAAATATGGTCAACATGAGACATGAAATGGTATGGCATTAGCATAAAAAAACTTGGCAATAGAGGAATCAGCCCCATCTTTTACTGTAACATTAAACATATCAGCAACAGGCATACTTCTTTTCTTTCCTCTAGTAGAATCCTCCCCCACATGAGATTGAGAAGCCGAAGCAACATCCACTGATGGTGTAGGCATTCCCATACTAGGCTGCAAACTCTCAATTGAAACCCCTTTCTTTAATGCCTCCCCCTCCATATGCAATCTAGTTGCCTCAATTTTTTCTTGTTGGTTTATTTTTCTACACCCTTTCACCCCTTGACCACCAATCCACAAAAGACGGCAATAAACTCTCGTATAGCTGCCATTGTATTTGTTTGTGGCACAAATGACACTCCCATAATCTACTACCCCTCGAATTTTTTTTCTTTTCTTTATCAACTCTTGTTGCAAATTGTAGTAGAGGCTTTTTGGGGTTAAATGGGCCTTTTGCCCATTTTCTGAGGGTTTCAGATGGTCATTCAAAGGGGTTTGACCTTGTTGACCCTACTCCACTCCCACTCTCTGAACACCCCCCAATGTTTGCAATTGCACTATTTCTAGGTCTATTTCTTGTTCTTTGAGTTTGAGTTCTTTCTTGCATTTGAATTTCAATATCATGATCATCACTTTCACTATCACTGCTGCTACTCATGATTGTTTTTTAAATTCAAAGAGCTGCAAGTTGAAAAAAATAAAAAAATAAACCCACAATGCCCTTCCTATGTGTTGAAAAACTTAAAAAAATCTTGCAAAAATAAAAATAAAATAGCAAATACAAAAAAAAGATGAAAAACATACCTCTAATATGCTGAAATGATGCCCTAAGCTCCTCTCCAACCTGTTGTTTTCTCCTTCACTCAGTTGCTCCTCTTTTGCTTTCCTTCACTTCACAATGGAAAAGTAAAAATGAGTTACTTTTTTCTCATTTTGGAGCTTATATGACACTTACATTAGGTCAAGTGTGATGGGGCGTCCCTTGTGGGCCCACCCATAGCTTTTTTTTTATAAAAAAACTTTGACTTTTAAAAAAAAAACATTTTTTTCTTTGCTGGGCCGTAGGGTACTACTAGTCGTACCCGGTACAATCAAGGTACGGCTAGGCAATACCGGGTATTGCTAGCAATACCCAAGTCCCCTAAATTTTACCAGGTACTTGGAGGGAAAAAAGGGACGGACAGGGTACGTTTCCTAGCTGTACCTGCATCCCCGTTTCGTACCTGGTACGGGAAACAGGTAAAAAACATAGGGGACGTGTCCCCGTGGAGCATAGTTGAATCTCCTTTAGCCATTTTTATATGATGGAGTTGTTGTCTCAAAGCAAGGGCTCTGTTGGTATTGTTGATCTCATACAATCCTTGTAGAGCCTCGAACATATCTTTGGTTGTCTTCATCTTGGAGATGATCGGAACTAGGTCATCCTGCACAAAATCTATCATGATCTTTCTAGCCTTCGTGCCATTTTTCTTCCATTGAATTTTCCCAGCATTATCGAATGGCTTGGGCACATCACTTTCCACAAATTCTACAAGATTGTTTTCTTCTAGGGCAATAAGAACTTTGAATTTCCAAGAGGTGAAATTTGCTGCTCCATCAAGCCTATCTTCGACCTTGACTCTGTTCACCATCTTCGATTCTTTGATAGATTTTCCCTAGATAAAGAGATGTCTTGACTACTTAAACAAATCTGATCCGATCTTTGCTTGAACCCGCTCTAATACCATGTTAGTTTTAGACTAGAAATGTAAATAAGCAGAAATACTGAATACTAAGCCAAGGAACACAACAAGTTACCCTAGGAAAACCCTCCTCGAGTGAGAAAAACCCAGCAAAATATATCTCTTATATATTGAATGAAGAAGAGCAGAAATCTGCTTACAACTTAGGCCCAACACAGGGCCAAACTTGATACAATAAATAACAGCACCTCTCCTAGATGCAAAGATACAATCGAATATGTTTTTCTCCTTGAAATCGACCTGCTGCTACAGAATGATGATCTGCTGCTAAAGTGCGAACTTCTTACAATCGAATATGTTTTTCTCCATGAAATCGATCTGCTGCTACAAAATGATGATCTGCTGCTAAGTGCGAACTTCTTCTGGAAAGTGCGAATTGAATTGAGAATGAATTGATGTCTAAATGAAAGATCTTCACCTTGTATATATACAAATCTAGGTGACTTCTTCTCTAGGTCGGCCTCCAATAAAAAAATAAAAATATTTATTTTACACCAAAAGGTCGACCTGCCTTAAGCATTATTCCATTTTATTTTATTTTATCTAGGAGAAAATATCTCCCGATGCTATAAACGTCAACGATACAGACCAAACATTCATTCCTTTATTGTTTACTACCCATTCTTGGCATTCTGCAAACCTGTGCCCTAGATAATAATGTGACTGCAATAGTGCCCACTGCCAAAAGCTATGCTTTATGGTCTTACTACATATTAAAGCCTTCATTCTCTATTGCTTCTTGGAATCTTTGGCTTATTCCGGCATATTCTACATCCTTTCTGAATTATTTCCTGCAAGTATTGATATTATTCCTCCCCCCATAATCCCTGTAACCTTATTACTCCATAGCCAATTCTTGCCAAAATTCTTGCAAACTAAATCCATTCCATTGCAATGGCACCTTGCTGAAATCATTTCATATTCTCCTCCATCACACAAATCACAAAATGCACTTTAGCTATTCTGCATAGGATTTCTCCCCACACTTTCTTGGGCACCCACCACCAAATCACTATCAATAGTTAGGAGAATCTAATGCACTTTTTGGGATCTAGTTTTGATTTATGAGCATCTGTTAGCCACTATACCAGTCTTTTGTAACCTTCTGCAGTCATCTCTCACAACCAAATGACAAACTGGGAATGCTTTTTTATATCAATAGCAACTAAATATACTTTCCCATTTCTGCATTATTCTACATAGCTTATAAGATTAAATAGATGTTATTTATATTCATACTCCGAGCAAGAAAAACACAAGTAAATTGAGGTAACGAACCTCCAGCATATTATACTGTTCCTTATTTTCATTTGCAATCCTAAAAACAATAATTTATCTAACTAGATACACTTTGATAGCTCCCACCGAACAATTTCACCTAAAGAACATTTTAATTTATCAACATAATAGATTCCAAATCTTCCATTTGACAACACGAGCAAAAATAATTTAAAAAATTGCAAATCTTAAACATGGCAACTATTAAACAGCTGAAGGATCATACATTGGATCGAGAATCAAATGGCCAGGTTGAACTTCTCCCAACTGAAGCAAGGAAAATGCTGTGCTGCAAGGAAAATAAGGATGCACCATGAAACAACATATTAACTTAGAGATACAGAGCACATAAAATCCACAGGCTATACAAATATATGACTACTAGTACTAAAGCCATATCCACGATAGGTGTGATCTGCAAGGGTCTAAAAGATAAAATCCAAAATTTTAAAATTACAAAAAGAAAAGTTTTTTTTTTATTATTATAATATCCAAGGTCTGTAGAATAGGATAAAATCTTCTAAGGTATTGTTTATGAAATTTCATTAGTATCTATTGCTAGAGACATTTGAGAAAGAAAAATAAATTATAATGATTTCAATGAACAACCAAAAAATGTAAATGCAACTTGGCTGTACCATCAACAATTATTGTAGTAAAACTGTAAAAGAGAGCCAAACGCATGTCCATCTAATAAGGAAAATATGGATGCACCATTAGACAACATATTAACTTAGAGATACAGAGCACATAAAATCCACAAGCTATACAAATATATGACTACTAGTACTAAAGCCATATCCACGATAGGTGTGATCTGCAAGGGTCTAAAAGATAGAATCCAAAATTTTAAAATTACAAAAAGAAAAGTTCTTTTTTTTTTTTGTAATTATAATATCCAAGGTCTGTAGAATAGGATGAAATCTTCTAAGGTATTGTTTATGAATTTTCATTAGTATCTATTGCTAGAGACATTTGAGAAAGAAAAATAAATTACAATGATTTCAATGAACAACCAAAAAATGTAAATGCAACTTGGCTGAACTATCAACAATTATTGTAGTAAAAGAGAGCCAAACGCATGTCCATCTAATAAGGCAAAAACATAACAATTTATCCAGAAATGTATTTATGGGTTTTTAATTGTGCTGTTGAGCTCCGTTGACATTATGGATCACTATGACACTTTCAAAAGTGTTTTCAAACTCTTGGGGTATTCTCCAAATTTCTTGGAGAACACATTTAGTTTTAGTAAGTCACCCAATTAGCTCTAATCATTGTCCTACATCTTCAATGTCATCCCAATGTAATTAAAGTTTGATTCTGACTCATTTTCAATTCTTTTTGCAACTTGGGTGAGTTATTGAATAAATAATTAATATTTCACTAATGTGGTCTAGTGTTGAGAAATAATAAAAGGACTACTTAGTGCAATAGCTCGTTGGAAAGGTAATGAAGTGATTTAAGATTTTTTGTATGCCTCGTTGGGGGGCCTTTGCACAAGAAATGTTATTATTATTTCAAAAAGGTCATTTTGAGAGAAAAGGAATTATTATAATTTTCATTTGCAAATTCCCTCCAAAAAGCTATAAAAGGAGGTGTCCGGGCTAATTTGTTCATATGCTTATGTTATTTTTCTATGGTGGAGATTTGAGCTTTGTGCTTAAGCAAGCTCTAGGACGAAAACCCTAAGGGCATCCATTTCGATATTGAGATATCTACTTGTTGTGACCTTTTCACACATTGCCCCATTGCAAATGGGGACCCTCTTGATTTTTTTACTTTTTGGGTTTTTTGCCTTGGCATCGCAACTACTAATTGCCATGTTTCTTTTACAATGAGGAGTTTGAGTTTTTGAAGGGTCACCCAAGTCAAGAAATGATTTTGACCCAGAATCAGTGCACGAACGTCATCAAAGTGTTTAGAGGGCCTTGTGGACGAGGATCAACTGTCATTTCAGTCAATTCTGACACCTAAATTTTAGGGTTTCCACCTCAGCCCCCTATTTTTTAGGGTCTTTTTTTATGCATTTTTAGCCCATTCTAGACTTCTTATTTTTTAGGGGCAATTTTTAGAAAGTTTCTATTTTTGGAAAAAAATTATATTTTTGGCAGGGTTTCTATTTTTGGAAAATGTGCAGGTCATGGCTTCGTCAGAATCAACTTCAGAAGTTTCCAAAATGAAAATGGGTGAAAAACTTTGAAAATTTTGAAAATTTGCTTGAGTGTTGAACTCGCCCAAGCATGAACAGATTAATAGCATGGACAATCAACAAGTCTGCCCTTGAGAAAATGGCATGGACAATTGGCAAGTCCGCCCATGGCAATGGCAAAGGCATCTAGCAAGTCCGCCCAGCCTATGTCAAAAATGCCACAACATGTTGGCAAGTCCACCATATGCAAGATGGCTTGGACACAAGCAAGGTCCGCCCAAAGAACAAGTTGATGGCTTGAGGAGAAGGCAAGTCCGCCCAACCTAAGTCAAAAATGGCACAAGCCATAGGCAAGTCTGCCCAGCACAAGTGAGAAGATGGCACAAGCCATAGGGAAGTCCGCCCATGAAGAAATGGCATGGAAGCAAGCCAAGTCTGCTCCAAGAAGATGGGAGATGGCTTGGGAAGGAGGAAAGTCTGCTCTAGCATGTGGAAAATGCAAAAAGCCATGGTGAAGTCCGCCCAAGGCTTAAAAAAGATGGCATAAACATTTGGCCAAGTCCGCCCAGCACAAGTAGAAGATGGCACAAGCCATAGGGAAGTCAGCACATGAGGAAATAGCATGAAGTTTGACCAAGTCCACCCAAGTTTGATGGCTTGGGAATGAGGGAGGACGAAGACCGACTATAGTTTCAGTCAATTCTGACACCTAAATTTTAGGGATTTTCACTTCGGCCCCCTATTTTTTAGGGACTTTATTTTTGGCACTTTTGGCCTATTTTGAACTTCCTATTTTTTAAGGGCTATTTTTGGAAAGTTGCTATTTTTGGAAAAGTTTCTATTTTTGGCAAGGTTTCCATCTTTGGAAAGTGTGCAAGTCATGGTTTCATCAACATCAACTTCAGGAGATCCCAAAATAGAAATGAGTGAAAACTTTGAAAAAATCTAAAAATTGCTTAAGTGTTGAACATGGCATGGGCAATGAGCAAGTTCGCCATAGGAAGAATGGGCATGGCATGAGTTAATGGCAAGTCCACCCAAGCAAGAAGAAAGAAGATAGCATGGACAATGAGCAAGTCCGCCAGGGAAGGTAAGAAAATGGCTTGGCACAAAGACAAGTCCACCCCAAGTTTGGTGGCTTGATCATAAGCCAAGTCCGCCCTAGCATATGGAAGGATGGCACAAAGCATAGGCAAGTCCACCCAGCACATGAAGGAATGGCATGAACACCTGGCAAGTCCGCCCAAGCATGTCCAAGACAAAGTGAAGTCCGACCTCCCTCATCAAAGCAATGTCCAAGAACCAAGAAAGTCCGACGTGACTAGAAAGCATGTCCAAAGCAGCTTCAAAGTCCGCCTTGCCCAAGAGAAGATGAAGTCCGCCAAAGAAAACTTAGAAAATTGACTAAGTGTTGATACCTTGGGGAGGGAAATTCAGAAAATTGACTAAATGTTGAAAAAAAAAAAAGAGGAAAATAAAGAGGAAATGTATATAATCCTTGTCCAAGGATGGAGTCCGCCCTACTCAGCACAAGCCAAACTCAGAATTGAAGGAAAATCCACAGGCAAAGTTCATCTGAAACCTTGGCTAAATGTTGAATGGTCCACATGAAGGTATTACAAAATGAAATTGAATAGCAAAAATTTGTCTAAGTATGGGAAATACTTCGCAGAGAAAGTTCCAATTTCGTCCATTATGGTTAAAGCACAGGGGAGTTTTTCTCCAAATTCAAGGCGCTTGTAGGAATTTCAAAGCAATTAGGAAAGAAAACCTTAATGACTTCAAGTCTAAGCATGTACTCCAAGGCGAGACTTCCAATATAGATGAGAAGAAGAAATCAAAGTTTCAAAAGGAAATCCAAAGGACAGAGTCATCGACAAGGAAAATATTCTAAGGCTAGAGCATGGAAAAACGAACAAGGTGACCAAGGAGGACATCCAACCTGCTAAAGTGGCGCCTCGACCAATCAAATTGTTCCAAGTCAACACGTCCAGATTCAATGAACCTGACACTCCACCATGCAACAACTTTCTATTTTATTGTTGGTTCATATTTAGCAAAAGGACAAGTATCCCAAAATGTAATTTTCTCATTGGTCGAGAGGTAGTTAGTTATGACAAGCCCTAATTAGGGTTTTATTTTTGTAATCTCGGTCGTTGATTCTAAATCAATCTTGGCCATTGAATTGTAATTGGGGAGCCTATAAATTGAGCTCATCCCTCATTTGTAAAGGAGAGGAGCATGTTGCAAAACATGTTGAGATAAGTAAATTGTTGCATATGACTGCCAAAGTAATAAGTAATGCATTGTTCAAATTGATGGTGATTATTTCTCTTATTTTGGAGTTGGCATGGTTCATATCCCTCATCATAGTTTAGATTTTATTTCATGTATGTTGGACGAATGCAAGATTTGATAAGTATTGATTTATGGTGTAAACTTGGCTCATACTTTCTTTGAATGGATGATTTTCATTCAATGCGTAAAGTTAGACTGAGCTTTTGATGTGTATGTTTCAATGTTTACCTCGAATAATGTTGTTCTATTGATGGTATTGTTCGTAGTAAAGAAATTTGAAGCACAAAACCCTAGAAGATTGCACCCACTTTGTGTAGTTGTTGTTGAGCGTGGCAAAGCAAAGCGTGGTTATCGGTTTCACCAAGTTAGTACCGTCTCTTGGATTCTTAGGAAGTAGCTTAGAAATTCTAAACCCTTATCCCCTTTTTAATTTGTTTGATCCAGGACCCAAACAATAGAGCTTTATTGTCTAGACCTTCATTGTGAATTGAACAAGCCTAGCATAAGTCCCTTTGTGTTACCGGCAAATCATAACGACCACAGAGCTTGTCCGCACCCTACTTTTTGAAACATTGGAATTACCGTGTGACCTTTCTTGCAATCTTAGCACAAGAGGTAGTTTTTTTCAAGAGAGGATAGAGCGTCTATGGATACTTTATTCTAGAGTGTTTGGTGTGTCACAAAACACGCATCAACACTACCCTAGATGATTTGCAAGTGAGATCATACAACTTGCACGCATGTGAATAATGGTTGGAGTTCATGATTTGAGAAATCTTGCAGACAAGACAGATCATTCAATATATTTGCAGATTGAAAGGAATTTAAAGGCAAGAAGAGTGACACCATTGTGTGGAGAAGAATAAGATATTTATCATTATTTCCTAAGGTTGGCCGTGATAGTTCGACAGCATAGCGGCTACATTAAGGAAGGTTACTATCAGCAGAAGTTGTGCTGGGTTTTGTTGGCGCTTGGACAAGGGACATGGTTCCTTTTAATTCTTTATTAATTCCCTTTGATGGCTGTGGCATTCCTTAGAGGCAGCATGGTCTTTACTCAAGTTAAGGAGATGAACGTGGCTCTTTAAATACTCAGATTCATTCCTCTTGCTGGCCATCAGTTTTGGAGTCACACTTGTTTGGGCTATATGAAGAAAACTTCATGATATATAGTTGCATCCATGAGAGATTAATGTTCATATTATATCAAGGGAATATCACCTTGTTGGACATCAACATTGGGAAAGAATTTGTGGCTACGAACTGGTGTGAAGTGCTTGTTGTTGTCAAAGTTGCTCTACAACCACTATCTTCAGCACTCTTAAGAGCTATTTATTCTACTCTTGTATTTAGCCAGCATTGCAGGTCAGAAATATTGTTGCAGCTCTTATGTTTTGTTTAACTGAGTTATAACAGCAAATGTGTGAATTCATATACATTGTTTAAATAGAAATCAGTCATATGTTTTATGAAATGACTTATAGTTATGTTGGGCAATAAGTTTTCAGTGTTTGGCATTCACAATTGACACATTAAAACTAGCATTTGTCACAAAAATAAACTCAGAAAATCAACACAGTGAATTATTGCAAGTGTTTAATGAAATGTCAATACACTAAAATCAGAAAATTTGAAGGGAAAATAAGTCAAAGTTCTTACAGTGGTTTCAAAGCCTTGCATCCTGCCAACCTATGTAGGTTTTTGTGATTCAAAAAAATTTAGTTATAACAGTGAGTTTCAAGAATGGTTTGAGGGTTTCCAAAAGACAAAAAGGGAATAATCATAAGGGGCAGACTTGAATCTCTTATAGAAAGTCAGAATAAGATGATAGGAGCACTCCAAAGGTTTTTACAAAAGGAAGTGAGGAGGCAATGAAAAGAGAGGCCACAAATATTCTTGATCAGTATCAAGAATTACCAGATGATTTCAAGAACGAAGTTTCCTTTGATGCTTTTTTGGGATTACTTGAAGAAGAGAATCCAAGTAAGAGAGATCTTTATGACTACATCAGACAATTGAAAAAGGAAGAAGAAAATTCAGAAGTTGTCAAAGAGATCACTGAGAAAGAAGAAGAGCCAAAGGTCAAAGAAAATGCCTTATTTCAAGAAGAATCGAGTGATGCATCCAAAAGTGAAGAGGAATACTTGAGTGTTGAGGAATTTGATGATTCATTGCTTGAGCATAGTCAAGAAGTTTGCAATTCATCAATTAGAGAGGTAGCTGATTTTGAAGGTAATGTTCTCACACATGAAGACAATTCAGAAAATTTGTTATGTGATGATGAGAGTTACTTTGTTGATATAGAACAAAGGCCTAAAGAATTGCAAGAATTGAAGAATCAACTTTTGGTCACAGAAGAGAAAGTGGTGCAAGTGTTAACAAGAGTTGATAGCACACACAAGTTCACTGAAGATCTCATTTGGAAAGCTCAAGTTAAGGAGAGACAAAAAGACATCGAAGGAAGATCCACTCTTGCATTGCAAACAGTCAAAGATGCATTGGAGATGATGAAATCGAATTACTTGCAATTGCTTATAAACAAGGAGAAAGAGGTTGATGAACTCAACCTAGAGTTAAGTTTGGCTCATTTTTCACCCTACAAAGCTGAAAATCAATCATCTATTGCAGCTACACCCAAGAAACAAGAATCTAACACAAGGACCATGGAAGCCAAGCAAATAATTGAAGGAATTGATGAGCTTCACAGGGATTGCAATTTAAAGCCAAGCCACCCTTGGAAACATGAAGAAGAATGCAAAAGTGATGGAGTACTGTGTAATGATTTCAGCCTTCATCACACCACAAAGATTCAACATATTGATAGCCTATGGGAAGAACATCAAGAGTGCAATCTCACAACGTTAGAGGAGCAATTTTCTTATGATGCTTGTGACAATCACAGAATATGGGATTCAGACTTACGATAATGCCTTGAGATATGTTTAAGGAGCCATCGAAGATTACTATTAAAATGCAAATGGAAATAGTTTCCAATCATGATCGATTTGTTTGTTCACGAGAGGTTTTTCCTTTTATGGACAAGGGATCATATCATGACGAAATGCAAAGCTTTGTGGTCAAGCATGACAAGTTTCTTGTTGGTAATCCTCTAGGTAGACCACTTGATAAAGAATGCATATCTGAGATAGAAGATAAAGTTTCCACATGGAATGTGATGATACATAGAAGCTTCATCATTCCTAACTCTTTAAAGACACATCCACTGGATGAATCATGGAATGGAATCAAGGTAAGCAATATGTTGAGTCTAGTTAAGTTATATTTTCATGATGGAGCTTGTTCTATGTTGCATCAACCTTGCATGGTGTTTAAACTTACATATTTGAGTTTGCCAAGAAGTAGAAATACCATTACTATTGTGAGCTAAGAAGTAGTGTTGTGCATCCTCTTATCTATGGACTCATTATGAATACCAAAGTAGCACAACCTAAGCATGGTGGAGCTACTTTATTATGGAGTATTTGTGCAGAAGTTCACCAGCCAGGTATATTGGAGGTTTATGATGACAAAATGACTGTTATATGGGGGGTCATGAGACAAAACTTCATATTTGGTGCAGCTGTCATCATTTCAACCAGCCATCACATGATTTTAGTTGCTTGCATACAAGTAGATTGGCAAGTATTTTTAGTCAAGAAATGGAGTATTTTTCAGTTGGATATTGGTAAAGAATTTTTAGTCTTTGAAGAAGTGTTTTCAATCATTTCAATGCTCACATCTCCTGTGCATATAAGAATAATAATATAATTCATTATTGCAGATGTTCCAATTTCACGTTGCTGATTTTGATAAAATTAGCCAATGAGCTGCTGATTTCAGTTTTGAACAAATGCAAAAATATTTTTTGTATATCATGGAATCATTCTGGTGAAGAATTTTAATTGAAGAAAATAAAGTTTCCAGCTCACATACCTTTGGTTTGGATGGAGATCCAAATGAATTATGGAGAGAACAATTTACAGAATTCTTGATAGAGATCATTCTGAGTTGATTTGTTCTGAGTACTGTACTCACTTGATGGACGAACTACTTTTCCAAATGCCCAAGATCATGATTGACATTAGAGTTGGAGGTGATATCTGTATCAATAAAATTGTGAGTGATACACAATTCTTCATTTATTGATCTCCCGGAAGTAATTTGCACGGGTTCCAAATGTTGTACAAGAATACGGCGGAAAAAAGATTTCATAGAGAACTTTGGTATGAGGTTCTTTTTTATAGAGGAAGAATCTAGATCTTGCAAGTATCTCAACATGGTTTTTCAGGATGGCTAGCATGTTGGGCTACAAGAAAAGAAAACAAAGACTTGGCACATTGATATTTCAACATTAATCAGAGTGGTACAGCGAAATCAAGGTGCGGTATTCAGTCATGAGGTGGTACCAGTTGATTTGCTTAAGGGTCCACCCAAGATTGTTGATAGCATGATAATTGACCTTATGGGTTCACCACAACGACAGGAGTACTATTGTAATTTAAAAGATGATGTGGTGGAGAGCCTTAGTGTTGAGACTTCAAGCATCACCAAATGCCCTCTAGATGAAGTTCATATGATGATTAATGTAATGCAGCCTCAGCATGGTGGAGCTATTTTTTCGGTGAGTATCTATGCCTAGGATCATCAACATGGGTTATTGGAAAATAATGATGATGTGAGAAGTATACCATGGGAGGTCATAGACCAAAATTGCAGAAGTAATGCTTTTGTTACCCTTTCATACAGCCATCATATGATTCCATTTGTGTTCTTACAAGTGGATTGGAGGGAGATTTTAAACAAGTTTTGGAGCATTGCTCATTTGGTGACTTTCCGGGAAGAATTTTCAGTTGAAAGAATTATCAGATTTCTCATTTTGGGTGATGGTTTTCAGTGTTGCAGTAGTTCCTCTTTCAAGATGTTAGATGTTGATTTTGAGAAAATCAGATTGTAAATTGCTGGTTACAGACTTGAACAACTGCAAGTTCATGCATTTTTTGACTACTCGATCACTTGAAAAGGTACCCAACAGTTGTTATTCCTTACTTTCAGCTTGCATTTGTGTTTTGAACAGCAGACCACCATGTGATTATGACTACCATGCTGGAAGTCAAGAGGTTAAAATTGAGAGGGATAGCATTAACATTCTTGAAATAATCCAGATGGTGCAAAGAAATCACAATATTGAAAAGCCAAATTCCAAGGAGCTTGCTAATCATTTGCAATGAATTGTTGCTTTGTTGGCTGGAGAAGTAAACGAGGTTTTCATTGCAGATGTATTGCATCAAAGAACATCAAGCAGAAGGAGTTATAAACCTCCTCGGTTGGTTTTGGATACTGGACTCATGTTGCTGATTCAAAATTGATCAGATGTTTAAAATTGGCAATTGCTTGGGAGCAAGCAATTTTTTTGAGGGAGGACTGTAATGTCCCCATTTTATGCAATATTGCTCCATGAGCTTTTGGTCAATTTCCAAGTTTTACCGTAAGCTTCTAGGTGTGCTAGGGAGAACTCCAAACTTCTTGGAGGATGCAGGTTCAAAATTTATAGGTTTCTATTTGTGGCATCGACCTCAGTTGCCGTTATGGATCGCTATGACACTTTCAAAAGTGTTTTCGGACTCCTAGGGTGTTCTCCAAATTTTGTTGAGAGCACATCTATTTTTAGTAAGTCACCTGATTGGCTCCAATCATCATTTTATGTAATATCCCCAATGGAATATTTTCTAAACTTCTGCAATTAACACAAATAATCATGCATGCTCTGATACCACTGTAAAATCCCATACCCAGATTGATCGATATTTTTCGATTTGCTCAGTTTGATAGATGTTCCATTTTAATCTTTATCAAACTATCTCTCTGTGTGAGCAACTCATTGATAATAAAATAAACAGATACAGTTCTGATATTCAAATCAATTCTTCTTATTTGAAACTTCCAGATATTCAACATTCATTGAACAAGAAGAACAGCAGACTTCTTCTAATATACTCTGAGTTTTAGATGAAAACAATCTGATATTCTGGGCATTAAAGAGATGACAATGATACTACTGAATTTTATTGTTTGCCTTACGTTTCTGAGCTAAAATGCAGCCTTATCATTTAAGATCAGACGCAGTTTATAACAGCAGATTTAGAACTCAGACCTAGACAGTCCTTGCATACAAATATGGAATAAACACCTTCAGAAATGTATATCAAACTTAACCGAAATAGACTTGGATGCCCAAGACACTACAATGGACTGATATGCAAGTGCAAATTTCTCAGAAATGAGCTTACAACTGTTCCAGAATTTATAAGGCAATCACAAATAATTACCAGAGTTCTCAGACCTGGAAGTCGCCATTAATGAACAGAAAATGAGCTTGATAGTGAAGGAATACTGCCCAGAAAAGCCTCTCAGACCCACATACAACAAGGAGAGATACCTGCGACCCTTTTAGAGGTGATAACAACCCTGTGTGAACAGTTCCAAGGCTTCAAAACTAAGCACTTCTCCTTTCTGGGTAACACACCCTCCCTCTTTCTGAGTTTTCACCACCATTAAGACCACGAACTTGCATTGAACTGTTATGACACCCTCACTATGAATTTGCAGACTGAGATACAATGAATGGAGGCCGCTAATGAGTTCTGTCCCCTCTCAACAATGAATTGCACCTCTGGAATGATCTCTGCCTTTCATACTCAGTCACGTGAATGCCAAAAATGAGCGACGGGGGTTTTAAACAGGTATGCGCCCTTCTCTTACAAACCACAGTCTCCAAAGGTAATTCACAGCCCTGAAATAGCCATGACCGGCCTAGCTCAATTTGCAAACAGACGTCTCAATACTAGAACCCAGATAATAACCACAACCTCTTATGCAACCTGAAATGCAATAATAATGGCGTCCATTGTCAAGGACTGCATCTGCATAGACTCACGCCATAGCTTTGGACATTTCCAGCAATAAATAACTCCACGAGTTGTTTAAAGTCATCAGCCAGAGATATAAATTAATCGCCCACATCTAGAATGATTTCATTATATGGTGTTCTTCTTATTCAATGAATGTTGAAATGAATGTTGAATATCTAGAAGTTTCAAATAAGAAGAATTTATTTGAAATTTGAATATCAGAACTGTATCTGTTTATTTTATTATCAATGAGTCGCTCACACAGAGAGGCAGTTTGATAAAATGGAACATCTATCAAACTGAGCAAATCGAAAAATATCGATCAATCCGGTTACGGGATTTTACAGTGTTATCAAAGCATGCATGATTATTTATGTTTATTTATGTTAATTGCAGAAGTTTAGAAAATATTCCATTGGTGATATTACATCTTACATCTTCAACATAATCCCAGTGTGATCAGAGTTTGATTCCGATTCAGTTTCAGTGCTGTCTACAACTTGGGTGAGTTATTGAATAATTAATTAATATTTCGCTAATGTGGTCTAATGTTGAGAAATAATAAAAGGACTACTTAGTGTATAGCTCGTTGGAAAGGTAATGAAGTGTTTTAAAATTTGGATGCCTTGTTGGGGGACGTTTGCACATGAAATGTTATTATTAATTCAAAAAGGTCATTTTTGAGAGAAAAGGAATTATTATAATTTTAAATTACAAATTCTCTCCAAAAAGCTATAAAAGGAGGTGTTGGGGATCATTTGTTCATATGCTTATGTTATTTTTCTATGGTGGAGATGTCAGATTTGTGCTTGAGCAAGCCCTAGGATGAAAACCCTAAGGGCATCCATTTCGGTAGTGAGATATATACCCTAGCTGATTTGCAAGTGAAATCATACAAGTCTCATGCAAGTGAATAAAGATTGGAGTTCATGATTTGAGAAGTCTTGCAAGCAAGACAAATCATTCAATATATTTGCAGATTGAAAGGAATTCAAAGGCAAGAAGGGTGACGCCATTGTGTGGAGAAGAATAAGAAATTATTCATCATTTCCTAAGGTTGGCCGTGATAGTTTGAAAGCATGGCGGCTACATTAAGGAAGGTTATTATCAGCTGAAGCTGCATTGGGTTTTGTTGGGCGCTTGGACAAGGGTTGTGGTTCCTTTTAATTCTTTATTCATTCCCTCTGTTAGCTGTGGCATTCCTTAGAGGCAGCGTGGTCTTTACTCAACTTAAGTAGGTGAATGTGGCTCTTTAAATACTTAGATTCATTGCTCTTGCTGGCCGTGGGTTTTGGAGTCATGCTTGTTTGGGCTGTATGAGGAAAACTTCATGATATATATTTGCATCCGTGAGAGATTGCTTTTCATATTATATCAAGGGAATATCACCTTGCTGGACATCAACCTTGGGTAAGAATTTGTGGCTGTGAACTGGTGTGAGGTGCTTGTTGTTGTCAAAGTTGCTCTAGAGCCACTATCTCCAGCACTCTAAGAACTATTTATTCTACTCTTGTATTTAGCCAACATTCCAGGTCAGAAATATTGTTGCTGCTCTTATTTTCTGTTAAACTAAGTTATAACAGCAGATGTGTGAATTCATATGAATTATTTATTGATGTTATAGCACTGGGAGATATCTTTCTCTCAAATTTAAAAATGATGGATAAATAATACCAAGGCAAGTCGGACTTGCTATATAATAATTTTATGAAGAGTCACCTTGTTTCTTAAAAGAGGCCAACCCAAATGAAGAGTCACCTAGTTTTGTATAAATACAAGGTGATGGTCATTCATTTGATCATCAAGTTCATTCATCATAATTCGCATTCCTAGAAGAAGTTCATACTTCAGCAGCAGATCATCATTTTGTAGCAGCAGACCGATTTCAAGGAGAAACATATTCATTTGTATCCTTGCATCTAGGAGAGGTGCTATTATTCATTGTATCAAATTCGGCATTGTGTTGGGCCTGAGTTCTAAGCAGATTTCTGCTCTTATTCCTTCAATATATAAGAGATATATTTGCTGGGTTTTTTCTCCCTCGAGTAGGAGGGTTTTTCCAGGGTATCTTGTTGTGTTCATTGTCTTATGTGTTGCATTTTCTGATTGCTTTCATTTCTGATCCTAAATCTAACATGGTATCAAAGCGGGTCTAAGAAAAGATCTGATCAGATTTGTTCAAGCAGTCAAATCAACTTTTCATCTGGAGCAGATCTTGAAGTATCGCAGAGCTAAGGTTCAAATTATTTCTGACCTAAGGGCAGATCCTTGAAAGTGAATTTGTGTAGAAAAAGAAGATGGTGAGCGGTGTCAAGGTAGAAGATAGGCTTGATCGAGCTTCAAACTTCAACTCTTGGAAACCCAGGGTACTCATTGCATTAGAGGAGAATGATCTTCTTGATTTCGTGGAAAGTGATATGCCCGAGCCTTCCGATGATACTAAGAAAATCCAGTGGAAGAAAAATGGCACGAAGGCTAGAAAGATCATGATAGACTCTGTGATGAATCACCTAGTACCGATCATCTCCAAGTTGAAGATAGCTAAAGAAATGTTTGATACTCTAAAAGGATTGTATGAGATCAACAACACCAACAGAGCCCTTGCTTTGAGACAACAACTTCACCACATAAAAATGGCTAAAGATGATTCAGTCATCTCATTATTTATGAAGATTGTTGATTTGAGAAGATCAGTTGAGCACTATTGGGGATATGATTGTAGACAAGATCTTGTTATGTTGGCACTAAATGGTCTTCCTCAATCTTGGGAACCCTTTATTCAAAGCATCAGTGGGAGATCCAAATTGCCCAAGTTTGATCATCTTTGAGCTGATTCTATTCAAAGAGTCCAGGTTGGCAGCAAGAGGAATTGGACGAAACTATCATGATGTAGAAAATCAAGTTCTTGCTACACATACTTCTAGAGAAAGAGGCAAAGGAAGAAAGAGGAATAGAGACAGAGAATCAGATTTTGCCCCAAAACCGAAGAAGAAGAAGGATCTCTCTCACATTCAATGTTTCAAGTGTGACAAGTATGGTCACTTTGCTCAAGATTGCAAATTAAGGTCTACACAACATGTTTCTACTACGGAAATTGACATAGGTACATCTCAAAAGGAGCCTAGCTCTAAAGTTGATTCAAAAGGTTTCTTATCCTTAAATCGATCAATTTCTTCGAAGAGGAGGAAATGACATTCAGAGGGAGTCAAATTCAGAGAATTCAAGGCACGAGTTGAGAGTTTGTCCAGGAAAACGATTAAGGTTCTGAGATAGGTCAATGGAGGGGAGTTCACTTCCAAAGGATTTCTTTGAAATCTTTGAGGCAGGCACCAAGACGGAGTTTTGTGACTCACTAAGAAGAAGTGAAGGTTGCAGTGTTGCAAGGCCAAATGCAAAATCCTTGGAAGACCACTTCAACAGTTGAGAATAGAATTGCACAAGATAGTTAATTTGGATTTGACATTGGTAGCTCCGCAAACCTATTTAGAATAGGGTGATTTAGGGTGAGGTCGAGGAGGACAGTCTTGGATTCGAGCAAGTCAATGGTGCCGGAAGTGTGCATTGGAAACCGCTCCTCTAAGGCAAACATTGCAGACAATCTTGGACGAGGAGGTCAGGAGGTTGATGCAAGTACTTGGAGCTCTAGTGGGAGTCACATCATCATGAAGATTTGTTGTAATGTATATTTCTCTAAGACGGAGAAATATGAGGTGAAAGCCCTTGTAGTGTATATTTCTCTGAGACGGAGAAATATGAGGTGAAAGCCCCTGTAGTGTATATATTTCTAAGACGGAGAAATATGAGGTGCGAGCCCTTGTAGTGTATATTTCTCTCAAATAGAGAAATATGAGGTGTGAGCCCTTGTTCATCTCTGTGACTGAGATGAGATGCCATGTTGAGAGACTCCATGACGACATCATGATGAGAGACTCCGTAATAAACCCTTGTACTTGTGTTTCTTTCCACACATGGGAGTAGCCATGGTGGACATCATGTTGAGAGACTCCATGACGACATCACGTTGAGAGACTCCGTGATGAACCTTTGAATTTTCCACAAATGGGTGTAGCCATTGTGGGCGTCATGTTGAGAGACTCCATGACGTGGATATCTGGAATGATACCTCCCTAGCTAAGAGGGAGTGTTGATGTTATAGTAATGGGAGATATCTTTCTCTCAAATTTAAAAATGATGGATAAATAATACCAAGGCAAGTTGGACTTGCTATATATAATAATTTTATGAAGAGTCACCTTGTTTCTTAAAAGAGGCCAACCCAAATGAAGAGTCACCTAGTTTTGTATAAATACAGGGCGATGATCATTCATTTGATCATCAAGTTCATTCATCATAATTCGCATTCCTAGAAGGAGTTCATACTTGAGCAGCAGATCATCATTTTGTAGCAGCAAACCAATTTCAAGGAGAAACATATTCATTTGTATCCTTGCATCTAGGAGAGGTTCTATTATTCATTGTATCAAATTCGGCATTGTGTTGGGCCTGAGTTGTAAGCAGATTTCTGCTCTTATTCCTTCAATATATAAGAGATATATTTGTTGGGTTTTTTCTCCCTCGAGTAGGAGGGTTTTCCCAAAGTATCTTGTTGTGTTCATTGTCTTATGTGTTGCATTTTCTGATTGCTTTCATTTCTGATCCTAAATCTAACATTATTTAAATAGAAATCAATCACATGTTTGACGAAATGACTTATAGTTATGTTGTGCAATAATTTCTCAATGTTTGGCATTCACAATTGACACATTAAAACAATCATTTGTCACAAAAACAAACTCAAAAAATCTACACAGCGAATTACTGCAAAGTGTTTGATCAAATGACAATACACTAAAATTAGAAAATTTGAAGGGAAAATAAGTCAAGGTTCTTACATATTGTGTGATACTAAGTGATCATAGACCTAGTTGATGAATTTATTGACCGCATTTAAAAGGTATGCAACAATTTTTCAGTTTTTTTCTTCTTTCACTAGGGTTTAGTTCTTTTATTTTATTTTGAATTTTCAATTAGTTTCTACTTGCTTCTAGGTTTTATGTTTAATGTTTGAATTTTTCAGTTTTTCTTTTTTGCTAGGGTTTACATTGTTCAATGTTTAAATTTTTCTCTTTTTCTTTTTTGCTATGATTTTGTTTCATTTCTTGCATAGAAAAAATTTAAAATAGCATTTTCCAACAACATAAGAGGTGGCTAGGCTAAGGACCCCATTTGGAAACATTGCACATCATCTACAAAGACATGAATTGTGGTGTGCAACTATTGTAGGCTGCATATTGTTGGCGTTTCAATTCACACCTCTGGAATGCGGATTGGGAACGGACAGCTATGCACAGTTAGACTGCTCTTCAAATTAGGAGGGGAAGCTCCCTCTTTGCTGATTTATGCGTAAAAAGAAATACTAAACTAATTGCCAATCTTTTTATCTCAGCTGAGAACAGAAGGTTATAAAACTCTTTGCATATTAGCTGAAGTTTTCTCTGGTTTCGTAACTTCAACTACAACTAAGCCTATTCTAATAATGCTTCTAATATCTCAAGTAAATTCAGAGCAAGAGAGTTAGAAGTAAACGAGGAATGATCGATTTGACACAAAAGCTTAAATAAGCTCGCATCTATAATACACCTGAATACTCATTGTACTCATGAGATATAAGCTGAAATAAAGATTACTAAAGCAAAACATAAAACAAAGTGCTGAAATAGATTGAGACAGTATATCAAAGCAAAGTAAGCGTGAGACTTCCTTCCTCAATTTATAACAGTAAACAAACTTCTGGGACAACAAATTGTAGCAAATGTAGGCATACAATATGCGATCAACCAAATTACAATCGACACAATTGAACAGACACTCAATAGCAAACTTGCAGGCAAAAGTAGGGTCAACAATTTTGTTATCATAAGCGCGGTTAAAAAATAAATGGGCAAAGCTGCCCTTATTTGTACACAAACAAGAAGTAGGGAACCCTAAAATCTCCTTGTATTTACAACTAGTCTTGCCAATATGCAAGATTTATTTCTAAGACTAAACAAAAGATAACTGATAACTATCTATTTGCTAACATCAGTTAATTGACTCAATTAAAAGAAAGGCTCCAACTTCACAATTGATATCTGCAAGGAATAGATATGCATGAAAGAGAACAATCAGTTAACTTGGAAAAGGCATCAAGCTAACTATTGCCATTCACTTGAGTTCTATTCCTGGAAAACATTGCATGCTCCAACTGGTGTCTCATTGATTGATAACTCTAGCGGCTCTGCAACTGGAGTGATGACCTCTGTTTCTTTTGCAGTTTTATGCTTTTGAGGCTTCTCTTGATTTTTCAATGGAAAAGTATTGTATGATGAAAACCATGAAGTTTGATTGTGAACATGCCTATATTCAAACAAGTTCTACACAAATGCTAAAAATTGCTTCGCAGATTTTTCGGAAAAAAGTTGAGGTCTGGGTTTTGTAGAGAATGTCGTTGGGAAGAGACCCAAATCGTTAGATTTTGAAAAAGCTGATTTTTTCAAGTACATGCAAGATCCCCTAAAAGGTAGAAGTTGCGAAGCAATTTTTTGTGGAAAAAGCTAAGGTCTAGGTTTTGTAGACAATGTCATTGTGAAGAGACCCAAATCGTCAGATTTTGAAACATATGAATTTTTCATCGACATGCGTGAAAAAGTAAATTCTCTCGAAAAATTATAAAATTTTCCAATCTTCAAGAGTGAAGAACAAGTAGACCCAGATCAATGAAAGTTGAAAATCTTGACCACTTGTTTTGAAAATTGATGCCCTAGAAAATTAGACATTGAAAAAGTGACCTTTTGTGCTTCCCAATCTCGAATCCACGAACAACGCTGAAAAATCACTTTGTTTGAGCCTTCAAATCCTGTTGAGAAGAAAATTTTGTGTTTCTTCCTCTTGAAGCTAACCTGCAAATTGCGAATAATGAATGCTCAAGGCTTGCTTAAATAGAGTTTTAGAGAAAAACATCTTCATGCATGAAACCCTAAAACTTTCAAGTCCATGCACGCCCTTACCTGACCTTGTTTGCATCAAAGTTAAAGAAAAATCCTTAATATGGTGTTGAAAATTTTGCATGCATAAACTTGCTTTTTTGAAAAAAGTAACCGAGGATGAAAATTTTCTAAGGCATGAAGCCTTGGGCGCCCTTCTTGACCAAGGGCGCTTTTCCTCTCCAAAGTTCGAATATTTTTCAAGATTTTCAACTTTTCCTCGTTTTTGACCTTAGTTTGATCTTCATTTCCGAACGTTTGACAAATCCGGTGAACTAGCTAACAAATTTGTTGACAAGCATGATCAAATTTGAGAAGGATCTCTTGGAGACTGCAAACCCTAAAAAGTGGTTTTGAGGGCTTGAAATCTTGGGCGCCCCTGGCTAACAAGGGCACTTTTGTTTGCCAGACAACCTTTTTTTGATGATTTTCAATTTTTCAAATTTGTCTCTCGTGCTTCATTCTCCGTTCGATTTGCAATTACTGATGATAGATGAATCTTCTGGTCACGCTGAGATATTCGTTGGAAAGTCTGAAGAAATTTGAAAAGATTGACCATTTTTGCAAACCTTAAAAGCTGTGTTTGAGGGCTCAAAATCCTATGCGCCCCTAGCTGACTAGGGCGCCCATGTGTGCTAGAGATAGAAAAATTTTGATGTTTTTTATGATTTTCAATTTCTCCCTCCAACAAAACACCTCAGTTTGATCCGTAATTCTGGTCATTCGACTGATCTTGAGAACTTGCTGACGGATTCGTTGGAGAGCCTAATCAAATCCAAAAAGAATCTCCTAGAGGTCATGAACCCTAAAAACTGCATTTAATGGCTCAAAACTCTAGGCGCCCTTGGAGAAGAAGGGAGCTTTTCCTCACCAAACAGTCACATTTTAAGTTTCTTGACTTTTTCTTTGACTTCCTTCATTTTTCATTTGATTTGATATTCTACCCATTTGGTAAATCCTGTGAACTGGATGTTGGACTTGTTGCAAAGCTTGAAGAATTCTGAAGATAACCCCCAAAAGTGCAAACACTAACAACTATTTCTAACCCCTTAAAATCTTGGGCGCCCCTGGCCAACAGGCACGCTTTTTTGCTCCAAATAGCCATTTTTGAAGATTTTCAATATTCTCATTCTTCGCATTCACCACCTTCGTCGACTATCGTCACTGATGTGTTGATCATGTTCACCGTCGCACATGCATGAGCTATGAAAATTGTAAAATTGGCTAAGGCATTGACTGCCACACACCTTCTTTGAAACAAGGCACCCAACTTCTCCAGTGTTAGAATATTTTTATCAATTTTCGCTATTTTTAGATTCCCCTCCTTCGTTCACCATTTTCCGAGCATCTTTCGTCGTAGATTAATCTATGCAATGTTTGAGACTTTGATTTTGACACCTAGCAATTGGCCATCCTCCATTGATGACCTCGAAGGTCCTAATTTATCTTCTAAAAAAAGCAAAATAGACCCACCAAAGAAAAACTAACTTTTTGACAATTTTGACTGGACTAGCATGATTAGGATGTAAAACCAACCGATCAAAATGAGTTTGAGCCATTTCTACAAAGATTCTATTTTTAGCCATTTTCCCTAAAAAATAGGGACATGCGAATTTCAAAATTTTCCAAAGGGGCGGAGGGCCTAGCTCAATTGGCTAAAGCATCCTGTTGCAGGCAAGAGGTCACGAGGTCTAGTCTCCCCCCAAACCCGTGGTATCGGAGGGTGTGTCACGCAAGCACCACCGGTCACGTGAAAAAAGTTTACCAGGCACACTGCAATTTATAGGGGGACGGATACCCAACTAATTCCTACAATCTAAAAAAACTCCAAAATTTTCCGAGCATCCTTTTGACAATAAACCCAGAAAAATCCTATGATCCGTTTATTTTTAAAAAAATTCTAAGAATAGAAAATTGCTATTTTTAGAAATATTGACCCTTTTTTACTATTGATGATCATTTTACAAGATTTTGACCATTTTTACCAAAATGCCTTAATGAAGCAAAAATTTTAATTTTGGGTACAACACATATAAGAGGAGGTATCAATCACATCAAATTTCACCTTACACCACTCGATGGCCAAGATGTGCAACTATGTAATGCATCGGAACCAAAGGTTATGCAAGAAAATAAGCTTCTCCTTGCCTCTCCTAAAAAGAAGAAAATAAGAAAAAAAAAGGACAGGTAAGTTAATGACAGTTGTAGTAAGTTCTTCTATTGAGTCATAGGCTAATTTAGTGGGCTCTTACATTGACCCACAACTATGGGGCTCTTATACTAAAGATAGCTTTAGTTGGCCTCATAATCACAAGCGCAATTGCATTTTTTTTCATTCCTTGTAACACTCATTTTGCAAAACCTTCGCTAGAGGGTATTGTGTTGAATCAAGAGAAGTATAATAAGGTGAGGTTGGAATGTCCATTTTTTGGTACTACAACAACATACCGTTGAAAAACTGTACCATGTACATCATTTTCATGAAATTTTAAGAGGTTCCAAATATTGCTAACCAAGCTCCTTTGCACGAGTTCCCCTATGCTCTTTTGTGCTTGGTGTTGTACAGGTTTCCCTTTTTGCTATGTGATGTTATTTTTTGCTTCTCCTTGCTCATACGACTTTGTTACTCTATTCATTTTGCAACATGAGATTAGACCTTCATGCAAAACTAGATCTTTGTCAACCTGTACATTGTTTTCTTCTTTCATACATCCTTGGTTCCTTATCTAAACTATCCAATGCACCAAACGTATGATAATTGTGTCCTCGGTAGAACCTCGCATGATATTTCCTTCCAATTCTTTGTTGTACATATCCACTCCCTCTCTTGCCTGTAAACCGTATGGCTCAATAGTTTTGTTTTGTAGAATGGAATGTATTCGTCATGCGGCTCTTTTGCAATCTTGTATAGTGATCCATACATTGTTTCTTTTCCTTGCTTTACTATACCCTAGTCATATGATCCTCAATCTCCTACTTGATGCACTCCGTACGGTTTCCTCTTTTGCATGCCTGGTTATTTCCCTTAACCGTACAATGATGGCTTTTGTTTGTTGATCCATACACTGTCGTACTATTTGATCATCACACTCCCGTATGGTCTTATCCCTGCTACCTCGCATGACCTTCACTCCTGCTATCACCTTATTCACCCTCACCATATGTTCAATTGCTTTTGTCATCATGTGCTCAACAATTTCATTGATCAACACTTGCCTATCTCTGTACTGAAGTTCGTACAGGGTTTCCTCTTGTTATTGGCATGTGATTCCTCCTTGCAATTTTTGCCTTGTGTTTTTCGTATGTCGTTTCGTATGTCATACAATTTTGTACGTCTTACGATTCCGTAAGTGCTCTATTTTGATCTCTAGCTTACGGCAATTGCTTTCTTCTTCCTCTACACTTGTTGGCTTCCTTCGGCTTTGTGAGAATAATATCTGAGTTCTCTCACTCGTACTATATGTGATTTGCAAAAACTATATCTTTGCCTTGCAAGTCATACGCCCTTATGCAGTACGGGTTGAATTTTGATTAAATTTTGTAATCTTTTCCCTTTGTTAGACCCATACGATATTCTTTTCTTCTTGGATTTTCCACTTTGCCGAAACTTGCATTTTTCATTTAAATGAATGACCTTTTTTGCCCCTTTCCCTGTATTTTTTTGAATAATATTTTCACTTGGCATTTGCTCCGTGACACTTTAATACTTTTTTATTTTATTTTTTCTATTCCCAATATTCTTTTCTATTATTTTAATATCTCCTTTATCTCTTTTATTTTTTTACAATTTTTTATTTTCTCATCCTTTTTTTTCAATTTTTCCATTTTTTGAAATTTTAAATCTCCCATTTTATTTTCTTTACTTTTTCCAACTTTTAACTTTTCCTTTATTTTTTCGATTTTTTCATTTTAAACTCCATTGTTTTCTCCTTAAATATTTTTTCACTTTTTTCATTTTTGGGCTCCAACACACTTTTTTCTCCTTCATAACATTTTCTTTTCTACATTTTTCTCCCTTTACCTCGCACTTTGACTATTTTGTCACATTCAAACTTGTGAATATCATCTAGTTCTACAACTCCCTCATTGTACTCTCTGTACTCAGTCGGAAGTGTCTAGTTGGACATGCCCTTCTCATCTTCTTCCTAGATTTCTTCGATCTGTAGCATGTTACACTCTTGGTGGAACACCTCATAGTCTTCCATCTACCAATGGAATAATCCATTCAATGAGCTTATCTCATCCTCTGAGCAACTCTTGAGTTCAAGTATGCCTTGGTTGTTTAGCTCCATTGCCTTCCTTCTTTCGTCTATATCTAATTCTCCCCCGTCAGATTTTGATCCGAAGGATTCCAATTCTTCGCTCACAACTTGGTTCTTTAGGTTGATGACATACTTCCTCCCGTTGTTTTCAATCGAGTGTGTTTTGCTTCTAGTTGTGATCTGCCTTGGAAGCAATCAGCTATCCTCTCCCAAGTAGTGCATCATATGCTTTCTTTCGTAATGAGATGACGACAAAGTTTGGCAAGAATGGTTGTGTCTCAATCATCACCTTTTGCGCCATCAGTATTCCTAATGGCTTGATACCATGTTGGTTGGCGCCCACAAATTGGAATGTCAGTGGCCAAAGCATAAATTTTCTGAGACTTTTCCATGTGTCTTCGAGTAGTACGTTGACTCCCGATCCTTCGTCAACGATCATGTTTATTAGATTTTTTCCTTCGATCTCCATTTGCATGATCGTCGATCTCTTCCCGACGTTTATCGTCAACATCATTGGGCCGATGACTTGTTCAACCTCAAATGGAGGTTCTGCTACCATTCCTTTCCTTTGGCCTTCTTGTCGCTAACGTTGTTCATCACTGACTACATTTGTGATCCCCATTCCAAGTTGTGGCATAGTTTGGAGAAGGTTGGTTACTTTGATGGGTACCGTGGTCTATAGTACCTGCCATACAATATTCGTTTCTGACTCCTACCGCCACGAGGTACTTGGAATCTCCTAATGGGTTCTTCATTCCTTAGCCATCGCCTGTTCCACTTCTGCTTTGGCGTCCTTCATTCATTGCTTTTCCATACGTGGGTCAAGGTAGGTGGCTTTCTTTGTTTGTGCTCTCATGATCGCCAATACCTCTTCGTTCTGATCTTCCACATCTATCATATTGATGCCTTTTTGCTTCGGGCAGTCGGTGTCTTCATGATCACCCGATCCACAATATTTACATAGATTTCCCCCCAAACTTTGACCATTTTGGCATTCCCTAGCAAAGTGACCCCATTCGTTGCACTTTCAACATTGTATCATGGGTCTGCCTTTGCTATCATATTGTATTCTACTTCTCGGACTTCTGTTGTTTCAGTAACCTCCAGGGGATGCATTGCTATTATACTAGGGCTTCGGTGGTGTGTTTGACAAGGTTGCTTGTTCTCCTTGTGTAAAGAGCACTTGTGTACTTGTTTCTAGGTTGTATGGGCATTCCTTGATGGAATGTCCCATCACTTGGCAAATATCGCAGAACAATTTTTTCGGGCAATTAGCCTTTGTGTGGCCTTTCCCCTTAAAGTTGATCCACCACAACTCTCTGTTTTCTTTCGTACTCTCCTTCTCGGCCTTCAATTCCTTCATCATTCTTATCATGTCTCTTCTTAGTGCTTAGACCGTCTTTGACTCACCCTCGTTGCTATCGTCTATACTCTCCTCATAGTTTGTCTTTTTCTTCCCTCGAGAGGATGTTTTGTTTTCACTTTCTATATCCATCGCCCAATTGTAGGCTTTGGCATACAATGACGGAGGTACGATGGGAGTAACCCTTCAATGAACCATCGTTTCTTCAAACCATCGACTAGCTAACTCTCCAATTTCACCAACTCCTTGAGCCTATGATTATAGGCCTATACATTTCCATGCTTTCCTTGCTTCGTGTTGTAAATCTTTGCTACTATTTCATTGTCATCCCTAAGAAGTTTAAATTCTTCCTCGAATGCTCTCCTTAGTGCTCGCCATGAGACTTTTTGTGCTACTTCAAGTTTACTATACCAATCTATGGCTATG
Organism: Sequoiadendron giganteum; assembly: GCA_007115665.2. Lineage (NCBI taxonomy): Eukaryota > Viridiplantae > Streptophyta > Pinopsida > Cupressales > Cupressaceae > Sequoiadendron > Sequoiadendron giganteum. Next base: position 236,715,729 of record CM021101.1, read on the forward strand.
CCTCTAAGCGTCGTTGGGAATGCTCTTAACCAATAATCCACATCGTTCTTCCCATTTGCTATCCATATCGTCTCACATGTTTTGCAATGACCTACTAGGTCCTTTGAATTGTTCCCCGTGAACTTCAGCAACTTTGGCCTTTCCACGCTCGGGCTAGTTGGCGGAGTCACTATGTTTCTTCCCCAATGCCCTCCTCGTGCATTGGACCTAATTGGACTATTTCTCCCTTGACGTTTTGCTGCCTCTCTTGCACTCTCAGCCACGTATGGGTCTACAACATGTCCCCTCTCAACATCCTTTGCACTTCAAGTCTCCAAGGGTTTGTCCCTATACTCCCTCCGTCCGAAGGTCTTTGGCTCGGATCCTACAATTCTCAATTCCTCGTCCGATATGGACAACTCTCAAATGTGGCATATGTTGTTTTCAAGTTCTCTTGTTAATTCATTTTCATCATTTTTAAATTTTTCTTTGCCTGTTATGGGTGTCTTGAAGGTGTCTTGGTTTTGTTCGTCATCACGGTTTTTGTTTCATTCGATAATGTCTTGGTTTATTTCATTGAGGTCTTTGTTTGCTTCTTCAACAATTCGTTTCAATCTTCTTCGACGATCTTCCTGTTCCTTTAATCTCAATGACCTTTGTAGTCATTCTTCAAGTGTTTTTTCCCGCTTGGTGTTCGATTTTTGTCCTTGTTGGGTTGTACGGGCATTAATTGTTGAGAGTACACCTACGACTAGTGTCACGTTCTTCCTCCTCCCGCTTGCTTCTTTCCTCATATAGTTGCAGTATTTGTTGTCTCCATCATTCTTGGTCGCTCTCGGCCCAAAGGTCTTGCAATATGATGTAGTGACGAACGATCAACCTTGGTAGCCGGTTGAAGAGATGGTCGACCTCTGGGTTGACGTGCAATATGTCCCAAATGACCAACTAAGAGATCTCTCGCCTAAGAGCCTCCCTCTTGTTATATTTTAAGATCAGATATGCAATAAACAGAAATACAACAACACATAGAACAATGAACACAGCAAATACCCTGGGAAAACCCTCCTTCTCGAGGGAGAAAAACCCAACAAAATATATCTCTTATATATGTAAAGAAAAGCGCAGAAATCTGCTTACAATTCAGGCCCTACTCAAGGCCGAATTAATTCAATGAATAATAGCACCTCTCATTGATGCAAAAATACAAATAAATATGCTTCTCCTTGAAATCGATCCGCTGCTACAAAATGTTGATCTGCTGCTACAAGTGTGAACTTCTTCTTGAAAGTGCAAATTGGAATGAGAATAAATTGATGTACAAATTGCATGTCTTCACCTTCTTTATATATAAGGAAGGATAACCTCTTCTCTAGGTCGGCCCCTAAAGAATACAAATAATTATTTAACATATGAAAGCCGACCAACCTTTAAATAAGGGAAAATGGCTCCCTAAGCTATAAAACACCAACACTCCCTCTTAGCTAGGGAGGTATTTTCCAGATATCCTCGTCATGGAGTCTCTTGACATGACGCCCACAATGGCTACACCCATTTGTGGAAAACCACATCTCAGTCTCAAAGATGTACAAGAGTTCATCACGGAGTCTCTCAACGTGATGTCGTCATAGAGTCTCTCAACATGACATCCACCATGGCTACTCCCATGTGTGGAAGGAAATATATGTACAAGTGCTCATCACGGAGTCTCTCAACGTGATATCGTCATGGAGTCTCCCAACATGACGTTCGAGATGAACAAGGGCTCGCACCTCATATTTCTCCGTCTCAGAGAAATATATACACTACAAGGGCTTTCACCTCACATTTCTCCATCTCAGGGAAATATACACTACAAGGGCTTTCACCTCATATTTCTCTGTCTCAAAGAAATATAAACTACAAAGGCTTTCACCTCATATTTATCCGTCTCAGAGAAATACACATTGCAACAAATCTTCATGATGATGTGACTCCCTCTAAAGCTCCAAGTACTTGCATCCACCTTCTGACCTCCTCGTCCAAGATTGCCTGCAATGATGCCTTAGAGGAATGATTTCCAACGCATACCTATGGCACTACTGACTTGGAAGAGTTTAGGACTGTCCTTCTCGACCTCATCCCGGATCACCCTATTCTGAATAGGTTTGCGGAGCTACCAATGTCAAATCCAGATTGACTGTCTTGTGCAATTGTATTCTCTACAACTAAAGAATTCTTCCAAAGACTTTAGCACCTGGCCTTGCAACACTGCAACCCACTTAGCTAACACCTTCACTTCTTCTCAATGAGTCACAAAACTCCCTCTTGATCTCTACCTCAACACAGAGATTACAAAAATCCTCTAGAAGTGAACTCCCCTCCATTGACTGATCTCAAAACCTTAATCCTTTTCCTGGACATGCTCTGAACTCGTGTCTTGAATTCTCGGAAGTTAACTCCCTCTGAATGACATTTCCTCCTCTTCGAAGAAACTGATTGCAATGACAATCTGTATAGGTTCTTCCTCTTCGAGAGATGTCTTCAGTGAAGTTATGCGCCATCAACTCAGTCCCATGGCTGCAAGTTGTGTCTCCATTGATATCATGTTAGTTCATTTCTTCAGCTTGCGTGACTTCCTCACAGGATGCCTCAAGCTCTTCCTTCCTTTGAATTCCTTATGCAATCTCTCATCATCTTTTTGCTCCATCCTGCATTTTAGAGAGATTAACAGTAGTTCATAAAATCAAACTAGCCCTGATATAAATGAAGCATGTAGACATATGGCAAATATCATTAGATAGAACAATGAGAAGGAATAATAGAACTTATCTCATTAAGTATTCCACTTAAACCCCTTTTCAGGTCTGCTCTTATTTTTCCTTTAGATCAAAGGCACCTAAAATTTGCTTCAAATTTGATGTAATCGATACTTGCCAACAATGATCTCAAACCAGCAATACGATTAATTTGACTTCATTCAAATATGCAACTCAGCAGTTCAAGACTATCAGTGCATTATTTTCACCTATGCAATCTATTATTGCTTATCCATCAAAGGATCAAACTGGATTATGGCAACTGTTGTATGAGTCTGAGACTCAAACTTTCTTCCAAAAATTGTCTTCTTCAGGCAGCGCCACCACTCCTTACTTGTTGTGTGAAGAATTCTAGCAATAATGCGATTCTCTTTATAATGCAATTCCAACTTACCCTCAAGTTCTGCCAAAACGACTTGAGCTTGACACAACCCGTCTTTCCCAGCTATGACGATTCCACGATTTTGTCTTGTCCGTTGAATGAGGAGCTTGACAACATTTTAGATGAACACACGTCCCTTCGTTTGCCTCATTCGATCACTTCTTCAAGTCGCTTTGTCTTTATCTGATTATTTTGTCTTTTCCACAGCAATCACTTTTTGTCTTTTGCCCTTTGACTGAAAGGTGACACAATACTCAAGCAGCTCCCGACTTTCATATAAAATTTGTCTTCTTTGTATTTCGTCTTTTCTTATTTGGTTCGACACTCATTTAATTTATACAGCATCCAATATGCATCGATTCACTCCTATTTGCTATCACTCAAAGACTCTTTAAAGATCAGTTCTACGATTTTTTGAAACAGACTTACAGCTCAAAGCGTTACCCATAACTCTTCATATATCTTTAAAATGCCGCTTCTTTATATTATTCAAAGATTTCATTAAGGTAGATAGGTTCAGCACGTCACTTAGAGTCTGAATGATACAATCTTTCAGTTCTTTCGATTCTCTTCTCTTATGCTTGACCACCGTTAGTATCATAACCGACACTTCTTGGTAGGATCTGCAGCCTCAGAATTCAAGATGTTGACCCCTTTCCATTATTCTAACGGCACATTAGCAGCTTCAAATATGTGTCGAAGTCTTCAAATATGCTCCCGATACTGTATTTCGGGTCGTGTCTCTTCAATATCAACAGTTCAATATCGATCAATAATTACCTCTACTAGCTCTTTAATCGGTGATTCGACCTTATTGATAAATGACAATTCAAACAATCAAAATGAGAACTAAGACTTCATGTCACCAAAGGTATTTGTCCCTTTACTTCTATTGAAATCACAACCTCATTTCTCAAGCCATATTATATTCATTTTGTGCATGGGAATTCTCCTTCAAACTTTCGCTTCCCTGAATCCTTCACACTTGAGCAATGGTCATCCATGGATATATCCCGTCACCATCTCATCTGGGGTAACTGACTTAATATCAATTCAGCCCCTTTAAATTAGAATCCACGGTTTTGTTTTTTTTTTGTTTTTTAAAATGAGATGCTACTCCCTCTAACTGTTCAGCTTCACTTTAAACATAATCAATATAACTAAACCAAAATTGCATACAATAAACAAGACCAATTGGAGCAAATTCATGTAATAACCTTTAAATCACTTGCCTTAAATTCGCCTTCTAGGAAATGGTTCGACAACTCGATTATACACGAACTCCTTTCCTTCAACACTTGACTGAGAATGTTATAACAATTATTTCAATGCTGAAAACTCGGCAAATTCCTCAAACTCAGAAGTAGTCTGCAATCCTCAATTCAAACTTAGAAATTTGTCTTCTTGACTCGTGAAATTCTCCATCACCTCCACATCTCACTCAAGAGTTTCTGATATTGCATTCTGCCAAATCTGATCAGGTCTTTTCTAAACCCGCTCTAATACCATGTTAGATTTTAAGATCAGATATGCAATAAACAGAAATACAACAACGCATAGAACAATGAACACAGCAGATACCCTAGGAAAACCCTCCTTCTCAAGAGAGAAAAACCCAACAAAATATCTCTTATATATGTAAAGAAAAGAGCAGAAATCTGCTTACAATTCAGGCCCTTCTCAAGGCCGAATTAATACAATGAATAATAGCACCTCTCCTTGATGCAAAAATACAAATAAATATGTTTCTCCTTGAAATCAATCTGCTGCTACAAAATGTTGATCTGCTGCTACAAGTGCAAACTTCTTCTTGAAAGTGTGAATTGGAATGAGAATGAATTGATGTACAAATGACATGTCTTCACCTTCTTTATATACAAGGAAGGATAACCTCTTCTCTAGGTCAGCCCCTAGAGAATACAAATAATTATTTAACATATGAAGGCCGACCAACCTTTAAAAAAGGGAAAATGGCTCCCTAAGCTATAAAACACCAACACCTCCATACGTGATCCCTCAACGAAATGTCCCATAGGTTTACCAAATCCTCCGTCAGTACGTCCTCCCTATCTTTGTTTGCTTGCACCGACTCTTCGATCGACTGACCCATTACAATGCCATTCTCCCGTCAAGGTGATTTTACCAGGTTCACTTAGGCAATGGCACCAAATGTTTACTCACAGGAATAGATTCAACGTACTACAAGAGTAAACGAAAATATCACATACAGAACATGTACAGGAAACATTCATGTACAAACAATGTGCACAGAATTGTACTTCACTTATCAATGCAATAGAGCCAGAATACAATCATCTATACTCTGTCAACATAGAATGCAACACGATGAAGCATAATGTTTCCTCATAATATCTCCCTACTACAATGAACCAAGTACATATAGTCGCTGGCGATGGTTGAGAAACCAACCGTCACGACTCCCCATTACAACTAATCCAACTACTCGGGGACTTAATTTCTCGAAACAACATGTAATATAAATCTGCCTATACTTTAGTTTTATTTAATTACATTATCAGCCGACTAATAACACTCTCGACCGACTACACTAAGAATGATATTGTCCTTCAACCTAAATCCTTGTAATGTCCCCTTTTGGGATTAACCATAATTCTTGCCTTGATTTTCTGAAGATATCCTTTATGATGGTTTAGTGTTCAAACTATATTCTTTTTCTCTTTTTCCTGATCAATCATACGATAAAAACATTCATAAATCTATTCATTTCTATATCAAATAATCACAATTACTTATAAGGTTTAATAATTGCAAAAAGCATCATTAGTGCATAATTGTATAATACATATATATAGATATAATTATTCTTTTACTTATATCCATTAGTATTCATATATATATGTTTATATAATTATTCTTTCCTTATTCATATATATATTCTTTATTCATTGCACATTATCCATTATAAAATTTATCTATATCTATGCATATATACTTGTATGCCTATTAGATATATATATATTAAATGACTCTATATCCCAATGCATAGCAATCATTCTTCTTGTTGTTCTGAATTGCAGATTGTATTTATCCATGTCTTCCTCCCCTCTTCCTTATTTTTCTTCCTTCTATTTATACCATTCAAGGTAGGTGACTCATGGGGGGAATGTATTGTTTGGTGAAAGAGATGACTTTTCACAAAATATATCCCTCTGTTAGATTTAACTACTGCTTTTAAAGGCTTATTTTCACAAATTCACAATAATATCTATTTTTGAAAATAATATATTATTACTATTGTTGAGGATCGAACAACTTAGACAAGTCTGAATATCCATTAGTATTCATATATATATGTTTATATAATTATTCTTTCCTTATTCATATATATATTCTTTATTCATTGCACATTATCCATTATAAAATTTATCTATATCTATGCATATATACTTGTATGCCTATTAGATATATATATATTAAATGACTCTATATCCCAATGCATAGCAATCATTCTTCTTGTTGTTCTGAATTGCAGATTGTATTTATCCATGTCTTCCTCCCCTCTTCCTTATTTTTCTTCCTTCTATTTATACCATTCAAGGTAGGTGACTCATGGGGGGAATGTATTGTTTGGTGAAAGAGATGACTTTTCACAAAATATATCCCTCTGTTAGATTTAACTACTGCTTTTAAAGGCTTATTTTCACAAATTCACAATAATATCTATTTTTGAAAATAATATATTATTACTATTGTTGAGGATCGAACAACTTAGACAAGTCTGAATATCTTTCTGGAGAGATTCAATCTACAAGAGTAAAACATATATTGATTTCAATGATTACTTTTGAAGATCAAGACTCCCATATATATGGTTGAGAAAAGACACGACTTTTCGATTGACAAGACTTTTCTATTTGAGCCGACAATCAATCATATTTCAAGTCATATATATGAATTCGAATTGATGAAAGCAGATTATACTTAGGACACTCCCTCTGACCGAAGCTAACAGTTTTCAACACTCCCTCTTAGCTAGGGAAGAGAACTCCAATCAAGTACAAAATGATATCACCTAACTTGTGATATCGAAAGATATGAAATGCTTCTAAAAGTGTCAAGTCTCATGACATACTTCATCACACATCTTCACTATTCAACACTCCCTCTTTAACTAGGGAGGATAACTTCCATCAAGTAAACGTGATATCACCTAACTCCTGATATCAGAAGATATGATATGCTTCTGAAAGTGTCAAGTCACATGACATTCTTCATAACACATCTTCATTTTTCAACACTCCCTCTTTAACTAGGGAGGATAACTTCCATCAAGTAAGCATGATATCACCTAACTCGTGATATCAGAAGATATGGTATGCTTTTGAAAGTGTCAAGTCACATGACATTCTTCATAACACATCTTCATTATGGTATGTGCACTGACATCACGTCACATGATGTCTACCATAATTCATGACATATCCAAGGATATAAATATCCACCATGATTACCTCTTAAGGATCACAATGATCTACAGATGATATCAAGTCCCATGATATCAATCAAAGTGTCCAAAAGATACTATCATGACATGTCCACAGATATCAAGTCACATGATATCTATCATGATAGTTTATCATTGTAGAGTCGTCACTTTACAATGTCAAATACAAGTGTTCATTATTAGAAAGATCGTCACCTTTCAATAATATACACAGGGGGAGTGGGCCCATAAGGTCATGGAGTCGCACACATGACAAAAGAGTTTACACATTAAACATCTTTATATATATTAGTACAACTTATAAACAATTTGAATTTCAACATAATATCAAATTACATTTCAACCATACCAGTTTCTTCCTGAAGTGTTCTACCTTGATTCGAGAGAGAGGTGTGGTGAGAATGTCTGTTGTTTGATCATTTGTACTAACATACTCCAACTGGATCACATTCCTTTCTACCATGTCTCATAATGGTAGGGGATCTCAATGTGCTTAGATCAAGGAGTCCCACAAGCAATTTACGAAGCAAAACTGCTTCTCTTGCCCTCATAAAGGCTGCAATGTATTTACTTTCTGTCGAGCTTTTGTGCCACTAAAGACTGTTTTCTGCAGATCCAAGAGATCATAGCCGATCCTAAGCTAAAGCAACGACCTGATGTGTTTTTCTGATCGGTTACATTCCCAGCCCAATCAAATCCAATAGTGCTTTGAAGATATCTCAATATATGTTTTACAGCCATAAGGTGAATTTCCTTTGGCTCGCACATGAACTGGCTTAGAGCATTCACTAGGACCTTCCATTTGTTGCTGGAGTGCTCTATCAATTGAGCTATTGGCCTCTTGTGGCCAGCCCATCATCAGTCCAGGTGTGGCTTATATCCAACACCCCCCCTTAAGCCACACTGTGGGTGCTTGGGGCTCTTCTGAAGTTAGATCCTGGGACCTGTCATCATGGAGTCTCTCAACATGACGCCTCATCTCAGTCTCAAAAGATGAACAAGGGCTTTCACCTCATATCTCTCTATCTCAGATAATTATGCATTACAACAAGTGAAGATGTGACTCCCTCTGAAGCTTTAATTACTTGCATCAGCCTCCTGACCTCCTTGTCCAAAATCGTCTGTAATGCTTGCTTTAGAGAAATGGTTTCCAACTCACACCTTTGTAGAGATTCTAGCTGTTCTCTTCAACCTCATCCCAGATCACTCTATTATGAATAGGTTTGCGGAGCTACCAATGTTAAATCCAGGTTGACAGAAATGAGCAAATCTAATCTCAAATGTTGAAGAGGTACTTCAAGAATTTAGCATCTGTCCTTGCAACTTTGAATCATAGAACTCCCTCTGAAGGTTAATCTCCCTCTTCGAGGAGATGACTTCAGCCAATCATTCAGTCTCATGGCTGCAAGCTTTGTCTACATTCTCTTCTTCTCTGAAAAGTAATTTCTTGATCCATCCTAATGCAAATTAAGAAGAGATTACTTAATAGTTCATATGAGTTAATTATTCGAAAGAGAAATATAATGCTAGTAGCATACAAGATTTATTTATCCAATGTTATATCATGAATTAATGACTACATAAAAATTCATGAGCATTAATAAGGACATGAAATACTTATCTCTTTAATCAAGGATGCCACTCAGATTTTAATCTCCATAGCTTTCCCTTCGATGTGTTAATGGTTTCTTTTACGCACAGTCAACACCGAGCAACTCATGGAAGGATGAACTCTCGTCTATACCAAGTCTGCATTCAAAACTATTTTAAATATTTAATAATAAATTAAAATAAGGATTAAATTTATATGATTTGTGCCCAAAGCTAATAATCATTTTTCCCCAGGTGGTAAATCTCTCTGCTGGCGGCTGCGTAGCCTTCGGCTCTCGCCACCCGCACCATTGAGTCCCTCAACATTGCATTGCATTCCCGCGACATTGAGGCAGCACTATAAATGGCGGACATATTTAAGAGATGATTGTCAGGGTAGGCCATCGTCATGCGTGTCTAACAAGGTTGTCACTTTTCCTTCAGGGTTCTCCTGTGACTTGCTTACATCAGTTTGTCCGCTTCTCCACCTTGCCAGGCTACAATGGACTTCCATGCAATCTGGCAGAGATTTGAGAAGGACCCAGTCTAGTCGCTAATTATATTGCAATCACTGGCAACAATGTCACTACTGTTCAGCGCCATCACAATGCACACATAGATTGCTTAACCATTACAAAGCATGGATCACGCCCCACACTCTTCGATAGTCTCAGCAGATTTGACAGGAATGTAGGCACTTAGATTCATCAAGACATTCGCCAGTGAACAATTGCAAGGAACTCTCTCAAATGAGATGCGTGATTAACTCCGGAGGATATCACCTTCGCCCACAATTTCCGGTAGGAGTATCAGCGATTCCTTCGATGAGAGGCAACTTGTGTGATTGCACCAAATGTTCCCGACTTTCCCATAGATCGCGTGAGATAACGTGATGTCTCCAGGGAATGATGTGTCTGTCTTGGGCGTTTTCGTCATTGACTTAGCCGCGTGAGTAATGATCGCAGGAGGTACTCTATGGTGGCTCTGGCCAGAGCCAATGTGATCGAGCCTCGGCATATGCTTCTCGTGACTCCCCTGTATAGCCTTGCTTCACAATGCTGTCACTAGTTCTGGATATCCACCCGATCCACAAACACGGTGATGTCTTCAATGAATGCGCTCGAGAGGTTAGCGGGAGCCACTGGCTCCGCCACAACTCGGTTCTAATCGCCTACCACAATCGGTTCTAATCGCCTACCACAATTCGGTTCTAATCGCCTACCACAATTGCTGCGTGTTCTCCCACTGACCAGCAACCACGATTTTTGAATGTTGAAGCAATGACAGATAGGAAAGGGCGACACCGAACCACTAGCAGAGATTGCGGGAGTTAGTTCGACAATGCTAACGACTTTCTTCAAGATTGGTTTGAGGCAAGCTCGATTGATTTTACTGCTAGAATAAATCTGAACAATCTCCCCGAAACTTGGCTCTGATACCAAGTTGAGGATCGAACAACTTAGACAAGTCTGAATATCTTTCTGGAGAACTCAATCTACAAGAGTAAAACATATATTGATTACGATGATTACTTTTGAAGATCAAGACTCCCATATATATGGTTGAGAAAAGACGCGACTTTTCGATTGATAAGACTTTTCTATTTGAGCCGACAATCAATCATATTTCAAGTCATATATATGTATCCGAATTGATGAAAGCGGATTATACTTAGGACACTCCCTCTGAACGAAGCTAACAGTTTTCAACAACTATATTTGTTATTTCATATTTTTATATTTTTATATTGATATGGTACACATTTATTTTATATTTAATAGTTACAATATTAATTGATGTTTATGTTTTATATTAAATATATATATATTTCTACAAATATTTATAATATTTAAATTATTAACTTGTTTATATTATATTATAATTACAATATTATTATTTAATTGTTTTATACATTTTATATAATAATATTATATTTTATCTCTATATTGATGTGTATTTTTTTTTTTAACATGTTATTGTATATTTAAAGATATAAATATATTAAGCGTATAGTCATCTCAGATGCCCTTTTGTGATGGGGACATCACAAGTCTCCCCTGCTTGACTTTGCTTGTCCTCAAGCAAAAAAACACTTTAGTTTCTCCTAGGATCTCTTCCTCTCATCTATCATTAACGGCACACAAGTTAGTCACGTTTTTAAATGAGAAATTTCTATAATGATTATTCTATTTGAGTAAGTATATTCATTAAAATATAAATATATTAAATATATACTTATCTTTATAATGGGGACATCACAATCCTTCCCATCCAATTTGAGGGCACCCATACAAACAACTAGATGCTTTAATCTGAGAAGAATTTATAGTGCATAAATATTAATATGTAATTTTTATTCAATATAGATATATCATATGACATTTTGTTGTACCCAAACCAATTTTTTTGCTTCATTAAGGCATTTTGCTTAAAATGGTCTAAACCTTGTAAATGTGGGGTCAAAACTCAGTTTTTGGGCAAATCAACTATGGGTTTTTGGTCAGTATGATGCCAGGAAAATACTGGCAAAATTTGGAAATTTTGAAAATTAGGGTTTCTAAACTCTATTTTTAGGTCAAAACCCTACAAAATAGGAACTTATCAAAATTGGCTGAAATTAATTTTGATTGGCTTATTTCACATCACGATCACAGTAGTGAAGTCAGTTTCAGTTAAAAGTCAATTTAAGCCTGGTGGGTAGTTTTCACTTTTTCAGGAGGAAAGTTAAGACCTCTGAGGTCGTCAATGGCAGTTGGCCAGTACTAGGTATCAAAATCTAAGCCTGAAAATCAAAGCAGAACATTCTATGATGAAAGATGGTGAAAAAGATGCTTCTTGTTGGAGGGGATTTTCAGATTGGCAAAAAGTGCTAAAATATTCTAAGTCTGAAAACTTTTCAATATGTAACGTGGGAGACGCTTGCGCAATCAACGTGCAAATCAACTTTACGCGTCCGTACATGTGAAAATAGTGAGATGCAGTCATATACACATGTCCGCAGTGGTGATATCTTGACATGGTCAACCTCAGTAGTTGATGTTGTGTTTACAAAGTACGAAATGATGGAAAATATGAAGTTTAAACCAAATTTGCGCCCCTGTAGGCCAGGGGCGCCCTTCGATTTGAAGGTCACGATTCAATTGCTTTGGGTTGAGAATACATTCATTCTCTTCAGTTTTCAGTCAGCTTTCTAACTAGCTATGGAGCTAGTCCGTCTGAATTGCAGAACTCTAATGAACGAAGGCAGAAGCAGGCAAAACGAGGAATATACACATCATGGAGGCAGTCAAAGAAAGCAGATTTGCGCCCCTGTAGCCCAGGGGCGCCCTTCATTTTGAAGGCCCAGATCTGAATGCATGTGCTCACTGTTGGTTTCAATCTCTTCAGAATCAATCTGGCATTCCGATGAATTATCAAGCAAAGGCGTACATAGTGCAAAGCTCTGGTTATCAAGGTCAAAAATAGAGACTGCAAGGCAAGCAGGATGCAAGTCACAGAGATTGCCAAGTTGATGTTTTGAGCACCCCTGTAGCTCAGGGGCGCCTTTGAATATGACTCACCAGATGAATGAATTTGTAGTTGAGGTCTTCCTGAGATCTTTTCCAGCTCAGTCTAGCTTCGTAATGCACCAGTTCACAAGACGATCTGACATTCTGAGTGACCGTGACAAAGGTTCTACCGAGCACGTAAAACAGAGGATGGAAAAACGTAGCTACACACAGCTGCACATCTGCAAGCTAGGGGCGCCCAACCTTTAGGCCTACCAGATGGAGTTGTTTGCATTCGCAGTCTTCACGAGACTTGTGCGCAATTACTCCAGCTATCCAACGAGTCCAGTCGTCAGCCTCCGAGATTTGGCGAACGCTCGTACGTGCGAGGTCAAGGTGTTGATGCTAAAAAGTGAGTGATTGGAGACAACCAAAAAATGGCTGTATGGCAAGACCAGATCTCCTTGAAAAAGGCGCCCTTCTCTTTGAGGCCTTAGAAGCAGTTTTTTGGCTTCGTCGTCTCCAGAGACATCTCTTGTAAGTTGATCCAACTATGCAGAGAGACAGATGGCACGCGAATCAGAGCACTCCAACTCCCAGTGTCAGGGGTCAAAATATGGTGTTTAGACGAAAGTCACTTTTGTCAAAATGGTATTTGTGCCTTCACAGGCCAGGGGCGCCCATCTTTTTGGGGTTCCTGATATAGCTTTCAGATACCTTACATACAGTCATTGGATGCGAAGGACTTCCAATCACGCAATGAATCTACTATTCAGTCAGCAAGGTTCATCATTCACCGTCAGCAGCAGTTTGAAGCGTCAGAAGGCAATACGGAGAAATGGTTGTCTGGAATCAATGCATCAATTTAATCAAAGGCGCCTAATTTTCTAAGGTGTCAGATGTTGATTTTAGTAGATGCAGCTCCCAGCAAACATTTCATCCTTGCTATGTAGGCTTCGCAGTGGATATCTCAGATCAATCGTAGGTTCACTCAGTCACCCGGAAATCAGAGTTGAATATGGCCAAATGTAACTTTGTAGTCAGCTATAAAGTAGGAGATACTCAAAAATCTCATAACTCTTGCAAATGGACGCCTAGAAGGTCAAATTTGGACTTTCTGGAATCAGTGAAGTTTGTCGAGCACATCCAGACGCTATTTTTGGCAAAATGATTAAAATAATATTTTTGCATGCAAAGCTTTAAAATGGCGATTTTCTTCAAGAGATAAATATTGGCGCCTCTTTTAGTAATTTGCATGTTTCAAATTAAATACTATTTTTAGTCTGAGACTCAAAGTCAGTGGCAGTTCAGCTGGTAAAGGGCCAATCGAATTCTTTCTTCCAGTTAGGGTTTCAGCATGCAATCATGCATAATGGTACGACTTTGTTTATTTAACCAAGTATGGCGCCATTTCTCATTCACAAAGCTTACAGAATTCGAATTTCTTCAAGAGATTGGCGAATTTTCATCAGACAATCAAGTCAGAAGGCGACATAAATATTCTTTTGTAGGTATAAATCCAGATTCAACAGCAGTTTCAAAGCAAAGTGACGATTTTGAAAGAAGACAAAAATAATAAAAATAATAAAAAAACGTCTTTCTTCTCTTCTAAAATTCTTCCATTTTCTCGTCTAGATTCTGTCACATGTTCGAAGAATTGGCAAATTTTTGAAAAACAGAATAGCTGGATTGGTTCAGAACAATCTCCTCCACAAAACCCATGTGCTAGAATTTTTCAGGAAAATTTGTTCCAGAACATCAATTCTCGAAGCTTTAATTTTCTCAACCGAAATTCCTTTGCATGGCTGAGTAGAGGTCGAATTTTTACATTTTTGACGTTCTAGGTTTTCTTAGAATCATTTTCTGGACAAAACCCATATCTCAGAATTTTCGGTAAAAATTTACTTCCGACAAGCTATTTTTAGCTTTCCAGAAAAGTTGTCAGAATATAGCCATGTTCACAATCAACAGGCGAGTTTTTCAGAATGCAGTTCACTCAGCTCGAATTCAAGACCAAGTTAGTCTTGACTCATGACTTCATCGAAACAGTTGATACGAATCTACATAAGGTGCTTCTAGAAGCAGTTTTGGATCCACTCAAGATTAGAGATTCGATAATCAAGAACATTCAGCAGTCTGAGTTACTTGAGGCCGCTTCCATACCTATCTCAGTTCATTGCATAGAGTTTGTAATGTCTTGTATTAAGCATTACAATTCTACTGCACGGGAGATACAGTTAGTAGATGGGCGTGTCATATGCAGTCTCAAACCCCTTGACATCGAGCGAAGTCTGGGTATTCCTCAACATCCAGATGGGTTGGTCATTTCCATGAATCAGAGCAAGCAAGCATTCAATGTTGAATTGGATAAGTGTCAGAGTAAGATGATGGAGAGGTGGCTGAAACAGGAAAAGACCAAGTTGCCAAACAACGTAGGTCGTGGCAAGTTCAAGGATGAGTATGGTATTCTGATTATACTGCTTAATCGTGTCGCAGGTCATGCAAATGCAAACAAATTTCACCCATGGATGTACTACATCATTGGTCGAATCATCTCTGGGCATCCTTCATCAGCGATGCTATTCACGAGCAAATCACTGGTTTCCTAGTTGCGCACCAGTTTCATATGTGTTCCTACCTTGTGTATTTGATCGCCTATCAGGGTCAATTTAATGGGTTGAACACGGCGGGCATCCTCAGTGCACAGAAAGTCTATCGTTACTATGATCAGCTCGAGTTTACGAAGGCTGAAAGTCATTTCAAACGTGTGCAGGAGGCTTTCTTGACTTATACAGTAAGAAACTTGGACCAGGAGTTGCACATTCATATCTCAGCAGTTGCTAGAGCAGCAATGGAGAATTGGGCAAACTAGTACATTCAATTCCCTACATACACCTACATCCGTGTCTATGGATACACAGTAAATCCAACTATGCTACCACGTTATCCTTCGGATAAGACAGTATTCATGGAGTTCCTGAGGCAGTTGTATGAGGTTCACAAACGTTTGTGCCACAAGCGTAAACAGGCTGCCAACTTTCCTTTGCAGTTCAGGATATGTTGGTGCAAGACAGCAATCGATGCTAAAGCTGCAGGACAGGAGTTAGAGAATTGCAAACTCAAGTACCTAGTTGACACACGCACATATGATCCTTGGGGTCGTTACGTAGCGCGCCTTGGTAGTCGCTCTTATCATAAACCTACACTGGAGGACTATTGGGTGAATTGTGAGGATGACTTCGAGGTACGCAGACGCAGCTACAGCAGGTTCTTTCTTCCGCAAATTTCTATCTTCTTGGCAAAAGGAGTGGAAGGTTTGTTAGAGGATGAGGAAGATGCACTTCCTCAATTTTACAGAGAGCAGGTTGATGGACAACCACTACCGTTAATTAATTGGTACGCCAAGGAGTTCTCATCGGTGAAGGAGAGGTCGAGCAGAGTCATCCAGAATAGTATGCTTTATCTAGAAAGCCAAAGGACCAGAAGGGTATCCATGCCTAGAGCAGAGCCGCCACCAGTGGGAGTTGTACTACCCTCCTCGTCGAAACCCAAGCAGAAGAAAAGGAGTAACCCTCCTAGAAAGAATCCAGCGCCTAGCAACTCAAAAGGGAAAAGCACCTGTTGTTGTTCCACATGTGGAGCCTGTCAAAGAAGTTGTTCAGAGTTCAGCACAACTTGAGGTTCAGCCACGTATACCGTCACCAACACCAGAGCAAACTCCAGTTCCAATTCACATTGATTTGGACGTGGACTCACCACCTCGCAGTAACACCTCTACACATTCACTTTCATCAGATCCTCCTATGACTAGTACAGATCATTCCAGTGGGATTAGTCGAGATTCGTCTTGGCTTGAGAGTCAGCTAGGAAGAAAGAGGAGACAGCCATCTTATATTCTTGATCATTCAGATTTCGATCATGATATAGATGTGCCTGACAAAAGGATCAAGAAACAAGTTCATATTGAGAGGAATGCAGGTAAGGAGATTGTCATTGAGACTGTTGCACCTCCAGAGGATAAGAGTCTGGACAAGATGGAAGCTCAAGACTTCGAAGTGATCACGGTCAACTTCAGTAGAATTACTCGTCAGACGGACATTGACCTCCTACAGGTTGCTACAGATAGTGCGAGAGATATAATGGTGAAGGACGGAGAAGATAAGTCAGCCCTCAAGGCTGAAATACAGCAGCTTCGCCACTATATTTCTAGCCTTGTACATGGGACAGAGGATGTTGTCACCGCACTTCCACATATGTTAAAACCACCAACAGAACAGGGTCAGCTTGATCACTTGGTTGCATATGGCAAGCGGTTAGATGAGTGGGAGGAGGATTTTGTTACTAGAGGTCGCCTAGTACTTTCAAAGTTGTACCAGTTGCGGTACAATGCACGTGAGCTCCGTTTAGAACTTCAGGATGAGGAGCGTGACCTACTATTAGTATACCCAAGAATGAGATCCCGATTGCTAACCTGGGGGTTGTCGTTTGACACAGTCACAGATGCACAAGATAAAGAGGATGTCTATACTTGGAGAACACAATTGATCTTCAAGGCTAAGATAGAAGAAACAATAGCATCAGAGTTGGTTGAGAGCAAAGAGCATGTTATAAGTGCACTCCGCTATATAAGAAACTTTGTGTCTCAACTACCATGTCAGTGTCAGCATGTGGGTGGTGACTATGTCGAGCTTGCTGACGTTCAGTCAGAGCTCCAAGCACTTATTCACGGTATTTTTTGTGGTGAGACAATTGGCTATAAGATGAATCAACTTACAGTCATGTCAGTATTGTTTGATGAGGCAACCAGGAGTAAAGGCGAGTTTCAATGTCAAATCACTAGTGGAGAAGACATGTTGCATAGACATGGGATACTTCGTCGAAGCTTCAGTTCCCTAGAAGGTGATGCAATCGATGACTTCGTGGATGGGTTGATTGCTCGAGATCAGGGCCACTAGACTTCAGTTCCAACCTTTCAAGATAAACTTCATGCACGGCAGTTAACTTGACGCTTCTTTCCAAGTTAACTCGTTGTTTCACATCTCGCACATGTCTATCTTGAAAGTGTCTACATCCACTTGGAGTTTCTTTTTTAGGATTTACGTTAACTGATGGTAGTATTCCAATTAACTTGCTTTCAATAAGGACGTGCATGCTTGCACGTTGTCCACTTAGATTAGATGTTTCGGTTAACTGATGGTAGCTTGCCAGTTAACTGTATAGTTTCCATTATTAGGGTTTAGCAATAAGATCTTGCATGCACTGCAGGACTGTAGTTGACTCAAGGTGATTTTAGGGTTGCCTTCACCTTGATGTCTATAAATAAGAGCATTCAGCTCATTTGTAATTAACTTTTGCACGAGAGGGTAATATATGTTGTGCCACCTTGCCTGTAATATTGCCTATTTTGTATCTATTCAAGAGTATTTATTGTGATAATGAATTGTTATGCCACTTGGGTTTCATGCAATTATTATGGTGAATGCTCATCTTAGTTAAATGGGGTTGTCGGTTTGATCGTTGTTGTATGCGTGTCTCGTCTATGCAATACACTGTCTCGGTTGCTTACCTTGTGTTTTGTGTTCAATAAGCCTATTCAGATTGAGAAGATAGTCGTGCCACCTTGCCTTCAACTTTAGAATCTGTACTTAAAGCTTATCGTTTGATGTGTGTGTCAATAAACTTATTCAGCCAAGCAAAATAGTTGTGCCACCTTGCCTCCATGTTGTGAATCTGTGCCTAGTTTATCATGTATTTGTCTGTTTTAATAAACTTCTACACAACCAAGCAAATAGTTGTGCCACCTTACCTTCATGTTGTGAATCTAACCAGAAGTTTATCGTGTAATCACATTCCTGCGCCATTTCCTCATGCTCTGTTTACTTGAGACTGGATAGATTTAAAGTAGTTAGCTTAGTTGTAGTTAAATGATCTGCGAAACCAGAGAATCCTTCGCTGCAACCTTCTAGGTTTTCTTAACCTTGTGCCTCTTCCAGCTGAGATAAAAAGATAGGATTTAGAGTAGTTTACTTTTCCAAGCATATCAGCAAAAGAGGGAGCTTCCCCTCCTAATTTGAAGAGCACTCATTACGCAGTGTGCATAGCTGTCCGTTTTGTACTAACACTCCAGAGGTGTTAGTTATTACGCCAACACATTTGACATCATTATGGACAATGAACTCATTTTTTGATCTACAAATGAAGGAAAAAATGCTTATGAGTTCTCTAACTTCAATGTTGTGCATGCTTTTTAAGATTATTCTACAAATTTATTTTCTTTTTAATGTTGAGAAAATTTGTCAAGTTTTGCCATGTTTTTTGCCAAACCCCAAGTCTGAGTCAAACATTAGACCAACAGAGGTTTAGCTAAGTCCAATTTTTTGAACTATGATGATGGCACTCACATCTGTTATTCCATAAACAGAATTATTACTCTAATCCAGAACAAAGATTCGACCATGCTTGTACAGAGACCCAACACAAACCAGGCTGTCAAAGCCTAATTTTTAGAAATAAATGCAAAAAAACAGAAGCACGAAAAAATGATGTTAACAATATAACCGTGTCAAACTTCAGCATAGGGACACAATCAGGATTCCTTAGGTGTTCAATGATCAGTTGGATCCATTTGACACTCTTATGTTTCATCAGTTTATTATCACACCCTGTTACTAACAGTAAGATTTTTAAGATTGAATATGATCATTATGCATCCATGACATACATAATGGCTTATGCACCAATCATGAATACACGTCCAAGAAACAATAAAGCCTTTCAATTTGGTCATCACAGAGATAGGGAGGGTTTATAAAGATAGAGATGATTAAAACCATCCAAGCAGAAACAAAATATCATTACAATTGGATAACTGAGACAATGTGTAATAAATAAATGCTGCAAATATCTTAAGAATACACATACAAAATAAACCATTTTTGAAACCTAAGTGTTTCTATTTCTTTTGCATAGAAGAGTTTAAACAATATTGCTTGCAGAATTTTTCTTCAAAGATCAATAGGATTGGGCTAAGATCTAGTGTAAAGAAGCAGAACCTGACCTGGGTTTCAATGATGTTTCTACTAGTGATTTCCTGTATAACCGTCTAGCATATAGCTGTATGTTGGTAAAGACCATAAGTCAGCAGAAATATAAGAAATTATAACAACCATATTGTATGGTCCACACAGAATAATACCTGAGAATCCATGCGGCTTGTTCGTGGTCTTAGATTTCTTCCTCCCATCTCTGAGTTTGCTTTTGTCTCAAAGAGAGGACCCAGTAGATCTGGAACAGCTGATGTATGTTTGTGATTGCAGACATCAATAGCTTCCAGCATTCTTCTATTCCAACTGCAAAATAATCCCCAAAATATGTCATCCAAATGCAGAAGTGAGGAAGTCAAATGCATACCATTGGACACAGATACAGTATCCTACAAAACCTTCCTTACTCGTGAAGGAAAAAAGAATGGACAAAATGCTACTACAATTACATATTTTACTTCCATAAAAACAGTGATAGAACATTTCCTTCAAACACCAAAGCAGATAACTACTTAGGAAGAAGAGCGATAGCCATAAGGACTTCAGCATCTATGATCCATGTGACAACCTCCACTGCATGTTAAATATACACGTGTATGGTATCAGTAGATTCTCAAGAAAGCGTAACTGTTAAAATACAAAGTCAATAAGTGTTAGAATCTACTGGAAACTGTAAGAAAATTTTAAAAGTGAGAAAAACTTAGATCATGTTACAGATTTGTAATTACAACTTACAATCATACATGCGCATGCTAGCCGGCCATCCAAACAGATAATGAATCCCTTCCCCAATGGCAGCTGAAAGAAAAGGCTCCCAAAGTGAATCCCAGAATCATGACATTTTGACTATTAGATTCTGTGCCATCATAGTGAAAAGTTTGATAATAATCAAAGAAGAAACCCTGCAGTGCCTTGTGCAGTTTCAATTTGTTTCTGAGTATGACATCAGAGTATCAAGAGATTTATCATTGAGGTAATAAGCTCATTGAGTCAAGAGGAGATACTCGATAATTACTAAATAATAATTAATTGGCAGAATGAAAGCAAATTATCCAGAAGGAACAGGTTGTCGATAAAAACAAAGAGAAACTTCCAGTCACATAAAAGATAAAATGTTTTGCCTCTCTAATAAGGCGTGGAGATAACAGAGCAATACAGCATGCTGAACATTATTGACACATACATTGCGTATATTCTCAGAAAAATAGAGCAAAAGTACCCAAAACACAGTAGATTCATGAAAAACAACCACAAAATCAGCAAACCAAATATTTAATGGGAAAGCTGCCTTTGACAAGAATGACCACTAAAGAATCTAAAACGAAGAGATAATAAGAATAAATGAGAAATGTTTTTGAAAGAAATTTATAGACTGCATAAAAAATAACTTTTCTGGTGTATGTTATTATAAATATTCATTAGTAAAGCTGAATGTGCACCATTCTCAATGCTAATTATGGAAGTCTGACCAGTTATATGTACCTTCCTATATACATCTCTTATTTTAAACAAACATTGTAGACAATATGCAACTTATCCATATATATAGCATCCTCAAAAAAATTACAATAAGCTTTCACCCTAGTCTACCTCAAGTAGAAGAAATCATATTTTTCCATTGAAACAAAAATGATCGTGACAGAAAAGCACTATATTAAAAAAATAAGAAAAATAGGAATGATCTTAATATCCGAGACAAACAAATCCAGTTATTAGGACTTAAAAAGTACAACCAACACCAATAACAGTAAAAGCACCACTTAATGCATCTTCCACTTGTTATGGCCACAACATTTCCTAGTTGATTTCAGTCTTGGGCCTCTGGTTTCATTTCAAACTTTTGCAGTTTCTTTCCCTTGGTTCATTTTTCATTTTTCTTTCTCAGTTTTATCCTCCCAGTTGATCATTACCCTGTGCTTCTTTTTCTTCCTTGGCTTGTTCAGTTTCTCTTTGAGCGCCATTGTTTCCCAAGTCTCCAAGCTTCCACAATTCCTCATCATGCTCACTTTCTGTGTGTTTCTCCTGAGTATTAATTTCTTTTTTGTCATGAAAGATTTTAAACTGGTTCAAGTCTCATTTGAATCACTTGCATCTAATTCCCTTATCTAGCTCTTTGCTCTGTTTTCCCTGGGTCCCAATTTGCAATGGCCACACAAACACGATACTTCCTTAATCCAATTTAAATCTGTTCCCCATCACATTCATTTCTTTATCAGGTAGGTTTCTGTTTTTTCAAGTTTTATTTCTAATGTCATTAATGGAGCAATAGGGTGGGTCGTACGTAGGGTATTCTCAACATATTTCAGACTCAGGCTTAGTTCTTCAAGGTATTCGGATTTCAAATTTCCCAAGTTACATTTCATAGGCTCATCATGTCTAGATTCTTTCTCAGATAACTTGATCACCCTAACATATCTTTTGCTTCTGATAGGTCCTCCTAGACCCAACCATGTACTTTGATTTCATTTAATCATTGTCAGGTCCATTCCCCCTATCAAATCGTTTTACCAATTTTTTGAAAATTTGCTTCTGATACTGTCCCAGGACCCAACACTGGATTTGAATTTCATTTGATTATTGGCAAATCCATCTCCCCTATTGCATCATCTTCTCAGACTTGTGAAGGTTTGTATTTAATTAATTAATAAAAGATTAAAATAACTTTATTAAATAAAATATGCTCAAATATTAAATAAAGTTATTTTATAATGACGGATATTTGATATTTCAATATGAAAATGTGGTCAACTATAAAAGGTGGCGAAATGGAATTCATTGTGTTATTTTAAGATCAGATCTGAACAGTAAGCAAAAGAAATAAACTCAGAACAGAGAACACAGAATTTTATCCTGGGAAAACCCCCCTACTCGAGGGAGAAAAACCCAGCAACAATTGTACTAATAAAAGATCAAATACAACAGTGCAAAACTAGCACTTGAGAATCAGCCAAGTTAGGCAGAGAACAAAATATAACCCAGCACTGAAGTGCAAACTTATGAGCAATTGTAATCCTTCTTCTGAGCAGCGAACCTTCTTCATGAACAAGGAATGGCGAATGACTTGAATGTGTATTGAACGAGAAGAATCCTTCCTCTATCTATACAAATCCACCCAATATAATTCTTGCTTTGTGATGTGGCCGACCCGACAAAATATATGATTAATTCTAACTAGACTTTCTCTAGAGCCGACCCAGCTTTTGGCTTACCTCCCGAAGCTACCAAAACATCAACACTCCCTCTTAGCTAGGGAGGTATAGCAAGGTCTTTCTTGAGTCCCACTCAAGGGTATCATGTCTTGTCATGGACTCTCTCAACATCACATCCACAATGGCTACATCCAATTGTGGGAATCACAGCTCAGTCTCAAGGATGTGATTTGTACAAGGGCTTCAACCTCATATATCTCCATCTTAGAGAAATATACACTACAAGGGCTTTCACCTCATATTTCTCCGTCTCAAAGAAATATACACTACAAGGGCTTTCACCTCATATTTCTCTGTCTCAGAGAAATATACACTACAAGGGCTTTCACCTCATATCTCTCTGTCTTAGAGAAATATACACTACAAGGGATTTCACCTCATATTTCTCTGTCTCAAAGAAATATACGCTACAAGGGCTTTCACTTCATATTTCTCTATCTCAGAGAAATATATACTATGACAGATCAGACTGTCGTTCTGTCCATTCTCCTAACATAGGGAGAATATCTTGATGATGTTGTGACTCTCTCTGGAGCTGGATTGCTTTCCTCGGCACCATTTCTGATCCTGCCATACTTAACCTGATTTGAGTAGATTCTTCAAAACTACTCTCTCCACCACTGCGAGAACCCTACCTCGACTTCCTTCACTGAGCTAATCCATCCTTTTGATACAAAACCTTCCATGCTACTTGATCGGGTTCAAGCTACTCAGACTTCTCATCCAAGTGCCACCACAAACACCTTTTTGCACCTTTTGCAATACTAACTGCCAATTGAACTCAGCTCCAAGACCCTGCATCAACCTCCTGACCTCCTCGTCCAAGGTTGCCTGCAATGCTTGCCTCAGTGGAACAGTTTCCATCACACACTTTCAGCACTACTCCCACCAGCACCTTCAACTGACTTGCGAGAGTCCAACCCTCCTTTCTTCACTCCAGGACTTAGTCCTCCTCGACCTTATCCAAGATCACCCTATTCTAGCCTTGCAACATTACGACCCACTTAGCTGACACATCCACTTCTCCTTATTAAGTCACTCCAGTTCCTCGTGTCATAGGGCTCCATGGGATCGCCCTACTGATCCACTTGCTCTATTCCGTGAATCCCTAGGTACTCGGCCTCTTTATTCCCACCTCGAAGATGGTTTTGGAAGCCTCTACCCATTTACTGCAGTTCTGGAAGCCTCTGCTATAGACTTGATCTTTCTTACGACAACTCCATTTTGCTTAACACAGAACTCCCTCTTGCTCCCTACCTCAATACAGAGATTACAAAATCCTCCAAAAGTGAACTCCTCTCCATTGTCAAATCTCAAAACCTTTAATCCTCTTCCGGGACATGTGCTCAACTCGTGCCTTGAATTCTTGGAGTCCATCAAGAACGAACTTAGACTGTTTACAATATTGTCAAGGATGATTGCAACTATTCCCAATTTTCACTAACAACAGGTCGTCCTCATGGAGAAAACAATGGAGATGGTAAATTCTAACTTTCAGAGCATCACTAAATGACCAATACAGAATTGACATGAACTAATGTAATTATAATTGCTGAGCTAACTGTCCTAGCCATGCTTGTAACCCACAGCCTAATGCAGATGCAATTGTGACTAATAGATGCAAATATACATAGTGAAATAATGAGCCTGCTATGGTTGTTCTGGGTAAACAATGACGACTTGCCCTAGCCCATAAAGACTTTCAGATATGATCCTTAGTTTGATCATTCTCGAGTCTGCAAATAGGTCTTCCCTGTTGACTACTTCCTTATTTATTGTCATATGATTATAGGAATCAATAAAGTTGTTCCATCTAACTGAAAAATTTTCTTCATCAACAATGTTGTTGAATAGTTGTGAACACCATGGGTTTCATTCAACACTGGTGTGAACTGCCAAATTCACAAGAAGCATGAAGAAGGATGCCACAACTTCATTAAAGTCTGATCTAGAACACTTGTCAGAGACTTGATATGCCATATATATAGCTGTCTCGACGAGTGACTATACCAGAAAGACGTAACGGCAAGGTACTCGACTCCTACAGATGTCTTCTTCAATTGACCCTCATCCTCGGCACTACTATCAACAGTGAATTTATTCCTGAGTCATGTGAGTCGACTTAAGTACATGATTTCATTGCTATTTATTTGTAGACTCCTGACTGAACCATGAGATATCACACCACATCAATAGATATAAAGGAAGTATAAATTTTGAGTATTGATTATATATCTGCCAATCACACAGATAAACCCAAACACTACCAATAATGATGGATATTACGATGGCAACAACTTATGCCTGCAATCGGGACCTTTGACTATTTCCGTAGGAATATGCAACGCCAATATTCAAACGACCTCTAGTCACAGATGTTTGCCACTGCTCCGGCATTAAACACAAAATCATGATGTCAATACCCGATATTTGGGAGATTATAGTCTGAATCCGCTTTATAATATGCAATTCCTTCCACTATTACCTCCAAAGCAATTTCACAATTTGCCTTATGCTAATGCGATAATAACAGCCCTTATAAAGCTCCAGGTTCCCGTCTCAACTCATGATGCTAGTCCTTCTGTTCTTATAAGTTACAAACTACATACAAAGAGATATCCGGTCACATAGAATAACCTGGCATCAACAGCAACAAGCGACTCTCCAGAATTTGTCTCTCGATAATGAATAAGCAGTATGATATGGCAGCAAATATAAATATTACCAATGGCGGCACATATTCATCTCGATCTGCATTAATATTTCACATGTGGGTTTGCTAATTGTTCCCAGGCATGACTCGAACCTCCACGCCTCAGCGACCATAAAAAATTTTACAGTTAAACAACCATCTCCTCATAGCGCAACAACCCAATTTGCTTCTTTAATTCCATTCAAAGGCGTTAGAGTAACCTTCGCCTCTCCCATGCGATCCTAACTCCCTTCTGGGCTTATTTTTCCTTCTGAAATTTGAGCGATTCATTCGATCTGTCCAAGTCTTAGCATCACCACTGTCTTTCATAGCATAGGTATTGAAATTTCCTCCTGCTAGCACACCATCAAAAAAAAAAAAAAACTTCAATCTACCTTGGAACGCCAAGTTCATTGTGTGGTCGTGGCCTCCCAGCTCAAATCTACATTTATCTTTAAGTCGATGATCTGCCTTTTAAATATCCTTTGTCCTATCCTCCAACGCACTTATCACAATGCATTCCCCTTATCCGATATGCTCCCGTGATGAATTGGTGGTAGCTACAGATGACTTGGATGTGCTCCAAGTTCTCAAACACAACAATGTCAATTCCCAGGCGAGGAGTCTCGTGAATGTGTCGAAGCTTTATTCCAAGTGTTACATCCCCTCTGATTTGAGCAAGCTCATGACAATGGAATTATGGTCGTGATGTTAGTTACAAGCATTTATATTCATGTCAAAATGAATTGAGGATAAAATAATTGCTTTATATGTTGTAACCATAATGGAAATGATTTTCTCTTATATATATATATATATATATATATATATATATATATATGTGAATGATTCTTTTATATATGTGAGTGATTTCCTTTACTTGCAAAAAGAATGAGTCAAGTGTAAATATATTAAATGTGCATTTAATTAAACGTTGAGAACGATCTAACCGCAATTCGTGTCAATGGATGCAGGATCGTCAACGCCGAAAGGAAAAGGAAATAACATCAGGGAGAGGACGTGATTATCAAGGATCAATTTTATCATCCATTTTGAGTCGGTGTAAGACAATGCATCGAAGTCATAACTTGGCCTTAAATAATTTAAAATAATTATTATTAAGCAAGTTAAATTATTTATTTATTAATAATCTCTTAATATTGAATAACCAATCATAATTATAATCTTCATGTCATCGAACAAAAATATTATACTTAAATAAGACTTTTTAAAAATTAAAAGGAAGTGTTGTGTGGAGGCGTTGGTGGCAGTAGCTCCCCACCATTCTCCATCGTGCCTCTGATGAAATGGGCAAGATGGGTAAGCATGCAACCGCGGACTCTTGTTTTGCTCAAACGGAGGGTTCTTGGAGGTTTTTCCTTTATATGGAGAGGCTCTCTTAGTTCGGGTTCTTCTTCTCTTCTCTCGTTATGTTTGTGGTCTTTGTTTTCGAGCTTTCATTTTTCCGCCGATGAGCTTCCATTGAAAATCATATTCCATCTTCTTCTGAGACAATTATCTACCGGTTGTTATCATTCGTCTATATTCTTGAAATCAAAAAAAAACCTATTCTTTTCATCTTTCTTGAAGACAAAATTCTGACGAGGTGAGCTTAGTCTTTCGTTGTCGGCATAGTGAAGGACGCGATTGAAGTTCATTTCTTCTGAACCATTCGCGAGGAGGATTCCGGTGCGGGCTTCTTCGAGATTTGTTTAGTTTGCCAGGCACATAATAATTCTTTAACTTTTCTTCATCCGTTGTGTGAAGGAATTCATTGAAGATTGTTTTGTTTTGTATATATCTCTTCTGGAAAATTTTCCAATCTAGTCGATAGAAAACTTGACTCTATGAAGGAGGCAATCTAATTGATATTATTCGATCATTCCTAATTCGATGTCCTCTATCAATCTCCACTTTAGGCAATAAGGGTAGTGCTCTGTATTCTTTTTCTTAGTGTCTAAGCCGAGGGACATCTTCTCTTGGAACTTGTTAATTATAGTTGAGTTGGACCTTTCTTTTATTTTCTTAGACTTCTGAATTCTCTACCTTCCTTGAAGCAAAATTAGAGATCACGTCAAAAGATTCTGACCTGATGTTGGAAATAATCTGATTTTGTGTAGTCAGGGCTGAGACTCTCTTGGTGTGTTAATTAGTTCCCTTAAACAGAATATTGTACCAATCAAACTTAAGGAAGTAAATTTGGATTGAACCTCTTAACCACTATCTTCATCTTTGTTTTCTGAAAAAAACTTCTCTTAATTAATGGTTTGTTGATAAAAAGAAATATAGAATAATAATCTCATGAAGTAAGAATATTATTTGCCCAGCAAGGGTGGGAAAGCTGACAACACGGGAGTGCCAGCATGTTTAAAACCCTTGGCCAAGGTATGATGTCAAATAGGCATTAGTCAGTCTTCATGACCCAAATATACTTCTGGTTAAGGGGTACCTATAGAGGAAGGATCAACCAGTGGTATAGGATTATGACACTAGGCTCAGAATGGCATGATGATAAATTGGTCCTTGTTGATCACCCTTGTGAAGGGACGGGTTCTTCAGTTGAAGAACACGGGAGGCCAGTAGGTCTTTGGTTGGGCGATAAAACCCCTGATGATATATCCTTTCCCATGATGACATAGAGTCGAGCTCAAGTACTGCAACTTCTTAACTGTATCTTCTTGAACCCTTCTCTCTCTTGTAATTTTTGATTGGTTTACTTAGCCAGTAAATTGTTTAGCTGTAATTAATGTTCTTGTAGTTTGAAAGCAAAGAAAAATTAGTTAAAGTTTATTGTATTTTTTGTTAAATGGAAATCAGTTAGTTGTTTCTTTTCAGCTGAAACTGTAAATTTAAAAGTTAGTTGAGAAATTGATTCTTGCATATTTATTTGAAATTATATTTCTTACTTGTTCATAATTGCAAAGGAAGCCCTAGTTTGAAACAAGTTAGTTGCAACTTCGGCTGAAAGTTGTTAGTTAGTTCCTTTCTTAGCGGTAGGGAGTATTACACCAAGCGCTTCCTTCACGTAGCTTCGCCTGCTTATGATCTGGTCGCCTTCTAATCGTTCACCAACAATGTGCTCATTGCCTAAGGATACATGATGATCACTGTATGAGACTCTATGCGTCTTGCAGATTGACGATTACCAAAAGACTCAATGGACGTAGTCGACTTCACATTTAACACCTTGATGATCTGATCGGACACGCTACGCGGTGACAATCTCCTGTCTTAAGCACAGAACTGTTCAGTTCCACACAACCTACAATTTTGCTTGGTCAAATCTGATCAATTTTCTTGAACCTACTCTGATACCATGTTATTTTTAAATCAGATCTGAACAGTAAGAAAAGAAATAAACTCAGAACAGAGAACACAGAATTTGATCTTGGGAAAACCCTCCTACTCAAGGGAGAAAAACCCAACAACAATTGTACTAATAATAGATCAAATACAACAGTGCAAAACTAGCACTTGAGAATCAGCCAAGTTAGGCAGAGTACAAAATATAACCCAGCACTAAAGTAGGGCAAACTTATGAGCAATTGTAATCCTTCTTCTGAGCAGCAAACCTTCTTCTTGAACAAGGAATGGTGAATGACTTGAATGTGTATTGAATGAGAAGAATCCTTCCTCTATTTATACAAATCCACCCAATATAATTCTTGCTTTGTGATGTGGCCGGCTCAGCAAAATATATGATTAATTCTAACTAGACTTTCTCTAGAGCCAACCCAACTTTTGGCTTACCTCCCGAAGCTACCAAAACATCAACACATTATATCATTTTGGAAATAGTAACTTTGAAGAATTTGGGAATTCAGAGAGCTTGGCTTTCTAGGAACTGGAGAACGAAAACCCTCAAGTTTCAGGATGGATTGAATGAAAACTCAATTCCATCCAAGGGCGGATTCACTCAAGATTCGCAATTGGGATTCAATGATTGATTGCACGATTTGGGAAATTTGTGAAGTCTCATTCCTAGACAAATTTCAAGTAATATAAAGAGTTCCAAAATTATAATGAAAATGAATCGATATATTTATTGAGCCACTAATGTTACAATCGTACATCTCAAAGTCTTGGGAGAACTAATATATGAAGAGCACACAGGAAATACTTGGGGGGAGGGGGTAGGGAGGAGGTGAATCAGTATTTGAAAACATTAAAACTCAAAACCATATAAATCAAAACACTAAGAGCAACATAAAACACCATTAACAAGATGAACACCAGGATTATGTGGAAAACCCTTTTGGGCAAAAAACCACAGCAAAAAATTGCTTTTATTATCTGCAAAGGGCACCAACCCAGATTACAAAGTGAGCACCAACTCTCCTTCGAAGCACCAACTCCAGTGTTGCTCAAGCACCAACTTCAGACTTCTGAAATACAAACTTCAGTAACAAAGATTCCTTGATTCAAAACATCTTCCAAACATATAAACTTTTGAAATAGAGGATAATCAATACTTCAAATCTGAACACAAGCTGAACATTGTATTGTAGCACGAAGACAAAAATGACTCCTTTAACTGTTTCACACACCAAATGGAAATCTACACCTCAGAATAAAAGGTCCACTTCTTTTAGAACAAGAAAACCATTTTTAAAAAAGCATTGCAATGGTCAAAAGGGAGTTTGAATTGCTGATGATATGCTTCAAATGTTACGCCAAACTCCTGCTATAGCCTTTCCATGCCCAACACACCTTTTAAAGTCCACTCGATCCTCGTAATCTCCACGCAAGTTGAATATGTGAGCTCACGTCTTGCAACACTTAGCAATTTCTGCCCCTAGAGACTCACGTTCCTGCTGCATGTGCTTATACGCCCCTCCATACTATTCAAGTGGCTGCTAAAGAGATGCAATAAAGGCTCTGAACAGATACTCGCCCTCTACATCAACCAGCTCAACTCACATGATGAAAACCACTGCTCACTGTCAAACTCATAGCTTTTCAAATATGTAGATCTAGAGAATACTATGATGTCCCCTTGGGGTTTCAAAACTGATTTTTGAGCTTTTGAGTGTATTCTGATTTTTAGTTTTTGGTGCTGGAAATGGTGCCGAAAATTGAAACAATTTGCAAAAAGCTAAAACAAGAAAGGAAATTGCATAAATGAAAGATGACCCAATTATTCTTTATTGATTTAAAACATAATTAGAACATACCCATAAGCCAAAATGCAAAGTCAGAAACTTGGATTTTTACGACGACAATCACAACAATTTGATCTCCTTAAATACTAAACGCCACAATTGTGGATGCCTCCAGTTCACTTTATTTTTTATGCTAATCTGCTCTCTAATCCAAGATGCCTCCAATAGGATCAACTACTGCTCACAAATGGGCAAATCTGAATTTATTAACCTTCAAACCCCTGCTGATTGGTACGGCCTGTTGAGGAGACTCCACACATGCCAAAATGATGAAGTAAAACCCTGCTGCAAGGTCTCACGCTGAGTCTCTGGCAATAATCAATCCTCACACCATGATCAAAATGAACGGCCAGCAAAGTAATTGCCCCAAGTGCCTGTTAGGAATAAACAAGTGATGCGGTTTCCCTCGTGCTAACTGTAGAATGGCAACAATAAACCCAATCGCCTTATTTCAGATCTGCTATTTAAATACTAAAAACCTGGTTTATTCTTCTTCCTATATTATGTGAAATGCTCGGATAATGACCTTTTGATTGAGACCATTCAATCTAGAACCCTTGGACAGTCTTTCACGCCTATAGATCATGTCCTAATCGAGGGTTTTCATCCTCTGATCAACTTGAAACTTCATACCTGCAAACCTGTTGCTCAGCTCTCATAATTTTGAATGATAAAATTGGATAATGAAAATGGTGTCCTTTCTTCTCTTTTAGCCTTCTCCAAATCCTAACAAACAAGTTAGGGTTTTGCTCCTTTTAATAATAAAATATTTATATTTCTCTCTCAAAAACCCATGCCAACTTTTGCCTTTGCACATTAAATTAATAATTTTACCTTTTTGAAAGTTGTGCCATTTAATTAAAATCATAAAGTAACTTTAAAATATAGCATTTTAAATAAAGTTACTTTATCACCTTATAACGCCATAATATAAAGTACTTTATAACATTAAATAATTAAGTCACTTTAATAATATAACATTATTAAAGTAAAGAGACTTTAATAATTTAATTAAAACGCCCACTCTTGACAATGAACTGATAATACTCCCCTGAGAGTGCCTCAGGTATAAATCCCCCACAGCTGGCATGAAACCAATGCATCTGGCATGACTTGCTATAAATAGCAAATACGAACGATGAGCCCTGAACTGCCTTTGAAAGGCCTACCAAACCACTAAACTGAATTGAATGTGCAGAAATGAAAACTCTAGCCCACTGAAAAATCCTGAATCCCCTCAAAAGGGTCCCCTGAACATCTCATTAACCTACAGGAACTAGATAATAGGCTAACCACTGCAAAAGATACGGATCCCGAAAAAAGGGGACATTACAAATACCTACGAGTAGAATAACTAAAAATGCCTCACATCCTCCTTAAAAAGCTAACTCAGAAAATCCTCTTCATAGTCACAATACCATTACTAACATAGAGCCTAATCAGAAATATCAATAATAATCTTGCAATAGGTGAGCCGCTCCTATACAAGCTGACGCCTAAAATACAAGCTTCTAGCAATCCGCTATAAAAAGATAATATCTTCAAAGCTTCACACGATGCCAATAAGAATAATAAAAGGAGTCACCCCATAACCTGAAACTGTCCAAATAAGAGCCGCCATAGATGCTTTTAAGAGATATAATAAAAATATCGCTCAAATTGGAATCAAAAATCATCTTTGAAGATAAAGCCCGATAGATAAATGTGTGGAGAAATAACATTGTAGAAAGAAACCGTCGATCAAATAAAGAGTCGTCCTTATTATAATCTAATGAATGCGATTTTCTAAGCAGATAAAGACAAGCCAATTGCTTGCCAGAGAATAGCCACTCCATATTTAAGAACCACGAAGACCATAAAGAAAAAAAAATAAGGCCTGGTAACTAAACCCATGTAACTCGGTCTTCATGCATCTCATATTTTATATTGCATGTTATGTACAAAAGGATTAATATTAGCCGCCTTAGTATATTCAAGCTATCGCAAAAAAACTGACTAGTCGCCACCATAAATATTAAG
Source organism: Sequoiadendron giganteum (assembly GCA_007115665.2). Classification (NCBI taxonomy): domain Eukaryota; kingdom Viridiplantae; phylum Streptophyta; class Pinopsida; order Cupressales; family Cupressaceae; genus Sequoiadendron; species Sequoiadendron giganteum. The sequence continues at coordinate 236,748,574 of CM021101.1, forward strand.
ATTGAAGTCGTCAAGAAAGAACAAACGAAGACAAGCTACCAAGAAGGAAGAAATTTCATTAAGCCGTTTTAATAAGAGGAATCGAGCCACAATAAACATATAAAAAGTCCAAAAGTAATAAACTCTAGCTGCCCTCAAAAGAAATTGACCTTTTGAAAATTCAACTACTGAGAAGGCAAATGAATTGGCAAGACTTTTCAATAACTGACACCATGCTGATATGGCACTAAGCTGACAAGGAAACAAGCAAGTAGTTCAACCAAACAGGCAAGTAGCTCAAGCAGCTCAAGTAGACAAGCAGGTAGCTCAAGCATATAGGCAAGAACCTCAAATAAACATCATTTTAAATATAATGAAGATCTGATGAATAATCACCAGCTTGATATTTCATTCCAATTCTCTTTTCCAGAAAACTAAGCATAGAAAAACAATGTACCTTTGACATCAAAGACAAAACATTCAACAATACATACTATCATTTTTGTTGTACAAAAGAGGCGGTTTATTTATTATATCGCTAAAGGTATATTTGTCATTATCGTAAATTTTATGAAGTACTTCTATCATTGGGCCGTACCATTTTCCAATGAGAAGGCAGCGTTGACTAGGCATCGAAGGGCCTGAGTAGTCATTCATAGCCGCCACCTTCAGATTTCTACTAGCCGCAGCCTTGGAGTTATCAATACCCATTGAAAGCATCCCGTACCATAGGTATCTGTTGACTGGGGAGTTATGCGGAAGTTTAGACAGCCAAAGGCAGCCATTATCAATAGAATTTTCTCTATGAAGTATTGAGACCACTTTTGGGGAGCTGAACATCTTCTAGACCGCCATACAAGTTGAAGAAGTCACTGAAGCTAGGGAGGAGCCATACAAGGAAAAGGATCGATTGGGTGTGAATTATGTTGGCAGGAGAATTTAAGGTCAGAAAATATAATTTATTGCTGATTATGAATATTCTATTATTACAGAATACTGTAATTTATGAGATGAAAGGTTGCATCAGCTCTTCATAAAGTATTCATATCTGCTGTTTTGGTGAACAAAATATATTTATATTGAGTTGTATTGAATCTGAAAATATATCCTTAGTAATCTCAATGTGCAAATTGCATTAAAATTAACATCTTTTGGAAACATTTGGAAACAAGTTCAAAAGAATAACATGACAATTGTTTGACGAAATGACTGTTCACCTGGGAAGTTAAAATTGAAAAAAAAAAATTGCATCTGAATTCACCCTAGGATATTATAGACTATTCTTATGAAACTGGGTTAAATCATTTAATTGCATCCAAGCAATATCTTGGTGGACCCTATAGAGTAAAGGCACTTCAGTTTTAGTAAAGATCCAAGCTTATTTAAATGGATTATAATGTCTTATCACATCTGAATTTTCAACCCAATAATGTTCTAAATCTAACTGGATGCTAACAATGATTTATCACAAGGACCCATTTTCAACCTATGTTAGTTGCAGGGGTTAACTTCTCAAAGTTGTACATAATTACAAATGGTGCTTTTGAGAGCGCTATAATATTGGCAACTGTGAGAGTTTTCTCAAAATCGGTTTATTCACATTAACTTGCTTATAAAATGCCTAATCTAATTCTAACAGATTTTACCTGTGGTTCATTGCAAAAACAAAATCAATGCAAGTTAATTGTGAAGATTTGTCCCACATGTCCTCAAAGCTAAAGAATGTTAAATTGGTAGCCGATATATTAGGGACACAATAATGGATTCAAATAAGATTTTTATAGCATTCTTGTGTCTAGAAAAGTCAATATTTACTCTAAGGTGCAGGCATTGTGATATGGCAACACATTGCATGTCAAGTTGGCGTAGAGGATAGTGCAATACTGCAACACATGAAATGTGGCACCCAAAGCCTATGCAAAGTATAAACAAGGAAAGGAAAGAAGACATAGCCAATTCAAATTGTCAAATCTGGCTTATATCACTTAATCAGGCCCAAAAATGTTGCAATGGATGAGAAGACAAAATGATAGTGCCCGATTTCATAAAATTCTCACATCCAAAGTTTGGCATGATAAAACTAGATTAAAGAAGGGTTTGAGATATGTTCTCAAATTGTCATCAAGCTCCCAAGCAACATGTCACCACAAGTTCTTGAGTCAGAGTCCACACAACTACTAAGCTAGTAGAAGCGGGTCCCAGTGGTGAATCCAAATCGATCTCCCCATGCAAATCAGATTTAATCAATGTTCAAAATACCTACAAAACATTTTCTCCAAAACACTCCTCGTGAGACTTGACTTGTTTGCCTTTATGGCTGTTTTGTAATGGGTCCAGGCCCTTTCTCGTGTTTTAACTTAATCAAAAAATTTGCTTTGAAACAAAATACCATATACCATAAAATAAGTGAGAATCTGATTATCATAGAAGCCCGAAAATTCAAAAAATCATATCAGAGGAACATATACGCCTTGCTAAACTAACAAAAACCAGTTTATTTTTTTCTTGAACAATTTTCAATGAAACCCACATAGACTAAGAAAAATTGAATTGTCTTTCTAATTAGTAGGTAGAATTGGGTTGGATTTATTAATCTATTCTAACTCTAAATTTAAGACCAATATAGAGAGAGTGTTCAAGTTGCAAAGACTCTCCTCAATTTCATTTAAAGTCAAATTTATTTCTCGACCTTGGTTCAAAAACACATATTATTCTTGTCTCCAAGACTCTATCAAATTTTCTTTTCTTAATGTTTATTCCTTCTTTTATTTGTGGTTTCTTATTTCATTTTTTATCTTCCAAAATGGAGTTTTGTCACGCTTGTGCCATCTTTGTGTCTTAAACCATGGTTTTCCTAAGGTAAGAGGCTAAGGCATTCTTTTAACACAAAGCAAAGGATTTTTATTCTATCTATCTATCTATCTATCTATCTATCTATTTGTTTGTCTGTCTATCTAGCTATCTATTATCTACCTACCTACCTACCTAGCCACCTACCTATCTACCTATCTATCTATCTACCTAGCTACCTACCTCCAACATGCCTACCTACCTGCTTGCTTGCCTACCTATCTAATCTATCTATCTATCTATCTATTTATCGATCTATATTGTTGTCCCCCCACCATCCCCAAAAAATGAACCTTGGACTAACGTTCCTGATACATGTCCCCTATCATCATGTCATCATCATCCCCAAAATGTTGAGGAACGTAGCACAAAACAAAATAGCAGACGAAGAAATTCTCTCTTCAAATTTGTAAGGGAAACTCCCTATTTCAATCTACTATAAAATTTAAAACAAAAACAAACATGCTAATATGTTTGAGGTTTTGCATAAGGATAAAATAAATAAGCAAACTTGACCTATATGTTTTGATCTCAGAGGTTAGAGTACAAGACTATAACTGATTCTCGCCAATGAATTTTTTCAATTTATGACAAGTAAAATGTAAACAAAAATACTATCCAAAGATTCAACAAAAGATCTTTGGAGTTCTATCAATAATTAATTTTAACTTGAAGAGAACATAATAGATGGAAATAACAATTGCCTAGAAGAAGAATGGATGAAAACATTTAATTATCACAAAACATTCAAAGTTGCTTCATGAATTTGAACATCAATGTCACACAAAGTTAACACAGATCATATTAATCATATTCTTCCTTCAACAATTACAACACTTGAGATTGGACTTGAATGGAAATCTCAGCAACAAAAGCAAGCTTCAACTTCACATTTTTTACACAAAGACACTTAACAACTTAACTAGCTTTAAACTTGATTAATAATGTATATAGCATAAGTCTAGCATCAACTCACATTACATTGTATGTGTAAACGACGCATATTTATAGCCTCTCAACTATATCTTCTTGAAGGTTACAAAATAATTGCTTTCAAAGCAATTCTATCCTTATCTCTCTAAAATATTATAAAATATCAATTTGTTTCCATGTTTGTTTCTCATCTTGAATGTCCATTTGAATTGAAGGCTCTAATCTTCTAATTTTAACTTTAATTTGCTTTACTAATCCTCAATCTTGACATGCGTGTCACTTTGAATAAAGGGCCCAAATTCATCACTAGTTCTCCTTTATTTTGCTTTATTTTTCTTCCAATCTTCATTTGGGCCCATCTACTGACTTGGTCACTACTTTTGCTTTGTTTCCCACTTTGATTTGGCAAGAAAAGCATGTTATTTTTGTGTTTGATTGAATTTAGGCACCCATTTAATTTTTAGAGGAAGTATTCATTTATTAACACCAATTTTCGAATGATCAAATCACAAATTTCTTGTAAATTTATCCCATTTTTGCTTTTTTAACACTAACTTGAGTAAAAAATCCATTTCTTGTTTCCTTTTATCGTTCTAAATACCATTTTCACATGACAAGGCTTGAATTGGTCCATTAACTTTCTTCCTCTACCATTCACCATTTTTTCTAAAAAAGCGAAAAAAAAGAAAGAAAAAGCAATTTTCTAAAAACTAAAAGTTGTGATTTTTGTGTTTATCTACTCAAATCTAAGACACGATAAAAAAAAAGCAAAAAGTTGAATTTATTTTTCTAAAACTGTAAAGTTTGATCTCTGGTATTCATTGAAATTACCTCTCTTGAATGATGGACCCTCTGAAGTGACATCTTTATGCTTGGGAGATGATCATATATAATTTTGCCTCAATGTGCCAAAGAAGATTTATCTTAGCCTCAATACTCTTGCACGTTCCTAGTATCCGCCATCATTGTCTTTCTTTGAGCTTCCCCTTTTCTTTCCTCTGCCAGTGATGGAGCTAGATTTGGAGCCTTCTTCAAGAGTCATAGTTTGATAATCTTCATGATGAGCAACTTGTTGAAAGAACACCAATACACTGAGAGGGGCGGCGAGGGGGTGAATTAGTGTATGCAAATTTTTACCAAATTAAATCAGCAGACAAGAAAAAAAAAATCAAACATAAGAAGACACCAGATATACATGGAAAACCCAATGTGGGAAAAGCCACGATGAGAATAGCTGCTAAGATCTACCATCCTAATACAACCTCATAATAAAAGATATTACATATATTTTGTAAGCACCAACTTACAGGTACATTGACACCCAAGACAATGCTCTGAGGCACCAACCTCCAAGTACACTACACACCTAAGACAATGTTTTGAGGCACCGACCTCAAGGTACACTGCACACCTAATTGAGCACCAACTCAATCTTTCTAAGGCACCAACCTCTACAACATTACAAGTTCATATATGCTGAAAATGGTTCTTCTTCAACCTGAGAATGCACCTTTTCAATTCAATAATTTGGACTCACTTTTCCTCTGCACTACGCTTCTCTCAATTCACCATTCCAAGATCATCACCTTGATAGCTTTTCGTCTATCACAATATACTCTGCCACACTTGAAACACATTCAATTCAGTAACCTCTGTGAATTCAAAATGATTTGCATTTACATCTCCACTATACACATGATACGTCAAAGTTCTATATTCAGCAACCACTCACACCACCATTTTGACCACGACACTAACTATTTCCATAGTTACACAACCCTGACTCCTTTGCAGTCTCCTAAAACCATCGCTTTTATGATACATTTAAATCAGCTTCAACTCTGTAACTGCCCATCAAATTTTGTCCTCAAGAAGTGTCCATTTGCTCACTTTGAATATTGACCTTTAATCTTGCCTTTGCCGCCATGATCCGATGGTCTCCATTGGTATGTCTCAACTTTAAAACGCAACTATTAGATCAATATATCTTTAAATATTCATTGTAGATCTCTATCGCATATTGTATGCCTAGCGCATTTTGCTTCACGCTTGAAGAAGGAAAAATGTGATGTATAGGAGCTAGCGATTCAATGAACATTTGCCACCTGTCATCATGGACATGCGTCCCCATTTCGCATTTTTGCAAAGCCATCATAGGGACCCATCATTCCTTCCACGGAGAATCAAAAAATATGCCATCTTGCAAACGTCATCTTAGACACATGGAGTCGTATCGCATCATCGCAAACTTGGCATTGTCAAAGCGGAACAAAAATAAGCTATCATGATAACCATCTGATCTTCCCCTTCAACATGCACCGATGATCTTCATCGCATTTCTTCCGCTTAGTACGATCTGCTTTAAGCTTGTAGAAAGAAAAATACGATGCATAGAGTCCTTGCACTGCAATCGCCTTTGGACACTTGTCGCAATTTCGCACTATCGCAAATAATACTGTGTCAAAACAAATTGGAAATGTGATATTGTGTTAACCATCGATCTCTAACATCTTTCGTGTGGTCCGTTGATCTTAGCAAAGCAGAGAGTCTTAACCTTGGTCCCACCAAACACATGGTGAGATTCTGCGTTGTCGCACTTTTAACCATGTCAAGGTGAATCACAAATGTGTTGTGAAGATCAAGTGTGATGCAACGACAATCGTTGATCTTTAATCTAAGATCTCCATCGTCAATCAAGCTAAGTATTAAGCGTCGGACCGCTATCGCAAATAATACTGTGTCAGAACAAATTGGAAATGCGATATTGTGTTAGCCATCGATCTCTAACATATTTCATGCGGTTTGTTGATCTTAACAAAAACAAAGCAAAGAGTCTTAACCTTGGTCCCATTGGACACATGGCGAGATTCTGTGTTGTCGCACTTTTAACCATGTCAGAGTGAATCACAAATGCGTTGTGAAGATCAAGTGCGATGCAATGACAATCGTTGATCTTTAATCTAAGATCTCCACTATCAATCAAGCTAAGTAAAGTATTAAGCGTCGAAATTAGAAAACTTTAATACTCTGCCAAGCCAATAAGCACTAGGATGAAGGGGTCGGTAACATAACCACCCGTAAGGCTTGACATAACCTAAGCGACCTGCTACCACCAATTGCCAGTCAACGCAGAAATAGAAACATTGTGTAACGACATGACTGAAACTCGTAGGGTTTTACTGAGAAACCCTAATAATGGTCGAGAGCAAAGATAATTCATTTCTAAACTCATCACTTATCATCTGAACCTATAGACCATACATCTAAAAAGAACTCAAAAAACCCATATCAGATCTGCTCTCTGATTCCTCCACAACCTTCTGGAATGGCTTGCATCAAGACTATGCAATATCTGTGCAACTTTTGCAATGTTGCTTGACAACATATGCAACTTTTCAGGACCTATACTATGCAATTGCAAACAATCTTCCTGAGCTAGTCCACTGACATCAATGACCATCGTGACTACCCTTTGACATCAATGGCAACAATTCCAACACAACTTGCCTAGATTGTTAGTAGACTGAGACAGACCAACACCTAAGGACTTAACCATTTTGACAAGAAAGATAATATACTTGACATTGATGTGACAAGAATGATGTAACATTTGGCTACAAGTATGATTAAAAACAAAAAAAAATTAGGGGTAGTGAATTTAGATAGAAAGACATTGTTTTTTCTTTTCTTGCTGATTTAGAACACTAGCTTATAACAACCTAGACACTTTTATTCCTTTGATGCAATCTCTCTCTACTTGGACACCACTTACTAGCATGGTGCAATTTTCTAACACAGATCATAGATTATCCTTTCATTTGTTTGTCTCTTCCTTTCAACTCTTTCATGGTATTTTAAACTTTGACCAATCACACTCTTCTCAACTTGTTGATCTATCCATGCTGAATTGGAACATCTAATTCATCTTTTCTACCAAATCATAGCATAAGAGAAATCAATTTTTATGCCTTCTAAAGACTTCTCCTATGTGATGTAATTGAATTTTGAAGAAAGGAGTGATTCTTTGATAAATAAAATTGTTATCCTTATTATCTCTTTGAGTGCCATTCACTAACACAAACCATCAAGCTAGCTTTAGACGTAGTTCCCATGACATTGCACTTCAAACTGTCTTTTTTCATACTACACCATCCTCTAGCTTTGGCTGGATGTAAATCTTTAAATGAAATCACACCTTCCTTATTATTCACCTAAACGCCAATACTTTATTAAACCCAAATCTGGTTGAGTGGCCTTTATGAACAAACCACCATGAATGCTAGCTAGAGAAATTCAGACCTTTAACATTCAAGGAATGTTTCTTAGACTTATTCGTCACAACCACCATAGTCGAGATTTCATCTTTAACTCGTAATATTGCAACCACGATCAATCTGCAAGAATGCATTAGTTTGGAAAACTAGACTTTGACACAACAAAATCACCACTTGTGTGGAAACAACTATTAACACAGACTTCGCTCAACACACAAATGATGACAAAAAATGGGTATCACATAACACAGTCGTCTCAGATTGGATACAACACACTAATTTCATAGTTTGTTGAATGCTGTTGTATCAAGAGATCTCCCCTATATCTCATCTTTTTTCTCTATCCATTTTTCTTCTAGCCCTTTACTTTTAACCTTCTATGATAAGTCCAGAGTTAGACAATCCATGGCCCAATAAATAAGGCAAAACCTAGGGTTAAAAAAATAAAATCAATCCCCCTAAGGTGACCAAGCAAGCCCTGCTCTAGGTATAATTCTTTCAAACAATTGCTATAATTCTATAAGTCGTATGCCCATTCCTTGCTTAACTATATCCTAAAAGGGAAGGCTCCGGCCTAAATAATAAGTTGTGAGTCCATGCCTGTTCATGTGCCTAAAAGCTGCATCAACACCACCCGTCAAGGCAAAAAAACATTTTACAAAAATTAATAATCAAAGACCAAAACCTGATGGACAAATGAGTAAAAGTTCAAATTTCAAACATATATTTATGGTAAAGAGGGGTTACATGTGATCAATTAACAAGAAAAAAATCTTAGACAAGAGTAAATATTAATAGTGCCTTCACCTCCACGATATGTGGATGCACATCTTTTCAAAGCTGTGCATATTCTATTCCAAGAAACATAAGATATTGAATAGCCTAGAAAAAGAAGAGGCCTTCATAACAGATAGAATAAGATTTCAATATTCAAATACACATTTATTGTCAATGATACAGTTCAAGACAACAATTTAGCAGTAGAAATTCCAAGCTGGCAACAAAGTCAATGCTATAAAAGTTTGTAAATGTACCTTCAGCATCCACAGATGTGAATTCGTGTCTTTTCATCTCAGTACATGTTCTATTGCATGACACACGAAACAATATTGAACCATCTCCATCTAATGAGGGTCTGGTCAGAGAATAATTAACTTGATCCCCATTCCAACTTCTAAAGATGTAAAAAGCATTACTCCAATCAACCTAGAGGACAAAATATGTGTTAATCATACTGCCCATGATAATGTCATTGCTGGAGCATCAAACTCGCGTAACATTGCATGTGAAATTCAAAAGCATACCACATAATGGCTAAGAGTGTTAGTCATGTACAAAAATTTGTTCAAACCAAAAATCTTCAAGAGAATGAGGATGATGACAGGAACTCTTTAAGTCATGCATTTGCCATTAACAGATCAAAATTTAATTGGGGTAAATATGAAAAAATCGAAAAAGCAGGATCAATAATAACAAAGACAAATGGCAACTAATAGGATTAAAAAATTACATTAATTGAGTCATAGGCTGAGCTGGAAAGAAAGAAGTAAACACAAAGTATATCAGTATGGCATCCATATCTTTTTTATAATTTCAGTATCCTATGCAATGGTTTTGACTCTGCCAGATTTGTTATCTTTGCATTGTATGTTTCTTCCTATTTGTTTATTAAAAAGCTGACCAGTTGTATGTTCCTTCCTATTAGAATGTTGTATATATCTCTCTCTTTGCACAAACCTTATAACTAAAACAAACATTTTCTATGCAACATATGTACAACCTAGCACCCTAAAACAAATCAAGGACAGTTGAAACCTCGTCTATTTCAGGTAGAGAAAAACATACTTTCCCACGAATAGCAGTAAAATGCTACCTAAAGCATCACAGGGTTTTAAAAGAAATTGATCGTCAAAGAAAAAATCCTTTCAGAAGAATGAATATGGGTTCAATTCTCAAATTTAAATTTTATGGTCAAGAGTCTTGTTTCATGCAATCATTTGGACACACAAAATTCCATAGAAGAGTAAATGCTAGTGAAACCTTCAGCTCCACAATTGTAGGCATAGATCTTTTCAAAGTTGTGCATACTCTATTACAAGAAACACAATATTAAACATCCTAGATAAAGAACAGGTCTACTTAACAGATAGAATAAGATTTCAATCTTCAAATACACATTTTTGTCAATCATATAATTGTAGATTACTATTTAGCAATAGAACTTCCAAGCTAGCGGCAAAGTCAATGCTATACAAGTATGTAAATGTACCTCCAGCGTCCACAGATATAAATTCATGTCTCTTTGTCTCGATGCATGGTCTATCACAAGACAAATGAAACACTATTGAACCATCTCCATCTAATGAAGTCTCAGCAGAGAATCATCAACTTGACCTCTGTCCCAACTCTTAAAGATGTAAAAAGCATAATTCCAATCAACCATGAGGGCAGAATATCTTTTAATCATCCTGTCCATCATAATATCATTCCTGGAACATAAAACTCACATTTGATTGCATAAAGGTTTTCATTAGCATAGCACAGAATGGTTTAGAATTTTAGTCATGTAAAGAAATTTGTTCAAAACAAAGTTTCCAAGAGGATGAAGATGAAAATGGGATCTCTTTAAGCCATTTCCTAAGCAGACCAAAATTTTAGAGGGCTAAATATGCAATAGTCAACAAAATAAAAAGCACATTCTCAAGTAAAAATAGCAACTAATGGGAAAAATTATCAGTGTTTGAGTTGTAAACTGAACTGGAGAGAAAAAAAAGAAAAAAAATTATGAGTATGCCATCTATAATTTTTTATTTTTTCAGTATCCTATTTAACCATGTTAGCTCTGCACAATTTGTTTTCTTTCCATTGTATTGCCAACATTTTTATTAAGCACTTCTATTTTAAATAAGTTCAGGATAAGCCTGAACAAATTCACCTAACCCAAAAGTTCAATCTTGGACCAGACCAAGGCCAAGCATAATCAAGCCTTATAACTGTAGCTTTATGGACTTGGCACTTAATGTTATAAACTTGATGAAACACTTAGACCCTCAAAACAAAAAATCAATTGCATGATATGTGCAATATGAACCACGTCAATTGTTGGCTTTTGAATGATTAAATTTTGCTACTTCAGCTGTCATTCGTAGTTCATAACTATATTTCAAAGTTGCTGCATACGGAAAAAAATTCACAGACGAATTATCCCAAAAAGCAACCAAATAATATCTTAGACACGTTACATCCCTGTTTTTGTAATGTAGGTTCAAGCAACATATGAACACTATCCTATATCTAGTTCTGTCATGCTACCATCCTTGATAGATACAAAATAAAAGCTGTAAATGTAAAGCAAAAAAATTACAACAAACACAAGCTGCTTTCAAAATCTTGTTATATATAAATCATACATTACCTTCACAGCTAGGCCCTTAAGAAAACTGATTGCAGTATCCTTTTCCATTGGCAAATCCTACAAATACATTCATTTTCCTATTATCATTATGCAAAACAAACAAGTACAAAACTACATAGCCAACTTAACCTTTTTGTAGAACAAAGATATTAATATTCAAAGAATAATAATACAACATGTTCATTCTAGAAAAAGGGAAGTATTCTAGGATGGTCATTCAACCAAAGTGTCATGCCCCCAAAATTGTAACACTAAAAGATAAAGCATTGACATGCAAACAAATAAATAAAATAAACAACAAAATACATATTGAAATATAAAAAGAAATATTAGCAATTTAATATCATTATAATTATAATTATCATAGGATAATATTATAATTATAATTATCAAATATAACAAAATAAATAATAACAATTTGATATTAGTATAATTGTAATTACTATAATATATTAATATAAAAAATATATATATAACTAATATAGAAATAAATATGTTAAACTAAGAAAACATATAAAATATTGATATGTAATATATGCAGCAGCAGCGATTAAATGCCCATGAAGGTAATCGCATATGGTATTAGACAAAGCCTGAGGAAGCGATTAAAGGTAATAATCAATATTCCTTATGTAGTGACAAACAACAGTAGCGACCATAAAAGTAGCTTTTAAACTAATGAAATGCAGCGATTACTAATCTGTTAGCACTTAGCAGTGATTAAAAGGAGGAAGGCCAGCACTTTATAAATAAGACAGAAAAGGCCTTAATCAAAAGGTGCAGGGTAAATGAGGAATCTGAATAAGAACAGCAGAGTAGAAGGAAAATAGAATATCATTTGGGATTAGAGCAGATATCAAGAAATATGTAGAAGATCGTCCAATGAGATATATATGAAGACAAACTATGAATCAATAATAAGGGAAGTAAGTTTAATATGATTACATATATACATACATACATACATACAAATGAATATAGTATGTCATTGCCAAGCCAATTGTGGATATTGAGAGAAAGGGGAGAGGGTTCTACCAAGGGAAAGAGAAGGGCTACTAATGTTGCAGAGCTGTTCAATATGCAATCACATAATGTGGCAAATTATTCAGTTGCTAATTTTTCTTTGTTAATGCCATCTCATTTCATGTGGCACATTCTCCCTACTTCAAACAAGCATTGAAAGATTAAAAAACATTGTTGATACCGCATATGCTTCCCAATAGAACGTAAGCTACACACCAACTTCCTTGAAATAGAGCATTCTAAAGTGAGTTTTGTGACAAACACAAAACAAACTTGACTGCAAACAAGTTTTTCTATTTTCATAGATGGTTCAACTGATATAGACATTGGCCACTCATCAATATCATCGTCACAAGTTAAATAATGATTAAATTTCTTTCAGATTTGATCTATCTAAGGCTTTTCTATTTTCAGAATATGATTCTTACAATCACTGTACTTTCTTGCAGATTATAATCAGAATATTGAACTTGATAAATATGAAGTTGATGCCAAATCAATATTGAAAAATACTGATCATGAATTCACAAGTCTGAATTTTCCTTGATGGCATTCGATCTACAAGAGCAGAACATTTATTGATTTCGATGTCTCCTATTGTGGATTGGATCTCTATTAAATATATAAGGAAGAGACACATCCCATGGTTCCAAATGGAAAGTTCAAGGCCATCCAAGAGTAAAAGTTGAAGTGTAAGCCTAAGTCGTAAAAGAGAAAAAGACCTTCACGACCAAAGAATATATGAAGGGAGAGTTGGAGAAAATTGCAAGGCATCTACTGCTCCCTAACGAAGCATACATAGATCTTACCAACCAAGCCAGAAAACCATATGCACCATCAACATCAAACAAAGAGGAAGGGGAGGGAGAGCCAATAGATGTACTAGCAGAAACATATAAGAACAACATATGCCATATTGAAGAACTCTTACTTACAAAAGAACCAAGAATCAAAGGAACCAAAAATAAAACCACAAGATGAAGGGAGCATAGACAAGATTTTGAGGGTAACTCAAGTGTGACGAACACTAAGGAATAGTAGGGGATTCATACAGGGCTGAGGGAGCAAGAGAAGCACCAAAACATATAAACCAAAACTCTCCAACCATGTTCCAACCACAAAGAATGGACCAAGGAAGAAGGATGGTGACCCCCTAGCAAGTTTGAACATCAAGAGGTAAAAAATTTCGAAGTTTACAGGAAATGGATCAGAGGATCTCGTATGACACCACAAAACATGTGAAACAATATGGGTAGCCAATGGCCAAGATGATAGGGCATACTGGTTGAGAGCGTTCCCAGCAATCCTGCAAGGTATAGCAATAAACCAATATACAGTGCTTGAAGCAACTTCTAAAGCCACATGGGATTTATTGAAAAAGGCACTTGAAGAAGAATTTAAACTTCTCTGAGATGACAATGAAATCGTGGCAAAAATATACAATACAAAACAAGGAAACACAAAAATCTAAGAGCTTATAATTGTAGGCTTAAGGAACTTTTGGTGAAACTTGAAAGCCAGCCTATCAACAAATTAAAGAAAAGGTGGCTTATTAGGGTTGATTCCTTCACTAAGGAAGAAGATGAAAGTTGTACCACCCTAATGGTTTGTGTGGTCCCAAAGGCTTTAATTTGGGCATTGCCCCTTGATCTCATTGGGGGCATTGCCCCCAGACCCCTATTCCTCTCTAGTTTTGAAAAAAAAAAAAATGAAAATCTTTTTGGGCCATGTTGGATGGAAGAGCAACTTCTTTATTTTTTCAACTTTTTATCAATTAAATTCCTACTAATAAAATTACATATATGCTTCTAGTTTGCTAAGTCAAACCCTATCCTAAGTAATGCTCCTAAGGTTGTAGCAATATTTGCAAACTTGTCTAAGATACAAACGCATGACTCCACATAGAGCTAGTAACGTTGGGTTGAAGGATACAAGCTCCTTTCTACCATAGTTCATGACTACATATTGTTATTTTTTTATGCCATGGATATCATAATCCGTGAATTTTGTTCACCTTAAGCACTTGACAATATTTATATATATCTAAAAATGTTGTTTCCTTCAGCTAAAATATGCTTTTATACTCATGTGATCGATGTATACTTGTGTATGTGATCGATGTATACTTGTGTATGTGATCAAAGTAGCTTCTATTTTATTAGATTATTGTGTCTTTAAAGTTTATTGAAATATACCGAGCCAAATTTTTCAAATTTTCAATAAAAGTAAGCAAAGCAACACACATCTGTTAGGGTTAGCACTTAAAACCAAAACGATGCGGAATTCAACTCTAACCAAGAATGCGCCGGATGACGACGAGCATATGGTCAGAGGATCTCAAAGCAATGCTGAATAAATAACTCTAACCAAGAATGCGCCGGATGACGACAAGCATATGGTCAGAGGATCCCTATCTTCTATTATGCTGAAAGTAAACTCAACACCCAGAATGTGCTTTCAAACCCGGAGTGGGAATGGAGCTACCATAGGGCGGAGATGTAAGATATTACGATGCAAATCAAAATAAATAGGCGGCAAGCCAACCTCTTCCACTTATCCAGCGGGTATTACAATGAAATAACAGAGAAAAAGTAAGATTGCTGACAGTACTACTATTCAGCTTACAATAATTAGAGATTTGCCTGCCAAATACATAGCATAAGAAAGTCTAACAATGCTGCAATATAGTATAATGTCTCCTCAATGATCACAAAGACTTTCAACCCAAACCCAACTCAAAAGATAGACTTTACGCAAGCTGATATGATAGAACAACAACTTAATATGCATAACCAGCAACCCTAGAATCCACTAAAATGCTCACAACTCACTCAATACTTGCCAGAATGACATGAGACTTGATGCAAAAGAAAGCTAGGTTGATGGCAATGAAGACTAGACAAAGAAACAGCTGAAAAATTGAAGTATTTTTTCTTCTAAACACTTGCCAGGCAAAACAGAATGGTACAGCCTCAAGAAATGTTCTACCAACAAGATAAAATCCAAGACACCTCTAAAAAATCTGCAACTTGGCATAGAGGGGCGCCCAAGGCTAGCAAATGCATGGGTAAACTACCCAGAACCAAAATAAATTCGCCCAAAGACTTATGAGTATAAACTTCAATCTGCAATACAAAAATCAGCAACTCTAGATTTGATTAAAATGCAAGAAACCGAACTACAAATGCAAAACAACTTCTACAATGCAAAATCTCACTACAAATCTCACTCAACTACAATTTAACTCTCCACTAGTTGCTGTCTTTCAAGCAAGAAGTCGAGCCAAGGCTAGGAGGCATTCATTCCTCGAAGCAATCCAGCACCATTTCGGCAGCATAACAATATTCCAAATATAAGATGAGAAATGAAGACCCAAGGCTCCCTTTTTATAATTTTGAGAAGACCCTCCAGAAGCTTCCAGAAGGTGCGCCCTAACTTCAAGATGCTTTTAGGGTTTTGACCTAGTCTTCCTTCAAAATGGCGTCCTTTTTCATGAAGGCAAATTTTCTTTAATTTAAAATCATCTTTTCTCCAAAAGTTGGCGTCCATTTTCCCTTGAGCAATTATTGACTTTTAGAAATATAAAAATATTTCCTTCATGAGAAAATACCCCTCAAGGTCCCCTTCTTTAAAACAACTTTTAAGTTATATCACTAGGCCAAGGGGTATTTATAAAATAAAACATTTTGACTTAAAATAACTTATTTCTCCAAAATGAACCCCTTAAGCCAAAAATGAGAATTACCCAATGAACTACCAGAAGAGGAAAGTTGATTGAGCTGGTGCTGACTGGACCACTGCTAAATATAGAATTTACTAAAAATAGTAAATTCAAGAAGTTGCTCGAAATATAATGCATACGACACCATTGTGAAGCCTTCTGAAAACCCAAAAAGAGTCCGCAATCCAAACTCCCAAACTCCGAGATGTAGCTGTCATAACTTACTAAAAATAGTAAGTTCGAAAAGGTTGCCCAAAGCCGTTGCAAGTCATACCTCTGTGAAGCTCTCTGAAAAGCCATAAGGAATCCAGAATCCAAACATCCAAACTCTAACAAACAAAACCCTGAATCTTCAAGAGAACCCATCAAACAACTGGAAACCCTAATTCTGCCACTGACTTGTCGACAGCACACTAGGAATAGGTTACCAAACACTGAAAAATGAAGTGCTAAAAACGGGGACATTACATTTATTTATTGAAGGGTGCATACTACAAGTTTTAAATCTTTGAAAATATCTATATCTCATGGTTTTTTTTATTCAATGAGCCTTAGCTATCAATGGATTGGTTTCTCTACTTATTGGGTGTTTGGAATGGAGTTTGTATGGTGCATTTTGTAGGTATTGTTATGCTACCAATATTACTCCAAATTTGAGTGTTGGTGTTGTCTCTTGTGAAGAATCCTTGCTTGGATTGTATTGTAATTGACATTGGTTCAAAAGTTTGGAGGCTGGGATTTTTCTAGGGTACATAATTGTGTTATGGTGAATGATTTTATTGTGATATTTGCTAGAAGTAAATTATTTTTTATCATATTTTTGTTCATCTCTCCTATTAAATTAACATAGGAAGCGTTTATGCACCTTAGCTTCCTTTCATTTGGTATCAAAGCTTGATCAATTTGAGTCCTAGGCGATAGGAACAAGGATTTTTTAACTAATCTTGGTTTGAGTGGAGCATGCACAAAGATCTTTGTTTCAATTAAGGTGGCAAGCACATCTAGACTAGAGATGGAAAAATTTAGTGACATTCTTGAGGATTTGTTCATAGATCAAGATCTATGGGCTACAATATCTAGATCTAAACTAGTTGCAATGTCACTAGTGTTGGCCCATAGTTGTCGTTGCACCAAAAGATCGACCTAATAATGCCCGATACAATTGCCAGAGTTAACGAATCCACGGGAGGCGGTTAGTCCATGTCACAAATCCCGAGGGAAGCGCTGGCCATCTACCAACAAACTCCCCCTCAGCGTTACCCTAGGGGATTCGAACCCGGCACCTTTGGCTCTGATACCATTTGTTGGCCCATAGTTGCCGTTGCACCAAAAGATCGACCTATTAATGCCCGATACAACTGCCAGAGTTAATGGATCCACGGGAGGTAGTTAGTCCATGTCACGAATCCCGAGGGGAGCGCTGACCATCTGCCAACAACTAGACGTTGGACAATATTAGATAGAAAGACAAGAAGCTTTATCAAGCCTTAATTGCCTATTCTATGGTATTGAATGTCTATGAAGAGTCCACTACAAAAACACTCTTGGAAAAGTTAGGGAACATGTACCTAGCTAAATCCCTAGTTAACAAGTTGTTTTGTAAAAGAATGTCATGTGCACTTTCCAATCGCAAAACATAAGGAGACCCTAAGCCTATTATTTAATTTCATGTACGCTAATGTGTGGTGTAAGGGAAATAATTTAGTAATTTAACTTAGGTTGTCCAAAGAATAACTTTATGAAATATTCATAAAAAGGCAACTTATGTTCTATTATTCAAAAGATAGTTTTAAAAAAGAGAGACAAAAAGTGTTGCTAGGAATGGGGTCCAAAAGTGATGATAATTAAAAGGACTTTCTAAACACTTTTCAAAAATAAAGTTTTGGCAGGAAAAGGAGAAAAAAGAAAATGCATGATTATTTCTTGTTGTATCAAAACTTAGTGGAGAGTGAGGGCTGGATTTTATAGGTTCTAGCTAACAAATTGTAAGAAGAATAAGCTTCTTTATTTTTTATTGGATCTAATTAACAATAGGTTGTCATACAATTAGATGTTTATTTGAAATTCTTGGGTGCCTAACCAAGGTTATATAGCCAAAAAATATATTTTTTATTATACATAATAAATGTATTAATGCATAAATTTATAAATAAATTTATTTATTAAAATTTACAATAAAAGTTATTATATTAATTTAAATTTAACTAAATTGTTTTGTAAAGCAAGTTGTAACAAAGTTAAAGATACTGGCTAAAAAAATTTAAACCTCTAAATGGCTGTTGTAAATCATGAATGCCCTATACTGAGCCCTAGTTTTGAGTCTTTGTCTAAAAATGAATTTGGATGCATCTTATGACTAAATCTTTATTTTTTATCCTCTCATATCCAAAGAAATAATTATTACTAGTCTACTCAAGATACGGAAATGGAATAGCATTTGTAGAAGCAATGTCCATTTGTTTGTCATAAAGAGAGAATTCCACTAGTGGTTAAGACTTTGGTTAGAGCATTGACAATTGTTAGAGATCAAAGAGGAAGGATAGGGGATGCAAACTCGCAAAATTTGTGAAAAAAAGTTACAGAGCATTTACGTAAATTTAAAAACTGCTCTTTTTAGGGTTGCCTATCTCCATTTGCCTCTATTAAGGGGCATCCCAAGGATGACCACCCTAGCAAGCAATGGCTAGGGAGGCTAGGGGGCGTCTCATCCCTACCCTCATGTCCCAAGGACAACCCTGTGTCCCAAAGATGTCTCCATGTCCCAAGGATGTCCAAGTCCCTATAATTTGGGGTTTTGGGCAAACATGTCCCCACGGAACATTGGTACTCTCTCTATTAGCATTTTTATTTGCACCTTTCAATACAACACAAACAGACAACACGTATGGGTAAACCTTTCTTCAACTTAGAAAGGGTAGCTCCCCTCTAACAAAAACTAAACTAAACCCTAGAACCTAAGGAAACAACTTCTACCTTTTTAAAATATGTACACATTAAGTCTTGGGTTTTTTAACACGCATTACAAGCAAACTAAAGAAATTGTCTCTCTTTTTGTTCTTAGATAAGGGCACAAGGCTTATCAACACTTCCACTCAAGAAAAGAGCTTTTTAATATCTTTTCTTGAATGCAATCAACCTAAACAGTTAGTACTCACTCTTTCTAACTAAAAGCATAGACTAAAAAGTGTGAGTTATATTAGTATATTACTAGAATATTAGGATAATATCAAATAGTGCAATAGTGAAACTCCTATTACACTTGTCTATAATAGTCTTTTGTAACTGCCTTCATTAAGGCTATTGTGACTGTCATCATTATACCTCTTGTAACTACTGTCTATTATTAAACATTCTTCAATTTCTAATATCATGCAGATCGCCGCTGTTGCAGGAATCAATGGCACATCAATGAACCAATCAATAAACATCCGTTTGCTCGTGGCTGGAAATGACTGCAATCACTGGCATGTATCTGTTAGCCTGTTCCAGGTGGTTATGCAAATTCAACAGTCACATATTGGATATCTCAACCCATCATAAATAAATTTTGGCAGCTCCTACTTCTCAGAATTTGTATTATGTGGTAGAGTAACTATTATTGGTTGTTGGGCTTGATGCAACTGCACTGGTAGGATCCTCCTCAAGAAGGCTTGTCCAATATATTCCTCTGCTCTTCCAGCACTTTTGGAAACATCCAAATTCCCGACCCTTCATCTGGCCTGAGCAATCCATATTCTGCCTTGTTCAACTTCAACTTCCCTTAATTCATAACCTGCTCTGATGGATCAAATTCTCTGCCCTCATGTTTTTGGTTAGGTCTCATCTAATAGCAATTATTTGATGCCTCGAATACTGCTCTCATAAGAAAATCAAGAATACCCCTGCCTGCCAGTCTTCCACACTCTCCCTTCTTCCCTCATCCATGTAATGTCAAAAGTAGTTTACCCTAATCTCATACTAAATCAGACAATTGCAATAGTTACCCTTATCCTCACTAAACTTCCAGTAATAAAACATAGCTCGCAAACTCTCATCTTGAGGGATAGAGAGATCAGTCACTACTTTGAGTAGATAAGCATGTGCTCTGATCTAGCCAAGAGGATATTGCAGGTTTGAGCAGCATTGACTTTTTGTAGCAGAAGTTTGAATGAAATACAGTACAGCATTTCATTTTTCAGTTTTGAAATAGGACTTCCTCAGATCAAAATTACACATTTAAAAGACTAAACAAATGTTCAAAGTTTTAACTGTGCTTTCTGCTCTGTTGAACAAAGCTCGCAATTCTCTTATAGTAGGATTTGTGGGCCACGAGAGAACCCTATATGATAAATTCATGACTGATTCAACTTGTGAGCTTCATGGAGCTTTAAAAAATTTGATATGATTGGATCAAAGAGTATTTGATTGAATGCAAATTGGGTTGGCTCCATATGAAACCTGACAGTTTCTTTTTAGAAACTTAAAACTACGTGGAATCTTGATTAGTATTATATGCAGAGCATTTTAATCAAGAGGTCGCTACACTATGACATTGTTCTATGTCAATTTTGCAATACAAATCTAAGTTATCCTGAGGATTTTGCAAGTAAATGGCATACCATAAATGGTTAACATTCTTTATATATATTTTAGCTTGTGATTATAGGTAAAAAAAATCTATTGCATCATGGAACTATCTTGTACATATTTATCGGACCTATCTTGTACATTGTTTAATCATGAATAGAAATGAAGTGTGGACACAAAATGGCAGGCTTTCATTTTATCTTAGAAGCTGCAAATGAAGTTTGGGTTTGAATCCAAGCTTACCAAAAGGTGAGCACCATGTGACCCTCATTAATATATCTATATAAATATTAAATCTACATATGGCATGCCAATGTCTATCTATAGTCTAATTGTTAGTAGATTAAAGATTTGAGTCTTGACACAGATTCACGTATTGGAGGATGAAATTTGAAGCTTGTTGATCGATATTGTCTGTGAGGAACTGGTGCTTCTATTGAGCAAGATTCATATGCAAGTGACATGAAGCAATATGTATATAGATCAATATGGATTTGAGAGGGATGTTGGCTGGCTCGATACTTCTCTTTCTTGTTTTAAGATTTGCAGATCTTCACTTGAGATATTGCTAAGTGGTTCCAAGAATTTTTAAATGCATTCATTGCCATATTCCGAAAGAAAATTATTACCAAGACATCACATCAATATGTGATGCTACTTATAAGAATAACGGTATACACAATTTCACTCCATGCCATAATGAACTAACTTAAAACAAAAACAAAAAGGATCGTGTTGCACCAAGAATCAAGAAGGGGTTTCCGGAAGTTAAGGCTATGAGATTAAAAGAAGTGGGAATGGCTAGATCAGAAAATGAGAACAACTTTCAGGCAGACAACAGAAATTTCTGTAAACTCTAGGAAACGGTTCAGGAAACAAACTCCTAAAAATGGTATAAATAGAAATCTAAGGAATATTCAGCAAAGGTAAATTTCGGTGCAGCAAACCTATAGGAACTCTTGCAAAACAGCTGGATATTTTTTCTTAGCTAAAACATTTCTAGAAGATTGCAGCCCCTCCCGGTGAGTTTTCAGAAGTTTCCAAAATGGAGAAAATTTTACTGTTTCCAGTCTACAGGCAATAGTTTTGGGAATTCACAGAAGGATGTCATATGCATAAGAAAGACTGCATCTGAGAATCAATCAATACAGTGTAAATGTTGAAAGTATAGCATAACTGTGTAGTATACAGAAATAAAAGAGTAGAAAGAGGAAGAAATCACTTGAAAATTGGCAACGAATGCATATATGTTATCCACAGCCCGCAGACTTAGCAGCTTCTACAAAACAAAAGTCAGCAATCATTTAAAAAAGCCTTTCTAAGAAACAAAATACAGGAGAATCGTCTTGAACAATTGCCAGACAGTAATAGAAACGCTGCATTACTCTATTTTCTAAATTGTAAATATAAGTGAAAAGCGTTACCTCTGCAGGACACGTTGTTTCAAAAAGAACACCCCCGCTGAACAAAGAATTTGATATAACACCTGTCCCCTCTAGCCCTTTCAACTGTAAAGAAAACCTTACAATTACTACACAAATAGATACCAAATCTAATCTATACAAATATCTATACCCATCTTCATAATTCATGGAAATTTTTTAAGGGATGGAAACTATTTTACAATCATGTTAGGATTGGGAATTCTTTCACATTTGAAAAATAAAACATGGTAGATACTACTACAAATGCTTAGTTTAGTGAATTTAATAGCTCTAAATAAGTTTTATTAAAAACCTAGTCATCTCATTTAAAAAATTTGTTAATCGGCAAATCTAATTTTTAAAAACCTCGTGAAAAATTAAGCATCTGTTGAAAAATGGCCCTTAAAAAATACCCAACTTCTTGATCAGCAGGCATTTACCAGAAATGACCCATGGACAGCATTCTTATCAATTGACCTGAATATTTTCCTTCACTTAACTGTCAATTGACAGAGAAAATATTTCTTAAGTCACTTTGACTCCGTTGTTAATCACATAAAGATGAAAGAAGCTCCTGCAGTGTAATTCGAAAATATAGCAAAATAGACATAAAAATCATAAACACTACCAGACTTTGATTTAATGCAAATATCTGGCTGGTTACAAAATTATAAGGGATTATGATTTCTTTAGTTGTTAATACAGAGCTCTATTAAACCTAACATATCCATGTTATATTGGGAAACTAAGCATAAATTGTTGCAAATTGCAGGTAAATGATTGATTTTAGAGACGTGTAACGGTAATGGGACATGTTGGCTGCAACCTCCCCACCACAATAATGCCCACAATTACTTCAACGGATGCGAACATACAGCAAGGTTACGTGTAAGCCACAAATACAAGAATGTGGATCTGGTTCATAACCTCAACCAAAATTTACCAGAAAAAGAAATCCAATAAACATATCAATTTACAACAAATGCTCCAATTTAGTTTTAAAGTAGCTATACAACAAATTATGTTACGGAAAAGGGCAAATGACTGGCCTCGAATTTAATTTTCCTGTATATATTTAGTATTTAAGAGCAATGAAGATGATGTATGAAAGAAAGTACCTCTTTGCAGACCGTGAACTCTAAACCTGCCGCGCAGGTTGCCCAATACTTAGCCATACCCGTTGCCCAGCACACAGCCATGTTTGACCGCCTCTGGAATTCGGCTGCCCCAACACGGGGCTCGTTAACCTGTCTTAACGTTTCGTTTTGTTCGTTTGCCGCCATTCAGGTGTTTTTTATACGAAATGCACTTCGGGTTGCACAGGTTTAAAATTTCAATTAGAAGTCATTAATGCAAATATCATAATATCGTTTCCAAAGTTATTTAACCTTTCCAAAGATAAAATTTAATACAGGTGGTTCTTTCAAAACGTAAGCCATCATCCAAGGTAAATGGGTAATAGCGGAATCTAATTTAAAATTTAATCAAAGGGTTGTAGTTCAATTTGTTGTGTACAATGGTAATGATATGTTTTTTGATCGTGTCATTTATGAAGTTTCAAATTTGAAGATGTATGTGTTACACTTTGATTTTGTTTTACCAAGTTATTTAATATTATGATGAAATTAAATGCAATGCAAAGTATTTTAGTTTTGATGATTATTATTATTTTTAAATAAAGATTATGATAATGTCATGATTAATAACGGCTAACTATTTGAATAATTTCTAAGTGAAATACAGGACTATTTTCCTTGCACTCTAGAGGGAGAGGGAGAGGGAGAGTATCACCGGAGAGAGGAGTATAGACTTCGAGAAAAATAGGTTATGTTAATTGAGTTTCGCACACACATTCATGTAGGTCTACCTTAATTTTATTGTTGAGTCAATTGTGTGTTTTGCTAAGTTGTGTCAAGTCAAGTTGAAAGGTTAAGTCTAACCTAGTCGAGTCTTGGTTTATTCTTCTTCAATAAGAGAAAATAAAGTGATTTGTGTTATATGTTTTTAAATCAAATTGTTTCGTTGATTTGTCAATTTTGTCTAAAATATAAGACAAATCGATTACCATTAAATTGTGTATGTATGTATATAGGTATATATATAAACGATGTGAGATAAATGATCAATTATATATATACAAATATATATATTATGCAATTGTTAATTTAATGGTAGATTGTCATGCTTATAAAAAATAGTAATTAAAAGTATTTGTAGTGTTGAAAAATGTACTCCTTTACATTTCACACTATGTTTGGGTGGACCCTAATTTAAATGGACTTAACTAAGCCTCTCATTGTCTCAATTTTGCATTTACAATCCTAATTAATTACAATTTTTGAAGGGGGGAGTGTGATTTAATTGATGCATTTATCATTATTAACACCCCGAAATGAATAGATCCTGATTATTTAGGTCAAAACCCATTAAGATCACAAATTCAAATTTTAAACATATTTTTGGTAGCATATTAAGGTCCTAAATTCAAGGTTTAAGTGTTGGTTTGTAATGTTCAATTTTTGAGAAATTAGAAAATTATCTATAAAAGCAAGGTATTTTTTCAATTCAAATCCTAGCAACATAATTCCAATTTCACAAGAGCTAAGTTTATTGTCAAATGTGTCCAAGAGTAGATTTCTCAAGCATTTGTTGCAACATTCAAGATCTCAAGCATCATGTAAAAGTTATCAAACATCATGCATATTTTTCTAGCTAGCATTGTGATGTAGGTTTCAAATTTCAAATCAAGATTCAAGCTATCAAATCAAGATCACATCAACAATCAAGCCATTTCATGCAAGATCTACTAAGTTGCAGTCCTTCAAGGGTTTGGTGAGTTGCAAATAGCACTTGTCCATTCATCATTTTTTTCATGTTTCATTGTTTCAATTCAAGGTTTAATTCCCAAAATGGGGTTTGACCAAGGCAAACCCCCATTCACCAAACACAAACAATTTTCCCCTTTTTTGTGTATTTTGTGTGTTTTATAAATCTTACGTCGAAGAAGGATTGAAGATCTATCAAAGTACATAATTGGAAAAGTTGTCAAAGTTGTCATCAATCCTCGGAAACTCACCTACACGGTTTATTTTCAACTTTCCAACTATGAAATCCAAAGAATTCAGGAGTGTAGACATAAGAGTAGAGGACTCAAAAAGCAATTTCAGAGAGCCCTACAAAGACCCATTTGCTTTAGGGTGAATCTGTCCTACAGGACACTCGACAACAACATTTTAATGACAAGTGCAAAAAATACTAAACCCTCTTTGATCTGTCTGAAAGTTGTAGGTTCTATTAGATTAAGGTTTAATCTTCTAATTTCAAGTGTTGCATTACATTTTTGGGTTAATTTACTATTTTTAGTATTTCTCCCAAAAGTGTTGTTTCAACAGATCTACCCTGTCCTAGATCATAAAGAAAACAGCAAGATCTCCTTCAAAGTTGACTCACTTAAGAGCTAAAAGTCAACCTTGGCTCAAGGGATCTCTTTTTCCTAATGAAATAGAGGAAAATAGGTACATGATACCTTATTTTTCCCTTTCTATTTATAGTAAGTTATCGATGAACCCCTCATTTTAATGAACCTATTTTTTTATGTTTCAGTATTCAATGTCAACTCTTCGAGTGGCATATAAGCCTCAATCAAAGGCATTTTGTTTGGAATTTAAGCCAAGGCCAAAGGCCATTAGTGGTGCATCTTTCTTTAACTCTTTGTAAGCCACTAAGTAGTGGTTGCAATTGTCTTTTAAATGACTTTTATCAGCCATTTCAAGTCATAGCATGGTAATTTTATAGGTATTTTTATTTGCATTTAAAACAATTAATGAAAGGCATTTTATGTGCCACTATTAACCATAGCTAAGTTGCATTTTTGAAGTTGTTAGTCGAGCCACTAAGTGGCAATTTTATTTATCAATGAAGGCTTAGCCTACAACCTATGTTTGTGCCTTAAAGAAGTATCATCATGCTCAATAAGTGGAGCCTTCTTTTGAGGTGAAAGCCTCTAATTTTAGCAAACAAAGTTAATGGTAATTGGGTGCCAAAATCTTAAAGAGTGATAGTTAGAATTTATTTCCATTGGTTGAAGAGAACCCACAACATTAAGAGAGTAAGGGTAAGGGTAAGGTCCCATGGATGGATTATGGTAGATGACTGTTAGGAGAGGGGGAGCTGGGAGAGGAGAGAGGACCGCTCGCCTGTAGGGCGCCCCTCTCCTCCCTCTTCCCCTACCGATCAAATAGTGGTGGGTCTGGGGCCCGCTCGACCTCCTCTCTCTCGATGGAAACCACCCGCTATAGTAGTTGCCCCTTTGCCATAGTAGGGGGGTCGGTGAACTATGATTCCCGAGGGTTTACCTAGAACCCTCGGATATAGGGATAGGCCTTGGGTGGGTAAGTGGTTAAAGGAGACCAAGCATTGATTGAACCCCAGTGGGGGTCGAGAGGGAACCGACTAGAGATATAGTTTGGTGAAGTGGGTCCCCGAGTCTCGCCCACTTAGGGGGGCTTACTTATAAATCTCAACGTATGTTGCTTAGCTTTTTTAGAAATATTTTAAAGTTCTTGGTCCCATAGATTTTATCTTGCAATTTTGGTTAAAATTTTAAGCTCCAAAATTTAAGGAATGAAATGTAGTGGTTTGATAAAAAATAATAAATAAATGAAAATTCTTTCATTCTTATTTTTTAATAAGAATTTAAAATTTTAGATGAGAGATAACTAGCATAAAAAATTCCTAATTGTATGGTCCCATGGGGGGGCTTGAGCTTCTATTTTCATGGATCAAGTGGTCCCATGAAGCAAAAAAAAAATATGCTATAGGATTAATTGAAATCTTTTCCTGAAAAATAGCAGCCCCTACTTTTTAGGACTACAAATTTCAAGCAGGTGAAATTGAGGTGGGGCTAGAAATTGCCCCTATAGCTTAGGAATTTTTTAGAATTCATGGGACCACTAGCCTTAAAATATTCCTAAAAAATCTAAGCAGCCCACTGAATTTTTTTAGGAAGCCCCCCTCCATGGGACCGTACCCTAAGCTCTAGGGGCAATTTCTAGCCCCACCCCAGTTTCACCAGCTGAAATATTCATTCCTAAAAGGTGGGGGTTCCTATTTTTCTGGAAAAGATTCCAATTAATCTCGTAACACAATTTTTTTTCCAATTGATGAGTCTAGAATAAGGAGATATCATTTGTGATTTTCCATGTTGTGGTTTGGAGAAAGGCAGCAACAAAAATATCTTGGCATGGATTATTGATCATTCACTTTGCAGAAATGGAGAGAAAAAGGAAGAGCGACAGTTTGTTCTCTAGTTTTTATTTTATGTTTCATTATGAGAAAAAAACAACAATATATTGAAGGTTGCGACTGTGTAATTCCATTTTGATATCCATTATCAATCTGAATTTGTTAAAGAAGGTGACACTAAGAAAGAACAGTTGCATTCTTATTAGTCTGATTTTTTGAATCATGATTTACTAGGAAACCATTGTAAAGAGAGTGAGCAGTGACGTTAATTTTATTTGGCAATATAATTCTCATTCTGATTTTTAGAATGCAACGAAGCCTCTAAGAAATGAGAGTTTACTTTTTATCATTCTTTATTTTTGTTATTTCTTCTCTAAGTGATTCTAGAAAGAGAGAGAGGGCAACGACAGGCAGGTAGTGATAGAGAAAAGGAAAAAAAAAATTGCAGATTGACACCTTTTATATCTACCATATATTTGGCAAATATCTTCCAAGCTTTGAACAAAGAGTTCATTCAACAAACTGAACATTGGAACTGTGTTATTGGAGCTCAAGTCCAAAGCAAAAAAAGATTAACATAGGCATGTTTTATTTTCATTTTCACTGTGTAACTCATAGTTTGTATTTTATAATTTTTCAGAATTTAAAAAAGGAAGATTAGTTTTCTTTTTAAGAATAAACCAAGTTAAAATAGAGGAAAATTAGTTTAATTTCCTAGGTTGAAACAAAAAGTTAATTTGTTTCTCTTCCATTTCGAGATGAACAGTAAATTAGAAAAATAATTTGTTGGTGTGTTAAAATGATTGATATATTTTATTTTCTCAAATAGAAATTATTTTAGTTTCATATATAGATATTTATATAAGTTTACATAATGAATATTTTACAATATGTGATTATTAAATATGAGATAACTAATTAAAGACAACTTTATAAGCTGACTTATTGAAGAATTTTCAACACTTGAACATAGTATTCATTTGAACCAAACAAGTTGGATTTTATATTATATGTGTGAATACAAAATTCCCATGCTCCCTTCGGATAATTTTATTTTGCCTAAGTTTCAGCCACACCCTCCTCTAAAGAAAAAGCAACATCGGGCTCCTTTCGCAAAGTTTCATTGTGAATGCCACCACTTGTTAACCAAGCGCTCCTCAAAAGGTTTCCTCCTCTCTCCTTTCAAAAGCTTGTGTCGTGCTTCCATGTGTCAGCAATTCACAATCTTTTGTGCCCCTTTGCATTGCTCTCCTTTCGGCCCCAATCGGCAGCCACGTAGCATCTGTCTATGCACATTCTTTTGTGGCCCCCACCTTCAGCACAGTACATTTGGAGACCTCCACGTGTCTTCACATCACAGGTTTTCCATTGCTTAGAGGGATGAACGAGCATCGGCCCTGACTGTTTGCCACGTGATCTTCCAAAGACTTCCTCGCAAAGGGAAATTGAGCAGGCGACAACCTATCACCAACTGCCCTATTTTTTAACTACCGCCATGATTGAATTGAACGTGTCAATACTTTGGCCTATTGGGACCACTTCCATCATTCGCAGGGGATGCATCGCGCTCTAGGGCGTCCTCGTTCATGGCTTGAATATTTTCGGTTGCAACAGTAAAGGGGAAATCATTGCTAAATGCATCATTGCTCATATTGGAGGATCTTTTTTGTTATTGGCTCACCGAGTTGGGTTTTCACTATAAATGTTGCTTCTTCATCAAAGCAAAGAGTTTAGATTTTTGAGAAAAAAAATATTGGTAGAAGAGTTAGGCCTTTACCTCTTTTTATATTATTGTAAAGACTTGCAGACTGTGTCATTGTTCAACCTTTATGTTTTCTTGAAGATTTTGATAATTTTTTACTATGTTGTTGTGGTGCTAAATGTTTCATTTGCAAAAATTCTATAATTTGAATGCAAGTTTGTTGGTTTAGATCATGTATTTGACTCCTCTTTTTAGTAAATGAGCATGAATATTATTTTATGTCATTAAAGTGAATCATTTAGATTTTACCTTAGTTTCCTTTCATTCTGGACATAGTAGACTGTTGAACGGGCCCTTAGATCGCATATACAAGATAGGTCTATCGTGCTTTACATCTAAGTCTTGGCACATCGCCCTAGTTAGATACTTTTATTTTTTATACCTGCTTCCTTTTCTCATTCAAAACCCCGGTTATAGAAGAGTCGACTTCTTTAAATCCGGAGGTCACTTAGTTTAGCGCAATAGGTCCCCCCTTTAACTGAGTTTCCCACAAAAGGTTGTTACCTTGCCAATTTTTGGCATCAACAGTTTCTTTTTTCTTGGAACGCTCGGTGGGACCCTTTCTTAGATATACAAAATCGTCAAGATGTACAAGTCATCGGTCATACCTGAACTCGCCTAAGTAGAGTTTTTAGATCCCAACCATAATGTTGGTCACAAACCGAAATTATGTGGCCTAGGACGTCGAAAGTCCCCTTGTCGCCCCAGTTGCGCTTGTCGTATGGGTCCCTATCTCAGTCTCTGCTCTCAAATTTATTCCAAATTTCACCAGAGATATCTCAGGAACACCATCTGAACATCTTCAAGATGTGGCAGATGTGTGTCTAGTGCATGGAGTCACAAATTAGAACATAGCCCTGAGACTGCTTGATGCTTCTTTGCGAGGAAAAGCACTAGATTGCTATCGCAGCCTACCAACTAATACTATCAGTACCTGGGACGAGCTCGGGGATCCATTTTATGAGATATTTTCTAATGATGGAGACAGGTCTTCGCTGTATCACCAGCTATCAACTATCAAGCGAGCTCCATCTGAAGCCATGACCGATTTCAACACCCGATTCCATACAACCTAGAAAAGAATCCAGAATGTTATCCGACCATCGGTCGAGTTAGCATTTATGTTCTACCTAAAATCCATTAACATCGACATCTCCATGGTGATCCAGTCACTTGGCGAAACTACATTACCAAATGCATACAACATAGCAGTAAAGGCGGAGAACAACCTAATTGATGCTGGGAAGTTGACACCTCGACCCATTATGTCAATATTCCTGGAAATATCGATTTCTACTCAAGAGATGCCATCTACCAGCACACCCGTGCCTCCTCCTTCTATGTATACATATCCAAGCGTGCCACAAAATGTTGCTTCTACATCTGGTGCTTCAAAGGAAGAAAATATGGTGCTTCAAAGGAAGAAATGAGCGACATAAGGGAGATGTTACGAAACTTGACAAATGAAGTAACCACTATAAAGCATAACCAGGCTGCCCCTCCAAGACCATACTACCAAGGCTATCAGGGTGGCAAGCCCTCCTACCAACAAAACCAATACTAGGGCGCTGCACGCGCAAATATGTCAACTCAGACAAATAACCAAATGGTGTCGGTGTCGACTCCGCTGGGAGTCGCTCAAACTACTACAAGCAGAGAGCTAACCGTAGGACAGAACAATCTCACCGAAGACTTCAATCCCTGGTGTTATCCCTGTGGTGATGCTTATATGCCTCGAAATTGTCTGCGTGGTAATTTATAACAGAAAGTTGCGGAGCAACACAGCCAAGGAGTGGCGAAAAATTTAGGATATACATACGACTCTCACCAAATGAAGAATGTGATTCTCACTGCACAGATGCATGGAATTCCCTCAGAGCAAGAAAACAACATGTCTCCTGACCATGCTCTCCTCTCATTCATGAAAGGAGAGGAAGCAATGTTCACTTATGAAGCATCTACATCGACGACCCCATAAGTGCAATCTAACTACAACACTCGATCAAAGAGGAGATTCATAGGTGAAACAATCAATCCATAGCCTAGGAATGTCTCAAACTAACCCTTTGGCCCTTCTACAATCGCTCCAAAGCCACAGTTGCACAAAGAAATTATCATCACCAAACTGAAGGAGCAGAAACCTCCAAATCCGCCACCCTTCAATGTGGTGGAACAATTGAATAAATCTTCCACTAATGTATCCATTTGGGATATTTTAGCCATTCCAAAACATAAGTCGTTACTACAGAAGGCCCTGCAAAAAGATACGGTTGAACTATCAATAAGACAGACTCCCGAAATCGTAACAAACGCTATGCCTCCAGCCAAAGTTCTTGCTAATACTACGGAGGAGTCTCTGAACAGGGCTAAAAGAGAGAAGCCGAAACCTAAGCCTTTCTTCTTGACCCTCATTGTAGGGAAGAAACAGTTGCACAATTCCATGATTGACTCTGGTGCTAGCACCACAGTCATGCCCAAGCAAATAGCTGAAGCCTTAGGGCTCAGCTATGAGCCTATAAAGAGAGGAGTTATGCAGTTGGATGGGAACAAGGTCGAAACTATGGGCCTTATTAAAGACCTCCCTTTAACCTTGTTTTCATGTCCTAACATCACAGTGTTGCAAGACACCATGATCATTGAGGTTCCTCCCATGTTCGACCTCTACCTATCAAAGGAGTTTACAACGAAGATAGGCGGATACCTTTCTTTTGGATTGGTCTCACCTAATTCTCGAGACCAAGTACGGTTCTAAGATGAAGATAATATCAGAATCCTTGCATTCGGAGCACGTAGCCGATGAATCTATGATCAACTTCGAAGGCACTGATGCCTCTATTACCAAAGAAGAAGCCAGTAGCAGCGAATTGTTGGAGCATGAGCAAACAACTGAAGATAGAGCCGATCTAGAAGAAGTCTTCTTAACAGAGAACGCAGGCATCAATCCTTTCAATAATTATCATGCTACTGGTTTGGGCACCTATGTCATCTACAATGAGGATCAAGAGTTTTCGAGGATATTGAAGGATTCCATTCCCAAACAAGCCTCAGAGCTTTGGACATTGCACTTCAATGGTGAGAGATGTAAATTCGGCGCAGGAGCTAGGATATGCCTAACGTCTCCATCCAATGAGCAGATCTTTAGGTCATTCCACTTCTAGTTTACTTGCTCAAACAATGAAGTTGAGTATGAGAGTCTCGTGCAAGGGATAAGTCTCGTTGAACACATGGGTATCAAACAATTAGTAGTATTTGGAGATTCTAAACTTGTAATCAACCAAGTCAGAAACATCTCTACTACAAAAAATATTAGTATGTTGTCTTACAGGAATGGGGTATGGGACCTCATCAAAAGTTTTGAAGCTTTTAACATCCATGCTATGCCAGGAGAGCAAAATTCAGATGTGGATCGCATGGCAACGATAGGATCCCAGTTTGATCCTGTCTTCGAATTGATAGAAAATGTACACTTTATGTGAGTGATAGTCCGACCCTCCATTCCCGATAATGATGAGAGTTGGCAAGTGTTCGAAAGTGATGAACACATCGCCTCGTTCATTCAATAGTCAGGAGAGTTCGCCGATCAATTTCAACCGAAAATTGAAGAAGCATACGAAGGACATATCATCCAATTGAAATCAAATAAGCTTTCGAAGGGGTTGGTCACCCTCGAAAATTTGTTTGACTGGAATGATGCAAGGAGTAATAGAATGAAATTTGTAGAAGACTAGGCAGACTACACTGACCTTGAGGTCAAAAATGAAAGAAAGCTTAAAGTCGGGAAAGAAGTCCCACAAAATGATAAAGATAGGCTGATACACTTCTATAAAAAATATGAAGGGGTAGTGGCCTAGTCTTATGGAGACCTCAGGGGATATGATCCCCATGTCATCCAACATACCATTGAACTAACGAAAGGTGCTAAGCCTATCTGACGAAAGCAGATGCTCGTCAATCCGAAGATTAAATCCTTGATGGCACAAGAGATGGAAAAGTTGATCCAGTCCAAGATTGTCTTCCCAATCAAGCACAGTAGGTGGGTATCTAATCTTGTTCCATTATGAAAGAAGAACGAAGACATTCATCTCTATGTTGGCTTTCACAACTTAAATTGGGCGTCACTAAAGGATCATTACCCACTGCCTTCCATGGAATCAGTTTTGCAGACTGTGGCAAGTTCAAAGATGTTTTCTCTATTGGATGGTTTCTTAGGCTACAACCAGGTTCGGATTAGAGAAGAATATCAACACAAGATCATGTTCACCACCAAGTGGGGAACATTTGCATATGCCAAAATGCCTTTTGGCCTATCAAACGCAGGGTCTACCTTCCAGCGGGCAATGGATATCACTTCCAATGAACTGATCAACAAAATCATCCTCATCTACTTAGATGATCTAACCATATTTTTGAAATCTAAAGATGACCATTTTGATAACATAGAAAAGGTTTTCATAAACTTCCAAGAGTTTGGGGTGTCCCTGAACTTGAAAAAAATGTGTTCTCGGAGTACTGCAAGGCAAATTGTTGGGGCATGTAGTATCCCAAGATGGAATCGCTATTGATTCTGAAAGAGTAAAAGTAATCAGAGAACTTCCTCTTCCGGTGAACAAGAAAGGTGTACAATATTTTTTGGGGAATGTTAACTTTGTAAGTAAGTTCATCTCTGATTTTGCAGGAACAATTAGATCGATCACCCTGATGCTGAAAAAGGACCAATTATTCAAATGGACAAAAGAAGCGAGGGAAGCCTTCGAGAAATTAAAAGATGTTATTTGTTCGGCTCCTGTGTTGGCAAATCCTGACTTGTCAAAGGACATCATAATGTATGTTTTTAGTAGTAAGACAAGCATTGCCACTGTTCCAATTCAAAAAGATGATGAAGGAAAGGGAGAACACCCTATAACATTCCATTCTCTAACTTTGAAGGAATACGAGACGAACTATAACTTCGTCAAAAGGCAAGCTTTCACAATTGTAAAGGGACTCAAGAAGTTGACACCTTATAGCTTGCACTAAAGTTATTGTTTATGTCGCACATTCCAGTGTATGGGGGTACATCATGGAAGGAGAAATCACTGACAAAAGGGCCAATTGGATCACTAAGATCTTAGAATATGACATTGAAGTCAAGCCTATGAAGACTGTCAAAGGAAGAGGTTTGTGCGAGTATTTGGCACACAACGAAGAGATGGAAATTGAGGAAGAACAAGTGGAAATAGTCCTTTTAAATGAGTATGAACCTGAAGGTTGTTGTCTGATGGATAGGGTAAGATATATGCATACCGACAAGTATCCATCAAGACTTCAATCTCAAAGAAGGAGATTCTACCGGCTGCAAAATAGTGGATACTCGCTTATTGATGGAATCCTTTTCAAATAAATTTCAACGGCGTCATGTTGCGATGCGTCACCATGGAGCAAGCAAAGAAGATACTCAACTCCTTCCACAGCAGCCCAGAAGGTGGACATTTCTCTGCGAAGACCACCGCCACCAAAATTTTGTGCACTAGGTACTTTTGGCCTACATTATTCAATGACTCCTACGAAATAGTAAAAGCCTACAAAGAGTGTCAATTATACACAGGAAGAAGAAAGAATTTTCCATGCCTCTCAATCCGATAGTAGTGGATGAACCATTCGCACAATGGGGACTAGATTTCATCGAGATGATCAACCCTGCCTCTAGCGCTGGTCACAAGTGGATCCTAACAACCACCGACTACTTCACAAGATGGACTGAAGCCCTACCTGTGAAGAATGCGATACAAGCAGAAATTGTAGATTTTTTTGAAGGGATGGTAACAAGATTCAACGTGCCAAATACTATCATCTCAGACAACGCCAAAGCTTTCCTAGGCTCCAAGGTAAGTCAATTCACAATAGAACATGGCATATTTTTGAAAACCTCCTCAAACTACTACCCACAGGGAAACGACCTGGCTGAGTCAACTAACAAAAATATGGTTTGACTCATCAAAAGGATCGGTTCAAATCATGAGAAGGAATGGCATAAAAATCTTTGAACGACATTATGGGCAGACCGCATAACTCCTAAGCAAGCCCTAAAGACTTCGCCCTACGAGTTAGTATATGGGAAGGAGGCGCTATTACCAATATCTATAAAGATACCTGCACTACAGCTACTCAAATCTCTACAGATTAAAGAAAATGGAGCTATGGAAGTTCAGTTGGCTGAATTGTTGGAGGTACAAGAAAAAAGGGGAAAAGCCCTAATGGCCATGACTAACCACCAGCAAGTGGTGAAGAGATGGTTCAACAAGAAAGCTTCAGACCAAAGTCTAAAATGCAGAGACCTAGTACTAAAATTCAATAAAAGAGTTGCGAAGCTCGGCCAACATGGAAAATTTGACAGACTATGGGAAGGCCCTTTCAAAATAATTCAATGTAAACAGAATAATGCATTCGAATTGGAAAACATGGAACAAGAAGCATTGAGAATTCTGGTTAATGGAATTCACTTAAAATTATTCAATTAAGTTTCAGGTACTTCATACAAGTGTAGATATATGATTAATGTAATTATTTTCCCTTTTATGTTTTATCGGTCGGTTCTTTTTCAACATTTTCACAGTAGCGAAAAGCAGGAAAATTCATGGGACCCATTTTTATAGAAACAAAGGACATTATCACTCATATTGCAAAAATAAAAGTTCAAATGCAGAGAATTCCATAAAAGTTGTCGAGAACACAAGAATGAAGACAATAGGTTTGAAGATAGCAAGTATATTTGTTATATATATATACTTTGATAAGAAACATTGACAAAATGGCTCTGGGGCCATGCACTCAAAATATGACATTATATGAGGCTTCCTTATATATATGTATATGCAAGCTTTCTTTCAGGTATATATATACAAAAGAGAAAAGATGTTTTAATCTTCAAGTAGTTGGAGCATGGACATTGTCACCATCTGTGTGAGCATTGCCTTCATCAACTGGAATGTTGTCAGGGGCAGCAGGAAGGTTATCGCTAGCAATAGCAGGATCCAGAATAGCAGCACCAACACCTGGAACAAGCGACAAAGGGAACACAAGGTTCCTTAAGTCGATGTACCAATCTACGTCATAGAACAACACTACATTGTAGCAGCGCAATAGGAAGTGGCATGCACGGGTGACTCTCTCACGGTGTTCAACAAGCGAATGGAGCTGAAACCCACTCAGAAATGGTACCCATGGTACCACCGTATCCTCTTCAATATGCCTTCACAGGTCACTCACTACCGAAAGACCCAAACCATACATTGCATTGGTTACTGCTTCACCAAGGCCACTGAGGTACCTCTTCGGGAAAATCTGAAGCGTCAAGCGAAGTATCATAGCTTTCAGAGCCTGAATTTCAAGTAGCGAGGCAAAAAAGTGGGAGCATATATCAGTCTTCACCCGATATTTCTCTTCATACTCGATATAATCGCTGCCCAAAACCCATTTCATGGCTATAATGGCCAGTGAGTGTTTATTTTTGGTTATAAGTTTCAGGCACCTATTAGAGATCTCTCCCAGAAAATTCATTTGAGACTTGTTGCACACTAGCCTAATCGGAGTGTTCATTGTGTCAACCTCTTCTCAAAACACCTAAGTTTAGCGCTATGCAAATTTAAAACCTACTCAATCGCCTAAGCAATTATGTTATCTGAATCGCCTAATGCTTTTGCTAAATCACTAAGTATAGTTTTGTTGCTATGACAAGGCCCTTTTATAGAAACACCCGAAGTAACCTGCATCCCAAGCATGGTGATAATTGAGTTTAGCTCAAGAATCCCACCCAAAAGGCCAACTCAATTTTCTAACCCGATTGCGTTTGCAGGTATGAATTGTTGCGTGTAGGGTTAAGGAGTGGTAATCAATTAGTGTGAATTAGTGGAAAGCTTAGGCAATGGCTCATACAGATAGATGCTTAGGTGTCAGCATGTAGGCCTTTTCAAGCTCCAAAGTGGAGCACGAATCCTTCTAAAGTACTCATTACGACATCAGCCTAATTTTGCTTTCAGGGATGTTAATGGCAAGGACAAGCGAGAAGGTAAATAACAAGGAGACGGAGGCTCATTTTCCCATAAAAATCACACTGAAGGGACGTTATCTCTAACGTAATTATGAATTCTTGTCTTGTCAAAAATAGCAAGTAGTTCATTTCACGCAGATTGAGAAGCTGACGGTACATGCCGAATTAAATGCAAAAAGGCAACCGTTGCCTACCAGTTGAAGGCAAGAAATTAAAGAGAAAAGCTAAGTATCACATGCAAAAATCAAATAGAGTATAAAACTTCTTATGCATCGAAAAGACTTAGGCAAACAAAATTATTAAAGAGCCAGGTGTGATGTAATTTTGCAACCAGAGAAGCCGAACGCAAGAGTAGTCACGGAGAATTCATTGCCCCAATGTAAATTAAACCTGAAGCGAAAGGTTGTCTGGATTTGAAACCAAAAACCTTGCGTTGTGTTTTAGGTTCCATTTATACCGCTTTAGTGTGCTTTCTGGGTAAAATTTTGCAAGTTATGGCAACTGCTCAAAGTCCTTAGGCCAAGGCACAAAAGGAGGAGTCCCAGAGTTTATTTAATATCATGCATGCGGAACTAGCCACCAGAGTCTTCGAGGATGCCTCTTATGCTTCGCCTAGAATTCCAGAGAAGTTGACTTGGAAAAATATGCGAGTTGCAAAGAAGAAAATCCCTCACAAAGATAAGTAACGAATTAAAGAAGAATGGGAAAATATTCATGACCCCATTCTTGCAAAAAATCCCAAATCACTAAGGGAAGCAACCTATGAGAGGATGAGAAAGAATAGCGACCTGAAAGCCTTGGCGTAGAAGTGTTGGTACAGTGGGCCTCCACAATATATGGTCTCACTCATGCACTATTGCCCTGAATTGGTTGACAAGGCCCTCAAACATTTCAACCTAGACACTAGTACCATTGAGGGTCGGGAGGTGAGCGTGTTTATATGCAAGGAGGCTATTTGGAATATACTTTGTATCCTTGAGTTTCACTCCAAAGTGCCTAAAATGGAGAATTTCACTCCATCAAAGGGGGAAAACTATTGGAGGACCAAAGACCTTGCGCTAAATTTCTACAGCACAGAGACTCAAA
Source organism: Sequoiadendron giganteum (assembly GCA_007115665.2). Taxonomy (NCBI): domain Eukaryota; kingdom Viridiplantae; phylum Streptophyta; class Pinopsida; order Cupressales; family Cupressaceae; genus Sequoiadendron; species Sequoiadendron giganteum. Next base: position 236,786,877 of record CM021101.1, read on the forward strand.
ACTCAGAGAAGCTCCTAATAAGCCAATGCAGATCCCAGTGACACATAAGGGCTTCAAGGATGATATGAAGGATGCTTTCACTATGATGGCGTTTGTTTGTGGCCTAGACACCAACAAGGAAGTCTAGGAGTTTTAGCTTGATTTAGGTTTCCAATTACGCAGGCAACATTATTTTTTATGGCACAATTTTGCTGAATTCCTCATCCAAGAGATGCTCAACCAAATAGCATAGTACTAGCTTCAACGAAGGTTCAGGTTCCCATCCTTTCTCGCACATATGTTCTTGCATCAGAATCTTGACTTCTTCCATAACTGTCTAGGGCTCTTGATTTTTGAGGAAAATCAGAGGAGGAAGTCAGTTTCCACATGGACTCCCCTTCTCTCTGAGACATTTGACTATTACGCATTTTTGAATTATTTCTTATATTCGATTCTGTAGAATTTAAGAAGAGACAACACTGCCTTGTGGTTCAACTCGAACCAAACTGAGTTCATGCAAAACTTCACTCCAAAGTGTGACTAGTTCCTAGGGGAGGACTTCACGTTCGTTCAATTGCGGGGTTTCACCGGTGAGACCTTATGACTTCCAGCGTGTCTTATAGATCGGGTACTGGCGCTTGAAGTATTCCGCTAGGTATCAATTATGGATGTCACCTTTTGCAGCAAAAAAGCAAAGAAGAAGGGGTTTCTCAAATGCCCGAAGTCCTACAAAACTATAGTCATGTCAAAGAGAAAGGCTCACAACGTCCTAGAAGAGAAGTTGGCTCATTTGGGGTTGGTGTGTATTTGTGATAAATGGAAATACAACCCCGACGACGACTTGACAAACAAATATTTCAAGGTGAATCATCAACCCCGACCTTACTGGGAGAAGTGTCAGAATCCAATGACGGATGCAAACTAATTTATCGTTGACCTAGCGTACATCCCTATTGAAGGTGGTAGGCCCCCTTGGCTCGATTTCTACCTCTCCACTGCGCAATATGATAAGACAAGAAAAATGGGGACTACTCTCTCCAAAAATTTGCTAAATAACTATAGCTGGAAGGAGAAGGCCAATGATTTATGGATATATCGTCAGGAGACCCGACAAACTAAGGCTCCATATGATAGTTTGGAGATGGATGACAAGTTCGATAAATTATGGAACGATGAGCATCTAGATTCTGACAAAAGTGGTGAAAAAGACTCCAGTTTGGAGTTGGTCGAATCGCAGTCCGACGAGGGAGCAGAACCAGAAGCGCAGACACAAGACGCCTCGATGCAACAAAAAGGAAAGGCCATAAAGCTACCTAGTAAGGTTTCCTCTAATGCACGGGTGAACATATCAAGTGCGAGGTCTTGACTGACTCGTACCTGGATCACAAGGAGGACCAATGCAACCTCTCTACAACAATATGAAACCCTAGCGGTAGGAGACTCATCGCCAACAAAACGACAATGAGTTGAGGCATCATCTGGAGAGTGTTCGCAGGACCTTGAAGCAAGTGAAGAGCCGATGAAGGATGAAGGACAACAATCATCTGCCTCGTAGGTATCTTTCGCTCCCTCTTCTCTGGTTTCACAAACCTTAGTTGCCCCTGTTGTGTCTACGACACCTTTTATTTCATAAGTCGACCAAAGCATTTTGACCTCTTCTCCAATGATAGCAAGGGGTTTCACACAATTCTCTCATGTGCCCCCTTTTTCCCTTACTCCTTCATAGAACCTCACACCATTCGCTTTGGCCCATTTCGCATCCTAGAGTGTCACACACTTTGTCCCCTTTTTCATTGATACATCTCTTGCCTCAGCAATGACAGAGCCGATCCACTCTTCCCAGCAGTTAGAAACCGTCACGACTCCGCTTTCTGCAAGTCCTCCTACTTGTCCTCAATTAAAGTATTGGAGTATCCCTCCTTTTTTGCCTCAGACAGTTAGTGTACCAAAGAGGAAGTCTCCCTGTACCGCCACCCTTTCATTTCCTTTTTCCCTTCCTCTCAGTGCACCTTTCACCGGTGAACTCATCAAGTCGCCCTCTGAATTCTTGTCTAAAGGTGATAAAACTAGACAAGCACGAGAAAAAGGATCCCACAAGCAAAGAGCTAAAGATGCTAAGAGACCGGTGAAGCTAAAAATACAGACTATTTTTCATGAGGCTCAACAATTGCTACATTTTATGACCATGTACCCAACTGCCAACAAGCCACAAGGAGAAATGCAACCAGATGACTACAACATGTATGCCATTGAGCTCAATTTAAGAATAGCCTAGCCTCAAGACAAGGTGGAGCTCATGGAGGAGACGCAGCGAGTGGTGACCATCAGTTTTCTTAAGACCAATCGGCAGCTGAATAAAAAAGAAGAGTTGAAGAGCATAAAGAGTAGATTCAAGGTCTTGCTCGCCAAGGAAAAAGCTAAAGAATCTAAATACAAGCGCTTATCCCAACAAGTGGAGATAGAACAAGCAAAGCTCTGAGAAGAACTAGCGAAGTTTCATTCCCTCGATCCTAACTTGATTGTTGAGCTGCAACAAAAGAACAAGGAGTATCAGGATCAATTAGTAAAGCTGAAGCAAGAGATGCGACAAAATGATGAAGATTTTTGTCACTAATGCACTCAACTAGAGAAGCAAATACAACAAAAGGATACGGATTTCAATATCCATCGAGCTCAATTAGAAAATGAAATTATAGAACTAAATTCTTTATTGGAACAATAAGCAGCAAACAAGGAGCGGGTTGAAGCTAGTTGGGTCACGAAATCACAGATTCTACAAGGACGACTCACCATGGCGAACCAAAATATTGTGGAGCTAACACATGATATGGAGCAAAAGGATGCGAAGATTTCATTATTGAAAGACTCTGCCTCAACCCATGTCAATCAAACATGCCTTCTTCAGGCGGCCCAATAATTGTATGTCTCGTATTGGGAAAGGGTGAAGGATTTATGCCTAACTCTACAACCAACGCTCCGATTTATGGTAGAAGCAATAGTCTTAGGGAGAGAGGTTCGTACAAAAATCAGGAATTTCTCTCAATCAATCACCAAAAATGTTCTGGAGGCCAAAAATTATTAGACAGGCTATATCAGGTCTCAGACAAAGTCTTGGCAGGTGTAGGGATTGAAGACCGAAAATCTGCTACTAAAACATCTAATCGGTTCATCCATTATCACAAAGTTATCCTGCATACCAATGAGTGTGCCACCAAATTGGATCAGATCATGAGCAGCATGCGGGCCAAGTTTGGTCACCTAACTTAAATGGGCTTACCATCTCCATTTCTTGAAGACGATTCAGTGGCCATAGCGGAGCATATGGCAACAAAAATCGAGGAGAAGCAATACGACTCGTCTTCCTTTCAAAGTTTCAATCAGCCCCTTGTTGTAGGAGATATTAAGATTATCACTCATCGCACAACTTCTTTTTCAACTTGAATCCTGGGCCGGTATATTTTCGGCGCTGCCTTACAAAGAATTTATCAATCTGCATGGAGCGCAAGAGAATTTGCGCAACATATTGACTCCATTCGAAGATGAATGGCTGCCTCTTCAGACCGCCCTCTCTAAGCTCTGATCACACCGCTTGATGGATAAGTCTCTAGTCCACAAGCCAAAAATTTTGGGTTCCTCGTTCCGTAGGTGAAATGCCCCTGATAAGTTGCCAAGACCTGTGAATACAAAATTCCCATGCTCCCTTCGAGTAATTCTATTTTGCCTAAGTTTCAGCCACACCCTCCTCTAAAGAAAAAGCAACATCGAGCTCCTTTCACAAATTTTCATTGCGAATTCCGCCACTTGTCAACCAAGCGCTCCTCGAAAGGTTTCCTCCTCTCACCTTTCAAAAGCTTGAGTCGTGCTTCCACGTGTCAGCGATTCACAATCTTATGTGTCCCTTTGCATTGCTCTCCTTTCAGGTCCCGATCGACAACCATGTAGTATTTGTCCACGCACATTCTTTGGTGGCCCCCACCTTCAGCGTAGTACGTTCGAAGACCTCCACGTGTCTTCACATTGTAGGTTTTCCATCGCTTAGGGGGATGAACGAGCATTGGCCCCAACTGTTTGCCATGTGATCTTCCAAAGACTTCCTCGTAAAGGGAAACTGAGTAGGCGACAACCTATCACCAACTGAACTATTTTGTAACTGTTACCATGATTGAATGGCACGTGTCAACACTATGGCCTATTGAGACCACTTCCATCATTCACAGGGGATGCATCCGGCTCTAGGGCATCCTCGTTCATGGCTCAAATCTTTTCGGTTGCAACGACAAAGGGAAAATCATTGCTAAATGCATCATTGCTCATGATCGGAGGATATTTTCTGTTATTGACTCACCGAGCTGGGTTTTCACTATAAATACTACTTATTCATCGAAGAAAAGAGTTCATATTTTTGAGAAGAAAATATTGGTAGAAGAGTCAAGCCTTTACCTCTTTTTATATTATTTTAAAGACTTGCAGACTGTGCCATTGTTCAACCATTCTGTTTTCTTGAAGATTTTGATAATTTTTTACTGTGCCGTTGTGGTGCTAAATGTTTCATTTACAAAACTTCTATAATTTGAATGCAAGTTTGCTTGTTTAGATCATGTCTTTGACTCCTCTTTTCAGTAAATGCACATGAATGTTATTTTATGTCATTAAAGTGAATCATTTAGATTTTACCTTAGTTTCCTTTCATCTTGGACATAGAAGATTATTGAACAAGCCCTTAGATCACATCTACAAGATAGGTCTATTGTGCTTTACATCTAAGTCTTGGCGCATCGCCCTAGTTAAATACTTTTATTTTTTATACCTACTTCCCTTTCCCGTTCAAAACCCTAGTTATAGAAGAGTCGACTTCTTTAAAATCTGGAGGTCACTCAGTTTAGCACAATAGGTCCCCCCTTTAATTGAGTTTCCCACAAAAGGTTGTTACCTTTTCAATTTTTGGCATCAACAATATGATTACTAGAATTGTTATTATAATCTCAAGCATAGAACCATAAAAAAAACATTCAAATTCTAAACTACTTTAATAAAGAAGAGATCTTTTATTGTTGTTTCGACATTATAATATTTTACATATTTTGACAAGTAGTCATTATTAAAATATGAAACCAAGTGTCTCAAGTCGATGACATTGTGTCATCATTATATAACCAATTATGCATGAAAATAGGAGAGTAGTTTACTCTTGTGGTTTAAATTCAAGGACTTGAACAAGTGGCAGATGTCAAGTCTCAAGTTGTTACGAGAACGTAACATGGGTGTTCAAAGTCAAAAAAGTATGACCAACCTAGACATTTATTGATTTAGTAAGTCATTATATTATGATTGAGTAACTTTATGAAAAGTCAAATCAATTAGTCAAACAGTTAGTTTGAGTTAAACCTTAGGTCAAGGTGGTTTCCAAGTCGAATTAGAGGTGTGTGAACATATGACTCTACTTTTTAAGGAAGTGATTGAAATGTTTCAAAACTTTAGCCAAAGTAATGCAAAAGTCGTTGCTTTCATTGGTCAGTTCACCATGATCCAAATTGCATAGCATGTCAGATTGGTCATACTTAGTTAAATAAGTCTGAAGTTGTATGGCCGATTGGTTATGTAGGACACAACATTAAAAACTCAAATGATATAATTTTGTGTTCCTTAGTCTATACTCTTCATGAAGGGTAGGGCCACTTCTAGTTGGAAGGTGTGTGAGGGATCGCCAGTCTATGGTTAGAGGTAAAACACTCGAGTGATGCTCTCCCTCTTGCAGACAACAATGCCAAGGCCTGTGAAATAAACAATTGTCTAGATATGGAAGACTTGACCTTGTAACTATATTGTAATATATAAATTTGTATACTTGAATTTTTATCATGTATCAAATGTATTGAAATGTTTTATCTCATTTTCAAAGTTAAAATGTAATGAAGTTTAAATTCAAAAGTTGTTTTATACTTTCATAATTGAAAAGTGCAATAAATGATGTATGAATCTAAGAAAAAAAGTTGCATTCCTAATTTTTAGCAAATGCTTTATTTTTATTCTATGGTAAAAACCAAAGTAATTCCTTTGTAGTATGATTTAGTTTGTTACAGTATGGTATAAGGGTTGAGACATAGATCGTTTCTAAACAACTTTGGAAAAATGAATACCCCTCAATCTGTAGCTCTCAACCAAAGAGGTATTAGCATAGACTCATGCTCATGTATCGCATAACAAAACAAAATTATAAATGATATAAAATCCTCCATAAACATAAACAAAACAAAAAATAAATTATTTTTAAAATTTTTTATTATAAATATAAGTTATTTTTAACGATATATGTTACATATTTTATATTTTTTTAAATATTAAATTTGAATATATCTATTAAGAACTAGAAAAGCAATGATCAATCAAATAAATTTAAGGTATCAACCATCTTAAAACTAGTATTAGAGAATGTCTCTTAAAACTAATTATAAAACTATTAAGAATTAGATAAACAATGATCAAACTAAAAAAATCAAAGTATCAACTATCTTAATTATTTTCTTTGCATTCAATACATAAACACACACACAAGCCTCTTAACTATTCTTGATTAATATTGAGATAACTAATAACACTACAACTATATTTTGAAAAAAGGACCCTTGTCTCATTAACTCACTTGTACATGAGAATGTAATAAAAATAATTTAAAAAAAGGAAAATTAATATAACCTACTACAATAGAGTAGAATTTCTTAATGTTTACCCTTAGTAAGTGTACTAGCTTCTCTTATGTGATAGTGTCACTCTCAATATTAGTAAGAGGAATAAAAGCCTCATTATGAGACAAGGGATGGGATGTCACCAAGTCCCTTGATTACATTTAATATTATTTCTTAGATAATAGCAACAAGGCAAGGAAAAAATAAACCATTCGCTCATGCCTTATTTTTTCTCTCAATCTCATGTTTCTTGTATTAGTTGCTATATTATCTCTCATCCACTCACTTGATTTTGTGTCTACACCACCTTATAGTTGTTACAAGTTATGAAGCTTGTGGCATTATTTTATTATAGTGAAGGTGAGTAAAAGGATGATGGACTCATGGTCCTACTAGCTATTGAAAATGAATGATTTGAATTCCATATATCATGTTGCCTATGACATCCTTGATGGTTTTATAGGTTTGCAACTTGTTTCATACGTTAAGTAGTGTTTCACTCGACTACTCCATAGTGGATTGAGTGTTCCTCTTTTTAGTATATCTTTCTTCTTGGTTTTTAAATCATAATGTTATGGCTAAAGAAAAACAATCTCCTAACAAAATAACTATTAGAAACTAAGGTGTCAATATAGGCTTCACTGCATGACTATAGAAACAAGATAATGCTTAACGTTCTACTTTTATGTTTCTATTTGATGGTCTTTGAGCAAGAGAGGATATGTCTTATGCTTAATGTTCTAATTTTATGTTTCTATTTGATGGTCTTTGAGCAAGAGAGGATATGTCTTTAGGAACACTATATTAACTAGTTAAACACTCATTGTCTTAGTTGACTTTGATTAGATGGACTCTTTGAACCTTGGTATTATAGTATAAATTATATTAATTATTTTTGGGTAGTGGTACTTTGAAAAAGTAGTTTCCTCTTTTAAGGATTAAAAGTACATACGGTCCTACACTTCTAGCTTTTTGTTTTACACCACTTTGTGTAGTTGTCTTTAGTACATGCTCCTAAAGCATGATTTTGACTAATTTGGTGCTTCTACTAACTCCAATTTCTAGTTAACTCCAAATAACAAATTTCTTAACCACTTCTTAGACATTTTTTAGTTCTCATATTATTACTTTTTATTCCTAAGTCAAATATATATGTGTGAAAATAGCCTAAATTGTATCCACATTATAAATTTGACTCTTGTGTTCAAAATCCAAATTTCACCCTAGGCTCAAACTAACTCAATCTTAGCTATCCATTTTGTAAAACTCACACCAAATTTTTTGAATTGTGTGTAGATAGGTTATTTATAAAGGACATAATTCCTTGCAATAGTGAAAATTGCATACTCTATAGCTTTGTTATTATATTCTTGTGCCTATTTAACCTAGTCTCATTTGTGTATGTTTTCATGTTGTTTTGACCCTTATCCCTAGCCCAAGATTTCCCTAGTCATCCATGTCCTCTTTCCCTTCTCGTTCTTATGGCTTTGATTATTTTTTCCCATGTTTTCATTTTGTTTAACTTTTATTCTCATGTTTATGTCTATATCGCCCTCCTTAATTTTAATTTAATTAACCCCATCTTTCCACTTCACAAAACCATTAAATGTTGGTCCTATCCCCAACCTATGTCAAAATGATCACTTTGTCCCTATTAAAACATGCTTTCTCAAGCTTACACATGTTAAAACCCACCATAAGGTGGCCCCCTTCAATCTTAAGGTTTCCTACAAAATTGGCTTCCCACAGTTGGCCACATACTAGGCTAGCCTTGACATTTTACTTCCATGCCAGCAAATTGAAATGTAGAGTTATTGATTGGTAGGGATTCCCACAAACTACAATTCTATTATTTATTTACGTTAGCAATATCTTTAAATCAAGCATTCCTCACCTCATCTTTATGTAGGAAAATTGAAATTTTGATTTGTTTGTATTGTTTAAGCTATCTCTACTCATAAAAAACAATTCCACATAGTTTTAAGAAAATAAAGCAATGAGCTAGCTTCACCTCCAATCTATGATATAATTTTTATTAGGCTCCCAAATATTGTTGCAACAAAATTTGTATCACTAAGCAACTTATTTCTAGGATTTTTCATGGATGAGCTAATTCCACTTATGGATTTCATTTAATTTTTATGTAATTATTTGATTTTTTGCATGTTCTTTATCCTCTCCCTTCCCTCCATCCATTTCAATCATCCTCATTCATTTTCTTTTCCATTTGATGTCACTATTCTATTTCCTACTCCCCCCCTCTCCAATGTCAAGTCCTCGTTTGTGTGTGTCTCATATTTCCCTATTTATTTCAAAAACCCTTGTAAACCCCCTTTTTTTATAGGTTACCTTGTTCTTCTCCATCATCCTTTGACCCTCATATTTCCACTTTACTTTTTAAATTGTTTTTCCATTACCTTTTGTCTTGTCTTTGTGTGGTCATTCTCTTGTTTACCCTCTTTGAGTGTTGCTAGTCATTTTCTCATCAAACCCACATCTATGTGCTTCAAGCATGTGTTTTCCCCCTTCTCATTTCAATCCTCTTTGAAACCATATTACTTATTTTTCTTTCTGTTGCCACCTTGTTAAATAAGTTTATCTTGCTCCTTTTGTTTGTATTATTTTTAGTACTCATTATCATCATTACTTAGGTTGTACTTATCTAAGTTTTCAATATGAATGATTTCATTGTATAGATTAGTTTATCAACTTATTTAACAATATATATTGAAGTGAATCAAGTATAATGTCCCATGAGGGGGATAACTAATAAAAAATCCCCTATAGCCATTTATTTTACAAGATTTACATTCACATTATTAGCTTGCAATTCATTTACAAAGAAATCAAAACACTTCCAAAATTAGCTGATGAAGGAGAGTATCCCTTATATATAATGAAGAAGATCCCCTAAAAGTCATAGATGACTTTAAAACAAGATCAAGGCCACCTTAGGAGGTCAAGGCCACCCCTTTACTTGTCACACAAGGTTGAGATTATCCATCAACCTTCTAGTTCTTCATATGAGGCCCAAAATAGCTATTTTTGAAGCGCTTTTTTTCATAGGTCCATAATAGTATTTAAAGTTGATATATGATCAAAATTATAGTTTTTTAGGAAAAATTTATTCATTTATTGTATTTTTTTTATTTGTATCTCTATGATTTGGGCATAGAAAGTCTATTGCAAGGTTTGGTACTTCCCTTGCAAGTCAAGAGATTGAATCATTTGGGACACTTATATATGTTTTTTTTCAAAACAAAAGTGGCACGCCACTATATATTATTATATTATAAGTAAATATTTTTTACAAATCTTGGTTCAATGAGCATACCGGCAGGAAAGAGCCAGGAAGAAAACCTTTGATTATAGCTTGTAAAATTTGAGAAAAAGAAACTAGCCTATATGACCAATTAAATTGATCATTTTACAATGCTTACGTTTTTACAATAATCTGCAAATTTATCTACTGAAGCTTATAAAGTTGGTAATTACAAAAAGTATACTCCTCAAAAGGACTTACATATAAGCTTTAATCAACAAAAAACTTGTTTGTGTCATATGTCTTCATTTGCAGCGTTCTGATTTTCATCAGTTACTTGTCAAAATTCTGGGATCGATTTTCTGAAAAATAACCAAAAAACTAACACTTACAAAAAAAAAAACTTTGCTCATTTTACTCTTCCATCAACATGATTTACATCAAATTATCTCCTTGTTCTTCATTTCCTTCATCCATATTCTGAGAGTTTAAATCAATATTCATATCTGGAACAACAACCATGTCAACCCTTTTGTTTAAACTTAAACCCCTTGATTTTATGGCAAAGACATGTTGTGGAGCAGATTTTGAGCTATACCTTGTGAACTTGTGTGTAGAGTGCTTGATTGGCGCTACAAAAGAGGAGTTGCATGATAACAATTATGATGTAGCAAAAAAGAAGTATAGTGGTATTTTTCTCTAAAAACCTCAAACATTTCCCTTCCCAAATGATGACTATATCTTGTTAAGGCTCTATTTAGATGACTAGGATCAAAGAACTCTAGAGAAAGCTTAAGAGCATCATAAACATTTACAAAAGCTTTGTTGTGTGGTAGAAAATGTGGAGGAAAAATACCACCCACGTAACCTTCTCCCAGAGAAGACATACTTCTGAGCACAGACCAGAAGAGCATCATTTTACAAAAATATCTCATTCACCATTTTTTCTGCAATGACAGTCACTGAATCTAGACATTGAAGGATGTCCATTAGATTAGAAATGAAAATTGAGAGGATATTTGAAGGAAAAATCACCCTTTTGGCTTTTTTCTGTAGGATTTTAGCCCTAATAACACATTTAAGTCATCTAAAATCACAAGGACAACAAAATTTAAACACTGTTTGCAAATGTTGTTCTTCTATCTTACCAGAAAACAAAGTCTCCCATCTTTGCACCAGAAACCACATTTTGTAATTCTTTGGGCGATAATCCATTTCCAAAAACTTCAAACAGCTTCGCAGAAAAGAAGATTAAAACTGATGTAAATAAACAAATACTATAGCCCAGATATATAGGCGCAAGCTTGTTTAATACCAAGAAATAGTCATATCTTGCTTTGCATCGTCCTTTGAAAGTGACTATTAACACATGCTTAAGTATCTCCATAATATTTGAAACTTAAAACCTTTTATTGCAAAAGATTCTAAGCGTACTCACCATTATGAAAATTTACTTTAAAATTTTCATAGCAATCCACCTGTTCGGATAGTATAAGCATTTGATGTTTATCATATGCCGAGATGTTTAATCCATACGTGCCAAAATACATTATGGGCAGCTGAAAGGGAAATTATGAGTACTAAAGAGTACTTAATAGAGTAACATGTCATTAAAAGGATTACACTACCCTGTAAGCAAATCTGATCTTACCTTGAATCTTGAAAAGATAGCATGACGTTATATGATTCCAAATATTATTGACATGATTCCCCAAACTTTTCATGCCCATAAACCTGTGCAGAGGTTTTAAATTAAGTTATTTTTTATTTTCCATTGACATGACCACTTGCCACATCATTACCAACACAACACAAATCTTATCCAAGCTTGTTGTTTTAGGCAACAAAAGAAATGGATTATAAAGACCCAACTATTTTTCATATAAACTGTGAAATGCCAAACCACACATGTAACTACCAAATACAAATGTGCTAGTAAGAAAAGCGTCATTGATTTGCACGCTTGTTGCTTACTTTTCTAGATAACTTATATGAAAGTTATCAGACAAATATTTGAAAATGTAACTTGAACATACACATTTGTACTTGACAATTACATATGCGATTCCATAATTTGACATATCTTTTTGAAATAGAGAAACCCAAAACTCAGATATACTATTATATGGAAATCCAAATAATATTTATATCTTATTGAAAACTTTCAGATATAACTATGATAAACCATCAAATATTTTCCTCTTTTGCAATTAATGCTTCCAAAGCAGGATGGATTTTACCAATTTCAACCACATGCGTTGCTTCCTTTTCTGTTTGATCACACCCTAAATTGGCTATAAAGTTAGCAGCCATATTACCTTCTCTATATGTATGTAAAATTTGAAAGCTACCTATTTTATCAAGCATAGCCCAAATTTATTTAACAATATATTCCAACTTCCAATTTTGGATTTTTCGATCCCGACAGGCATTGATTAAAATGAGTGAATCAACTTCAATCTGAACTTTTGGGATTTTAAGGCTGAGAACTAATTTTAACCCTTGCAAAAGAGCTTGTGGCTCAGCAACATTGTTAGTTCCAAACACCAAATTGAAAGATTTAGCACATAAAACTAACCCCTTATGATCCCTTATTATCACCCCAGCACCAGAAATTCCTGGATTCCCTCTAGAGGCTCCATCAAAATTTAACTTAAAAAACCCCAAAGGAAGAGAAATCCAAGCAATAGCAGATTTGTTTAAATTTTTACAAACATGATGAAGATTACCTTTGAAAGGCAGAGTTAGGGGAGACCATGCTAGCAGCATTTTAGAATCCCAATCTGAAAAAATTGAGCCAATATGTTTAGTTTTAGACACAAATGCATTAATAGTTTTAGAAATTGAGTTTCCCAATAATACCAACATATGATCAATATTCAGTTTTTCCTTCCTAAAGATGCATTTGTTTCTTTCCCACCAGATAGCCCATAGAACTGAAGAGGGAATAATGACCTAGATGCTAGCAAAAAAGGATGAAGAATAAAGCTGAGGCCAACTAGAAAATAACTTCCAAATAGTATTTGGCAAAGCTGACCGCCAATTCACTTTTGACATAACAAACAACCAACAAGACTGGGCTATTGGACACAAAAGAAAAAGATGATTCATATCTTCTAACTCCTAATCACAAAGCAAACATTTAAAAGGAGCATAAATTTTTAACTTTGCTAATTTTTCACTTGTTAAAATTTTATTTTGAATGGCAAGCTAAGAAAAGCATCCTTCTTTAAGCAGAAATTTTGAGTTCCAACAAAATTTATAAGCTCTTTGGTCTGGTACTTGAGAAATAACTTGAGACAAAGATTTATATCCCTCTTTAACAGAATAACTACCAGTTTTAGCTTTAGACCAAATAAGCCTATCTGGAGTGGATGAAAAATAAATTGATCTCTCACCAAGGATTGATGTAATTTGAACTTTATGGATCTCATCTATTGATTCATTTGTGAATTCTTTCCACTTGATTTTACCAGCCAAAGAATCAACATGTTGAACATAGTCTTTCGCTTTTGGACCCCAATTTTATGTCAATAAAGTTATAGTATTACCAAAATTGCAAATTTTTACTAAACTTTGATAACCATTCCATGAATATTTCCAAAAAAGGGCTTCATTACCATCATTTACCTCCCAAGTTAAATGAGGTAAGATGAGATTTCTGTAGGAAACTAGGAAGTTCCACATTGTTGAACCCGAAGGAGGGTTAGAAACAATAAATATTCTTGATGACCTTTGATTATCCAAGTACTTACTTTGCATTAAACGACACCACTTCAGAGAAGGTTTTGCATACATATGCCAAACCATTTTAGCACCTAACACCAAGTTCCTTTCTATCAAATTGTGAAGGCCTGCTCCACCTTTTAACTTTTCTAAACACATTGTTTCTAGTGAAATCAAAGGAATTTTCTTTTTTCTATCTACATTGCCAGACCATAGGAATTGTCTGATAATTTTCTGAATTTGAAAACTGATGGACTTTGGAGCTTTCAAAACAAACATATAGTAATTAGGTATCGATGATAGCACATTTTTTACCAACAAGATTTTCCCTGCAAGAGATAACCATCTCCCTTTCCATGAAGTAATTTGGCTTGAATACTCTGAATAATTTTATGCCAATAAGAAACCTTGTTTTGACCTGAAAAAGAATGGAATTCCTAGATACTTACTTCGCAACTGATCTTGTTTAAAGCCAAATAACTTTACTATACTCTTCTTTGTTGAAGGCTTTGTTGGGGATAAGGAGTCCTATTCTGTCATCAAGATTAGCATCTAAGACAACAATGCCTTAGTGATTTCAATTCAAAATCACAACAAAGACACAAAACAGCTATGCCATAAAGTGGAAGCAGGCACAGATGATCACCCATTGATCCAATTGAGGAAAGTGAATGCAAAACAATAGACAGATTCAACACAAACAAATAACCATGAAAGACAAACATGATGACATACAGATATACGTGGGGAAAACCTTTTCGGGTAAAAAAACCCCACCTCCAAAATATTCAACTCACTTGTATTATTCAATAACAAAAAACCAATTACAATACAAACACAGAGCTATGCTCTTCAGGATAATACATCTTGACCATCTGGAGAATGAAGGCAAGCAACAAAACTAGAACCTTCATGTAGTTCCAATGACATCTACATAGATTCCCTTCAGCTCCTCATAACAAACTGTCACAGCTAGCCTCACGGCCAACCCAATTACTCGGCCTCACAACAGGTTCACATTGTTGCAGAACTGAGAGACAGAGTGTTCTCAGTTACAATTCCTTAGCATATTGCTCGAACACACTCACCGCCTCTCTCTCTCAACGACTCTCTCTTTGCCTCTGCCGTGCACATGAGATTACTTAATCTCTTTCCATGCGCCCACATGTCCATCCTGTCTAAATAGTCAAAACCATCCTCAGGAAATCACAGACAGATTTGCCCATGTCATCCTCCTTGCATCGAGCCACCCAGGCACACATCCGATCTGCACATATCTCCTTTTCCTCGATCCACCGAGGCAATAACTCCTTGCCATAATCGGGTTCCTATTCGCCACCTAGGGTCAGCAACAATAACTGCTTTTTGGCTTTTAGCCAATCAACTTGCTAAGCCGAGCCACGTGTCCATCATCCATTCATTGGTCACTCTGACAGTCAAGTCCAACTCGGTCAACCAGCTCCGAGCCCATCCGAGCTCATATCACGTTACCGTTGACCTCATCACCACTTGTCGCGGTAAAGCGATGAGCTCGATTGAGCTCACCCTTCACTTCACAGCACTACCGCTACCCGGTCAGGCCCACGTTACAGTATGGTGGTAACCGCCTCGCAAACCGTCAATGGTCAAACCGCATCACCACGGCTTAAGGAACAAGCCTTCATGGTAAGGCGGTAGGCACCAACACTGATCGTCACAGCTCCACCGTGCTATCGCACCCAAACTGCTAGACCTCTATGGTAAGGAGGTGACATCGCCTGCCCAGACCGCTAACGGTTAACCGTGCTACCGCACCCAGACCGCCAGACCTCTGCAGTAAGGAGGTGACATCGCCAGCCCGGACTGCTAACGGTCAACCATGCTACCACGGGGGTCGTCAGGCCACCCCGCGGTAAGGTGGTGATTGCTAGGCAGACCGTCAACGGTCTTACCATGGCACCACGGTGAGACAACTCACCGCCCACGGTATGGCGGTAACTGCCAATGCTAACCGCCAACCAACCTGTCCTCGTCAACCACACCACCACGGCTTAACCGAACATTGCCTGCGGTACAACAATAAACATATTTTTCCAGCCCACCACCACTGCGCCGCTCACCGCGATACCTTTCCACCGAACGAACCACCCAATGGTAAGGTGGTAAGCCAATGCTTTGTTAGCCCGCAGCTCACCACACTGCCTCGCCACCATCGAGCCACCTCCACGGTAAGGAGGTAACTGTCAACCAAGCTGTCGCCACTTCATTGCGCCACTGCCAGTTAGGAACAAGACCGCCGTGGTAAAGCGATAACACCACCCAACCGCCGAACAGGGTGACTCGTGGTAAAGGCCCGAAACAGTTAGAAAATGCCTAAGTCTTCAAATGGGTCGACCAGAAAGTTGAGGCAGAATTCCCAATAGGCTTTGTGTTGAACAAGTAAATTTTTGAATTTCCTTCATTTACTTTTTGACTTGAAAATCTAGTATACTTATCCAATAAATATTTTATATGTAAAGCTTCCGATAAAACAACTTTACCAAAGAGAAAAGTATCATCAACAAAAAGAGAATGAGTCACTGATAAATTAGTAGTAGGAATCAAAAACCCCTGAATTTTACCTTGAACATGAGCTGCAAGAAAAGATCTACTCAAAGCTTCTGGTAATATGATAAATGAAAATGGAGAAAGAGGATCCCCTTGGTGAACCCTTTGTGAAGAGCCAAAAAACCCCATAGCTAAACCATTTAGTAACACTGAAAACTTAGCACCTGATAAAAATGCCCTTACCCACTTACATCATTTGGGTGAAAAACCAAATTTTAGTAGAACATGGTTTAAAAAACCCCAATCTACCCTATCATATGCTTTTTGTATGTCAAGTTTGATTATCATTGATGACAATTTATTTACAGCTATAGAATGTAAAGTTTCATGAGCAACAATTTCTCCTTCAGAAGTTTCTCTACTAGGAACGAAGCCACCTTGTTCGTCAAAAATAATTGTAGAAATAAGAGGATGTAACCGAAGATAGATAGCCTTAGTGAAGACTTTATAAATTGTGTTGCAAAGAGAAATAGGTCTAAAATATGAGAAAGTCTTTGGAGATTGGATTTTGGGAATTATAGCAATATTTGTGACATTAAATCTTCTCAATATACCCCCTGATTTTCTCGAACAACTGACTGTTGTCTTCATGAGACACCAAAGTTGGAATGTGCTGAAGAATCTCCCCTCTTTCCATTGCTAAGTTATCACTATTATTAGCGTTTGTTGTTAACAGTGTAGAAAAAAACTTTACTGCTTTATTATGAATTTCTTCCTCTTTTAAAAGCAAAACACATGTCACACTATCTAGAATTGAGAAGATTGAATTTTTTTCCTTTTTAATTTGAGCTGAAATGTGGAAAAATTTGGTATTCTTATCACCATCTTTCAACCACAATTCCCTAGATTTCTGCCTCCAGTAAACCTCCTCTCTCAATAGTAATTCTCTCCATTCATCTTGTAATTTTCTTTGCTCTTCAAATAATGCATTATCAAGACCATTAACAATGATACTTTCATTAATCTCTACTAACCTTTTGTACACCAAATCTTTTTGTACAAAAACATTCTTGAAGACTAGACAATTCCAAATTTTTAAGTGCTTCTTAATATGATCCAATTTCTTACTCAACTGAAACAGCCGTGACCCTGGAAAGGATGGGGCACTCAACCACCATTGCTTTATTAGACTAATAAGTTCAGGATGCCTAAGCCACATTGCCTCAAACTTGAAAGAAGATTGGAAATTTAATTTTACTTTCTTTGCCATGACATCAAGTGAAATAGAAAAATGATCAGAGGCTACTAAAGGCAGTATTTCAGATGATAAGACAAAATCACTAAGGACCCAATTTGGAGAGGTTAAAAACCTATCTATTCTTTCTGCAATTTGGAGAAAAAATTTCCTCTTGTTTGTCCAAGTAAAACTACCATTTTGTGGGATTACATCCACCAAAGCATTGTCTTGAATAAAAGCAACAAAATCTTCTATGACTGATTTGGGAGGACATATTCCCCCTTTTTTTCCAATAAAATTGTAATGACATTAAAATCACCTGCTAGAACAAATTTGTCTTGGCCTTACGCATCTAGTTTTAGCTTGAGAATATCCCACAATTAATTTTTAGCTGAAGTACTTGTAGGACCATATACATTTAGCAACCAAAAAGATAAATCAAAATGAATAATCTGCATTAATTGCCAATTTTGATCAAAAGAAATATTGGAAGTGCTAATTGTTTTAGCATTCCAAAAAGTAATCAAACCCCTAGAAGCACCATGAGAAGGAGAATGAGACACTTCCCAATTATGCCATATTTTATTTATTACTTGAAAAGATTCTTCAAAAGTTTTGGTTTCTTGCAAAACAACAATATCTGCCCTTGAAGCATCCAATTGATGCTTTACTTGGGACCTTTTGTCAGAAGCATTTAAGCCTGACATTCCAAGATATTAACCTCATTACAACTTGGGAGAGCAACATGCTCTCCTTGGTATTTTTTGTTTAATGGCAAAGCCCAAATTGGCATCTATTGTCGACTGTAAACCCGCTGATATTTCTTCTTGCAATTTTGTAGCTAAAGACTTTCTACCCCTTTTAGCAGGTGACTTTTTACTTGAGGGAAAAGATAACAAAGACTATGAAATTGAACATAAATCATTTGAAGATCCCCCATCCCTAAAAACCTCAGAAGAAATATCATCTATCAATTGATCACCTACTGATACTAAAGTCTGATCAAATTTTTTTACAAGATCTTCCTCAGAAGGAAAACTTGCAAAATTATAGTTTAAATCAACTAAGTCTGAATGAGACTGCAAATTGTCGGATTGATTTTGATCTTCAAATAAATTTAACCTATCATCACATTGATTTGTCACACTAAGTGCTAACATAGAATCACATTGGTTCACTTGTTGAAAAATGTCAAATTTAAGATGAGGAAGAAAAAACTTGAGAGAATGAAGAAAAAACTTCATTGGAGACAACAAAATTTGTTCCCAACCTGGAACAACAAAGACAACAAAAGGCTTAACTATAGAAGGATTTGAAACTTTGTTACCTTTGCCATGTCCAGAAAAGGAAATATTTTTACCCAAAGAAGGAAAAATGTCATTAAAATATTTCCCCTTGGCAACACAAGATGTTTGAACATCCTTAACTTCCTCTGTAAGGGAAACACTATGACAATCCCCTTGAAGATTAAAATCTGAATATCCACCTCTATAATAATCTAAATTAAAATAACTTTTTAAACCAATTGTAAATTGGTACCATTTTACACATAGGTCAAAGATCTTGAATAAAAGAGATATAAACAAACTCTTACCATACATTCCAAAGGATAAGGCCACGATCGATTCAACCGACAAAGATTCTTCAGATTTATTATGTGAATTAATATTAACATCCTTTTTCAAAAAAGTAGGCTTCATACACTTTTTGAAGGGATGAAGTGAAAAATGGCAAAGAAAATAGATTTGCTTAAGATCCTCAAGAACCACCTTTTGATTCCAAATGCCATAGATTGACTTAATATTGACAACTATTGGAATAGGTCTTGAAACATCCATGAGAACATAGAGTCTGTCTGGTAAGGAAGGATTAGAGAAAAAATCCAGATCTTGATTTTAAAAAATGCCTAATTTATTACCAAGAATCTCAATAATGCACAACTCTCTATATTCCAAGGGTAAACCCTGTAGCTGATCCAAAAAGGAATAAATCTTACTCTAGCCTAATTAGGGAAAAAATTTGGAGTCTAAAGAGTCGTAAAAATACCATTGCCCTCACACATCCAAGACTTTTTCTAGAATACAACATTCCTAGAATCTTTATCGAAAAATATTACAACAAAAAAACCTTCACCTTTATCTAAGAAGAAGACTTGATTAGATCCTTCCCAAGTTTGGAATACCCATAACTTAAAAAATTTGAGATCTGGAATGAAATTCCAAAACTTACCAATAAGAGCGATGTCCTTTAAGTCCGCAATCTGCAACTAAAGCATAAAATGAGGAAGCGTAACATTAACTTGATCATTAGGCAATTTTTGTGTTACCTTTGGAAGCCACTTCTTACCTTTTACACCAAGATCTGTAACCTTCTCCTGCACATTGAACTGTCTTCGCCCAGACTCAACAGAGCCGATAACATTAGGGTTTAAAGCAGGCTTCTTAGGAATAGCATCAAAGATAGGAGTAACAATGGTGTTAGGAAAAGTAAGAGGGCTCAACAATGGAGGGAATTTAGGGCAAACCAAAGGAATATTGTTTGGGAAAGAGATGGGCGTTGAATCCAGATTTGGAATGAAGGGAGCCCCCAAAAATGAAGAGCATGGAGGTGGAAAACCCTTGTGACCATAAGGTCGGCTGACAGTCACATTAGCCCACAAGCGAGAAGAGGATGAAGAAACTGAAGGAGATTCACATTAAGAAACACAAATGTCAAAAGAAGCTTGCTCACCCTTGACTAGAGACTTCTTTGCAGGCGGATTACAATAGAATGTAGACTTTCCAGCATGCTTGTCAGGGATCCACTCTCCATTATGGAAAATAGAACTAGGAGAACCCTTAAGATCCTTAGATCTGGAGAAAATTTTATTTTTTCCTGAAGAAAACCTAGATCCATGAGGTATGCCAGGAGATCCATTGAAAAAGCAACATTGGCATTAGAAGAACGAACCCGAGATAACCTGCTCGGCCCATGAAAACCCTTGGAGAGTGCAGAACGGGAAGAGAATTTTGAAAAAAAATCATTTCCAAAATTACACCTCTGAAACGTGCGGTTCTCCATCCTTCCCCAATTTCTTTCCTTGACACTTATTAATGTTTTTGCCACCATCCTTTATCAATTTCAATACCATTTATTGGTATTTACTAGGTACAATTATTGTATTTTAAACTTACATTATTTGTCTTACTCATGTGTAGCAATACTTCACAACTTTACATCAAGTTACATGTGTCATAATCTTTTGCAATAGGTGTATATTTTTTAGAAGCTTTACACCTTTGTCAAGAGTTTCCTTAAAAAAAATTAAGGACCCCACCATTTTCCTTATTAAATTTCCCCCTAGTAGTTTTTGCTATTATGGTTGTTAATAGAGGTAAGTACTGTCAAACATGGTGTAAGATCTTTGACAACCTTAAAATCATTGTACCTAGAGCTCCCAAATTTTGCAAGCAACATATAGGGTTGATTTTGAGAACTTTATTATCAAGCCATCAAATTCAATAGTGCATCTGTATCCACTTATTCACTAATATTTCATTTTCATAATAACCATTTTGTTGCTTTCCTTGTTTATGCACAGTGATTGTCTTGATTATGCATGATGTGTGCTTGTACCTTGTCAATCACCATTCCCAACTCTCTTGATTGTTAATTATTGTTAGAATAGTTGGATATAGTCTTAGTGAAACATTAATTAGATATAATCAAAATGAAAATAAAAACAATTCAATCTCGTGTAAATCTTATTTTTAGCTTTCATTTAGTGAACCCAATTGTTCTTACTAGTTTAGATTTATAATTTACTTGAAATGGAGGAGTTTAATAGTGTCACTTTGTCTAAAGCACATAAAACTCACATACTAAAAATAGTATTCCAATAATCAATGCATATTCCAAATAAGGAAAGTGATATAAATATATTAAATAAAATATCTATAAATGCTCTAAGGAAAGTTACAATAATGAAATACAATCTCATACACCAATAGGGTGTTTTTGATAAAGTAAGCAACATTTATAGGGTGTTGTACCCTTATACAACAAGCCTCAAGGGCCAAAAAAGATCAAGTCCATAAAACTAACTGAAAGCCAAAAAAGGACAAAAACAACAAAACAACAACACAATAGGGTGGTACATTACATTTGTTTCAATGTTACAAGTATAAGTTTTGCATCAATAATTACATCCATGAAGATAAGTTTACATTTACAGATTGGCTAAGAAATCCATACAAGTATAATACAAAGAAGTATATCCATATAATAAAAGAATCTATGTCCACAACCACCATGACTCTGCTAGTCTTCTGCAAGCCAAGGCCAAGAGTGAGGTTAAGGCGCTTTTTCTGCCCAACCATGAAGTACTGAATTTCCCAGGGTTTCTTCCTAACACGAAGAAAGCATCGACCCTGCATGAGGAGCCTAGCAACCTGGAACAGTTTAAGTAGGAGGGAATCTCTTGATGCGTGCCTGATGCCTATATGCAATTCCTAAACTGGAATAACATAATACTCGCATATAAGATGTGGCAGACATATATAATATAAAATCTAGGCTTTTTAAACCATCTATTTCATTGGTACAGTAGCTTGTCCAAGCAATAATAAATAAGATGGTAATTTAGAAAAAGTAAATTACCGTCTTTGGGTACCCACATTCGACATCCTATCTCGAAAGTAATCTCATAAAAATGAAATATATAACATAGCAACTCATAAGTTTATTTAATTTTCAAACATCCACTAATCATCGAGTTCTTTCAGAAAACACATTTTACTCCAAGTTCATTATTTTGGTTTGCAAGTCCAATTATATTTACAATTCCAATGAAAATGAAATAATCCAAAGAAAAACAAATTGTTTATATTTAACTCTTCAACTCAACCCAATCAACTTACTTATATTCCAAATGGAAAATAGCCAATATATGTATTTACATATCTTTCCTTTGCATATTAAATTATAATAAGTAATTATGTATAAACATAATTTCCAATTTGAATATTTATTGAATTCAATCACAACATTATTGATAAAATATTTTTGTATATATATATATTTATATTTATATGTTTAGCATAAGCATAAATTTCAATTCACATCAGATATTAATTATTGATCAAAATAGGATTTTAATAGCAATTTATACATGTTTACTGCCAAATTGTAAAAATATATATATTTGCAAACTCATAACACTTTATAGAGGAAAAATCACAAAATATATATATATATATATACTTATCTGCAGATATGAATCCATGCAAAGAAATCACAAACACATACATATTTATACGATGGAATGTTCATGTTTCAACATAAAGCAGAGAGGTAAATACACAGCAAGGAGGTTTGTGGAGGGGGCAACGACCATCATAGGGAGGCTCTACCTGTCGATGGCAGCGCCCATTCCACAGGTTGTGGCTTGTGGAAGGGCGGTTGCCTCCCACAACAACCTTCCCATATGTGGCAGTGGCTGCACTTAAATACTTCAAATTATTTCTTTAAAAATAAATTTCTTTCAATGAGAATAGACAACGATTTCTTTAAAGGTTTCAACTTCTACATATAATGTTTTATATCCTCTTCAAATATATTTATCATAGTATTATATATATATATATATTATAGAGTACAATATAATATATATATAGATATATAATATTATTATATTTGTTGTTGGTAAATACAAAATTTTAATGGTAAAACTAAAACACAATTTGTGTTACTGTATAAAATACAATTTGCAACAATAAGATAATATAATATATACATATACATATACATATATTTATAATGATGTTGAATTTCATACAGAAAATAAAACTTTAAAACACCAAACACATGATTACAATTTATACAATCAATTGGGTATTAACAGAGGAATTCAATCTTTCACACAAAAAAATCATTTATTCACACATTCTGAAATTAAATACATTGAGAGAATGAATAAAATCTTGGTAAAATGTTATCCTATTTTGGCTCACTCTTGTTCTCCTTCTCTTTCTAGTGTTCTTTTTCTACTTTGCTCAAATTCCCTACTCTACTGTGCATGTTTCTGTTATTGTTTTTGCAGAATGAATGATAGAGAAAATGAATCAAGAGCTCTCAATGAATCTTCTGGTGTTGAAAGAATAAGAGATTATTCCCTTTAAGAGATTTTCTCTCTTTTTCCCATCTTTGTTTTGCTTCGTTTTCTTTTCTAAATTTAAATTTTTTTCTCCCAATTTTATAATTTTCTAATGTTTTCTCTCTCACTGTTTTGTTTTCAAAAATCTTTCTTTCTTTTCCAAGATTTATTTCAAATTTATCCAATAAAACTAATTTTTAATAGAAAACATGATTTATTTGTCATGCATCATAATTATCCACAAAATAATAAATAAATATAATTTAATCTTCAAATGAAATGATTAATTAAAATAAATAAAACTAATTCTTTTATTTTCTAAGTGCATTTAATTTATACCACCAATTAATTAAATAAACAAATATAAAGTAAGAAGCAATATAAAATAATTAACTGAATGAAATTCTAAATGCAATTATATGTTTACTAGGTGTTGTGTGTGCGAGAGAGGCCATTCCATCTTAACCCTGCCAGGTAGCCAGCCTCTTCTACCTTAACCACACCCTTGGTCTTCAACAACCTGCAACTCATGAAAACTTAGGCACCCATTAATAGATTAATGTCCAAGAAAATATAAATTGAAGCAATATAATTCATCATTCCAAAATAACATTTTCTATATTGCATCATTTCGAAATAAAATCATATTCATCGCATTTCATCTTTTATGAAATAGAATAAACATTCAATTATTTCATCTTTCAAATAACATAACATAACATTTATTCTACCACTCACATTTATTCATATATCAATTCCACATAAAGTAAATGCAAGCAAACACGACACTTTGTAGTCTATATTAAATGAATTTTAACTTTGTATTTGGCCTTCACTTGTATCTTCTTAATCTTGGCATTCTCTTTCTCTCACCCCTTTCCTATTATCATCCTACTTGTTGGGAAAATGTGTATTAACCTTGCATTCCCAATATTTGTATTTATTTATCATTTTGTCCCCGCACAAGAAGTAGGCATCCCACTTTGAGGTGGCATTATTTTACATCTTGGGCCTTCACTTGTCTCTTCTTAATCATGGCATTCTATTTATCTTTCCCCTTTCCTAGTATCATCCTACTTGTTGGGAAAAGGTGTATCAACCTTGCATTCCCAATATTTGTATTTATTTATCATTTTGTCCTCACACAAGAAGTGAGGCATCCCACTTTGAGGTTGCATTATTTTACATGTTTCAACCATCTTGGAATGCGTGTAAGGGGTTGTAAGAGAATCTAAATATCATTGTGATATTGTAAGGTGGGAGTTACTTATGATATATTATTATGATGCATAAGAGCGTGATTATAAGACGGGTTAAATTAGAACCTTGACCAACATTATGAAAATATTGACATATTTTATAGAGCATCTTTGAGTGCATAATGGAACCAAATTGGGGCACCCAAGTTTGGGTGGTCAAATATGACAAATAACAACATAATGATAATGTATAAGGAATATTCCAAACAATAGCCTAGAAGACCAAGACTAAGGGAGGTGTTGGAAATTATTCCATGGGATTTGGGTGTCACACATGTCCTTTGGTATTTACATGGTTTTCCAAAACCATTTGATGGTTTCTAGTTTGTGTTTCACCTACTTATCGGTGCTTGGAGATGGATTTTATGATGGTTATTTTATAGGCATTGTTATGGTGTCAAAATAGTTCCAGATTCATATATTGGTGATACTCCTATACAAGCATAGCCTAAATATTTTATTGCAACCATTGCTACTAAATAATACAATTAGTCTTACTTTTGGTGTGGAGTATTCTTCCTAAAGGATTTTCCCCATTTAAAATTTATGTTATGGTATACTTTCTTATGTTTTATTTTATATAACTACAACTTAGATTAAATTTATTTGTACATAAATATCCTTGTTTCTTAGTGTAAGAAGTGTTTTTCACAAGTTATTTATTCATTTCATTCAGTTATCAAATCTTGATCACCTTGAATTCTAGTTGTTAGGGATAAGTTTTTTTATACTAATCTTGGATTGAGTGGGAGCTTGTATAGAAGGATATCTTATTGTAGGAAAAATAATAAGAACATCAAGGATAGAGATTGAGAAGTTCACAAGAACTAACATTACGCTCTATAAGCTCGATACAAATGATATTTTTATAGATAAATATTTATGGATTGTTGTCCCTAGATCCAAATCTACTACAATGTGACAGGAAGACTATAATAATTTGGATAGAAAAGTGAAGTATCTCATTGGGATTTATTTATAAAATATATGTTGTTAAATATACATGAAGAAGCCGCCACAATATATCTTTGGAAGTAGTAGATATCTACCAATCTAAATCCCTAGTAAATAACATTTTCTTGAGAAAGAATGTATATACCCTCAAGATAAAGGGTGGTCATTATGTGGTTGACCACCTAAATACATTCAATGTGATTATGGCCCAATTACACTCCATTGGATTGAAGATGGAGTAGTAGAATCATTATATGACACTTTTGTGCTATATTTTAGACTTGTGGGGTTGCTTAGTGATGGAAATTAAAAGCACTACCTCTAAACTCAAGATGGGTGAGGTAGTTGCATCGTTACTTTTGGAGGATATGTGAAGAAAAAATTCAAAGTCTCCCTTTGTTGATATTCCATGTATGCAATTAATTTTCTTTGAATTGCTTCTTCATCCAACTCTTGTATGAATTTACATGTAAATTTGTGGGTTTCAAAAGAGGATAATCCCATTACATACTTTGTCATCCTTTTTAGAATATCCTTTTCATATAGTCTTAACATATTATTTATTTTCATCATTTTATTCATAATTTCTAGGTCAAATGCACATGGTTGTTTTTCTAGATTTGTACAAATATTTTTCTTGAAATCATCTTGCATTTTAGCAACACCTTTTAAGTCCACATTTGCATTATAGAAATGACCTGCCAATTCCTCAAGAAATGCCAAGTCTTCATACTTCATATAAGCTATTTGAATTTTGAGCTTGACCATCTACTCCAAGAGTTTAATGAGTAGGTGCTCCCTTAGTTTTATCACTTCAATCCATTTTTTGGGTTGTTGGAGTGATTATTTCTCTAGAACGTTTTATTTCACTAATAGATAAGAATATTTTTTCTATTGTTAAAGGCCTTGGGAGATCCTAGTCATTTTTCCCCTTTTCTCCTTGATATTCATCTGTCAATTTATCTATCTTATTTTACAAGATTTTTCTTTCATTTCAAGATTTGGTAGCTTGTTCAATAATTTTGTTTTCATGTTCACTTAATTCTTTATCCACTTCTCAATAAATATTGATAAAAAAATCATTTTACCAAGTGAATATGCCTCATATTATGAAATGATAATAGGAGAGATGGTTCCATTTGTTTCTTACAATGGAGCAGTTAGTTGTTTGATATATTCTTGTAACTCAACTATTTATTCTTTTAGCTCTTTATTGGTCTTTTCATCTCTCCTCATATTGTATACCATTGTACATAATATAAAATGCAACTCCTCAATCTCTTGTTGTCTAGTAGATTTCCCCAACTCAATTTTTGTTAATTGATAATCCTTAGATAGCATGTATCTATTATCTTTATCATTTATTGGGTAGCAATTTTTTCTATGCTAGACCCTAAGACATCCCTTATTGTTTACAAAATTTTGGGATTTTTTCATTATTCTAGGAGTATCCATTTTACTCAACATATCTTGCAAGTCAATAGTATTAGTGCTTGCCCTTGGTTTTGTCAACATTATTGACACAATGCAACTCTAATACCATTTTTGAACAAAACATTACAAACAACATTATTGACAAAATGCGGCTCTAATACCAATTTAAAATGGAACCATTACATAGATGCTCTTGGCAATAGATGTAGAAGATAGGAGAATATCATCTTATTAATATATAGAGATCATTACAATATTTCTAGATTTCTTATTACAAATAGATTTTTGATTAGCAAGATCGCACAAGGCACAAGCTAAGAGCATACGACTATTTGCTTTTCCAAAATCTTGGAATTACAAGTTGGACCTTAAGCACACTTGACTTCCTAAGACTCTAGATATCACTCCTACTTCAAATTCCAAAATCTCAAATTGCTCATCCAAATGTTGATACAATTGTTGATCGCTCAAGCCCAAAATGCCTCAAATGAGCTCATAAGACCTTATTTATAGGAAATGGAGGCCAAGTGGTAGTTGGAATTATGTGGTAGATGAGAGTGGTGGATGCACATGTGGTATGTGAATATGGTAGATGAGAGTGGTAGATGGAGTACTTTGGTAGGTGGAAACATTTGGAGTGTAGTGATTTTGCTTTATTTAGTAAATATTAATATCTTTTCACAATAATAATAGTAGTGGTCAAATATTTATCCATAAATATTAATAAATATGAAATATTAATATTTTATCAGTTATTATCACTTTTTATGAACTCATATAGTGAGAACGGTCCACTTAACACCTGTAAGTGGCTACATGGATCTTTCTTTTTAAATAGGTTTGCATCTCGTTGTCAGATCTTAACGTGTCCGACATTACGACACTGACAAGCACATGTGCTTGCTAATATGTCATGCAAGGCAGAGGGTCCAATTACACCTAATATTTTATTTATTAAGCAAAAGGAGGAATATCATACCAAAAGGTAGACAATGTTAGTCCTTTGCTTTATTTATATACAAAGCTAATTATTTTCAAGATTAGACTCTTCATGCAAAATTTTTAACCATTATCCCATCCATAGAGAATACACCATTTTCCAAGGTCTGGTATGAGTTGGATGCCAGGTATATTGTAAGTATTTTCAAAATTGAATAAGTAGTGGTATGAGTAATAATGATTTATCTTCTTAGCTGCTAATTGGCATGTACCTAGAATATACAATTCCCTAAGAAGTCTTGTATCATCATACCTTATGATCCATTCAAGTTGGCTATGAGGGAAATGGACTACAACGTTTAGTATGAATAAAAGAGTTTTTTTTTTCAGTACTAGCTTTGAAAGGAGTTAATTGACATAGAAGGATTTTACATGATGAACTAAATATGGTGGTAAGATTTTGTAATTGGTGGGATTCATATGGGAAATGGCTTGTGATATCTCGACAATTGAAAATAATATGGGCCTCCTTATATTGTCTGATTAGATACTTTAAGATAATTAATTGTCCTTTGTGATTATTGGAGCTAAAACATAAATCTACTTAGTGCCTAAAACTCTTTGAATATCTCCCCATCCATTGTTCTGGAATATAGGCATTGTATTTTAGAAGAAATAATCTCTTAGAATATTTCTTTGGCATGCTTCAAGAAGATCTTTAATTATTCATATAACAGAAGTCCAAGGATCTTCTAGAAGAATATTCCCATTTGTGTCAAATTTTATAATAACATGTACAAACTCTATATTTTGAGGAGGATTAAGGAATTTGATCCTTTTGTGATTTTCCAATATTACCATAGTATGAAAAAATGAAAAAGACTCAAAATAGCTCAAAAAATCCTAACCTAGAAGGATATCAGTTTCTATGTTGTCATCTTTCCAAAAGTTACAAAGGGAACTAAAATTTTCTATATTTACAATAATGGTGTTGGCCTTTTTCTGCACATTTTTTCATAATGCCAAACCCCTTATTATGATTTTCTAAGGATTCCAATATACAAAAGGTAAAACATGAATTTTGACAATACTGATTGTAGATCCTGTATCTAGAAGTGTAGAAAGACTTTGACTATATCCTTCTAATTTGACACTGATTATTGGCTTATAAAATACTTCAGGAGACCAAATGGACTGGTTTCCAAAAGACTGAATAGAAATTAGACTATTTACAAGACTAAAGAGTTCAATATTCTTTTGAAAAAATATTATTTTGCAACTAAGTCTTCTTCTTCTTCTTCACCAAGATATGTATCATACCTGCATTCAAATGAGAAGTTTTTCTCATTTTTCATGGTTATTGTTTCTTGTTCTAACTTTGAATATCTTTCAAATCTTACCCTTATAATATGAATTATCTCAAATTATGAATACAGATTACTCAAGCTTTACAATGAACTATGGCTTATGGAAGAACCTAAGCTTTGATACCATTTTACTCAACATATATTACAAGTCAATAGTAGTAGTGCTTACCCTTGGTTTCCTCTTCTAAATTATGTTCACCCCAAGCCAAAAAAGTACTATGGATAATGATTCCACCACCCACCACTCAAGTCACACTCGTTTCTCTAAACCTACATTTTCTTGAGCAATTGGATCAATTATTGATTGATTTGATGTATTTAGTTGAATTATATTGGATGCATCATTTTTTTCATTATCAAATTCCTCTGTAGAATAAATATTCTAATACCTCACCACTCTTTCAGTTGGTTTGTAGAAGAGGTAGGTCTAGATGTTGTAGTGGAAGGTCTTGTGGAATTTCCTATAAGACTAGACTTCTTCCATTTGTTGTTTTGTAGATCTTGATGTTGGAATATCCATTTGCATTTTATCCTCTTGAACTTGGATATCTTGTCCATTATTGTCAATTTGATCTTGCAATACTAAGGGACATAATGTTTGAATGTTTGGAACATCATGTGTAGACTCATTTATTTGAATTTCTTGTAGGATTATATCTTGATCTTTATTGATTTGTTCCTCAACTAGTTGGTGTGATAAAATAATTTATTCATATTTATTAAGTTAATCAATCATTTCTTAAGCTTCAAATAATGATGTTGAATCATCAATCGAGGTATCCTCATCTTGAATTTTATCTTGGACCTATTCATCCTTTACTAGTATGCCTAGTTTTTCCTTTGGCTATGAGACTTCCATTTCAACTTCTTTTTTGTCCTTCTTTTCCTTGAGCATTCATTCCTCTTGAGATATATTATTTACTTCTCCTTACAATGCCTCCTATTCTTCCATTTCCCTAGTAATTTTGTTTATATTGGATATTGATGGTGAGGGAACAAAAGGTATTGATCTTATAGGTGAATTAGAAAAAGTAACCAAATTAGTTGGGCCCTTTTCACTTATTAGTTGGGAGGAATAAATGATTGTAGGTATTGGGGGTTAAATTGAAACATTTTGTACAATTACAAGAGAGGGAAGGGAAATATAAGGCAATAAGATGCTGGTGCCATACTTGAATTATTTGCCAAGGGAATCTTGTTCTTGAACTTTCTTCTTCCTTCTTTTCAATGGAGCAAAATCCTCTTTAATTATTTCTTCCTCTTCTATAATATTTACAACTTTCCTTTTATACACAATTTGGGCCTTCTTGCTTTTAATTGTTTTCTTTCCCTTCTTGGGATTTGGAGATTGAATAGTTTCTTTATCTATTTCTAATGCAACCTCCTCTCATTTTACTAAAGTCCCTTCAACCTTATCTTCTTCATTTTCTTCCTGGTGGCCTCTTTGTTATAGGTGAGGGTCACACCGTAGGATTTTAATAATTCTACTTTGGTTTTCAACCATGTCATACTAAAACTCAAGGCATTCTTCATTATATCATTCAAGGATGTTACCTTTGCTTTTGGTCCATCATTGGATACTTGATCCGAAATTATATTGATCCCAATACTTTTTATTTGATAGGTTTTTAGCCTACAATAATTTCTTTTTCTAACTTCATAATTGTTGCAACTCAATTTCACTTCCATAATTTTTCTCCAGTACCCTCCACTTTTATGTGTTTTGACTATTCTTGGCTTCCATTTATAACTGATTTGAGAAGCTTTACATGCGTCTCCCTTGGTCAAAACTGCTATATATTGTTCTCTAGTTTCTTCATGTGTTTATATTGTGTTGAAAATGCCAAATTTCCAAGGAATGTTTAAGTGTTTGTGTTGTAGGTTGAAATTTTTAAGTCTGTACTAGGTATTAGAGTTGTTAGAGTTTCCCTGCCAAGCATACTTCCCTTTGTTCCTCTCAATATATCAAACTTTCCTACCCCATCATGCCTTCCTAGTATGACTCCTTTCCCACCCCAAATCCTTGGCATTCTCTAATGCTCATCCTTTTTGGACTCCCTCATTTGAACTACACTTCTCTATCATCCCCTTGTGGTATGAAGCATCTATCACTTCAACATCCAAAATCTAAAACTTTTACTTTTTTACACCAACTCGTACCTACCCTACAAAATATATAGAAAGCCATTAATGCCACCACTAAGGCTTTGTAATTGTCAAAAGTGACTGATAAGTGCCCAAAAAAAAACCTTTATTCAAAATGGCATGGATTAATGTAAAAATAAGTGGCATGACTTGTGCCCTAATTTGTTATTCTGAGTAGGGTTTCATGACCCAATTTTTGCTCACCATTGCTGACTAATGTCCTCAGTAAATTTTGTAGACACAAATATATGATATCACTCAAAATCTTGAGACACCATCAATGTAATGTGATTCTACATATTAGTTGCAAGTTCCTCCTTATTTTTTATGGTATTTTCAAAGATTGTCCCATGGTTTTCATGTAATTTCAATTGTGAATGCGACATGTGGACAATTGTGTGTAAAGTATGATTTTGTTTTCACACACCTTCACCATTTTGACCATGATAAGGCCCCCTTCTATAAGTTGGATGCTTGAATAATGGATCTATATCTACTAATGAGTTCAACATTCAAAGGGTTAGTTGTTGAATCATTTTTTGCTCCAATTTTGTCTGTAGGTCTCTCTGGGGTTCAAATTTTGAATTGTTGCAATTGTAAATAAAAATTAAAGCTTGTAGCAATGTAGGAAGGTTTTGTTATGTTCATTTCTTCTATGATGAATGTCTCCATGATTGTTTGCAATGTTTTAGAGAAATACCCTAATTGTAGTTAGATATTTCCTCTGACACATTTGCCAACACAAATGTATTTTAGGTTTGGGGTGTGTGTGTAAAAATACCTAATGTATTACATA
The DNA here is from genome assembly GCA_007115665.2 of Sequoiadendron giganteum. Lineage (NCBI taxonomy): Eukaryota > Viridiplantae > Streptophyta > Pinopsida > Cupressales > Cupressaceae > Sequoiadendron > Sequoiadendron giganteum. Next base: position 236,819,317 of record CM021101.1, read on the forward strand.
TGTTTGTAATAACCATTATCTTAATACATATGGGTTGTAATTTTGATCATGGATTATCAAGCATGTTTTTCATTAAAATATAATCTTTGGTTTCCACGTGCAAACCTAGTTTTGTTGATGTTGTGTTTAGTTCTCCTTTTCCTAGATTTGTTGTTAAAACTTTATTTCCCAATAAATTAGGCACCAATATTTATTGGTTTGAGATCATACATTTATTTCTCAAACAATAGTTATGTTTCGCTAGCTATAGGTTTATATTACCATTAACATGTTGTTCAGGTTCATTATTATAAACTAGGATAATATTTTGAGAGAAAAAAATATTTAACATCAAGGAGCTTTAATATGCATGCTTTCAACTTTCCATTGTGTAAGAGATGACAAATAAAAAAATAGGGAATTTTAATTGCTAACATTTACATGTAGATGTACAAAGTGTGTGATCAATAATGTAGGGGTTAATAAGGCTAGTTTAATTGGACCTAGTGACAAAATTTGGGGTCAAGTATGTAAATGGGCTTAGCTATTATTATTTTTGGTTATCCGTTTTATCTGATTCCAATAATACCCCCTTGAGTCTAAGACGAGCTCAAAGTGTAGGATAGATAACCTACTCTTAGAGTTAACCTCTAACCATCCTAAGTTTTTCGATGATCCTCGTTTCTCTTCTTGATGACAAAACCTTAGCCTTGAAGATGGAGAAAAGATCTAGGATTTATGAGTGTTGTTTCAAGACACACCAATGATCATCATTGCAATCAAACCCTAAGTCCTCTAAGTGAGGTATGTGCTTCAAATTTAGTCTCACCAACTTCTCCATTCTTTCATGTGGATCAAAATTTAGCCTTGTAGAATGGGTATGTAGATTATGCAACTAAATTTTAGCATTTCACTCTCTAGCACAAGGCAATGAAGAACAAGCATATACTCCAATCATAATGGGAAATTATACTCTAGCTTTGTGTTTTCCTTCCAAAATCTTGTGTGTCTTATATAATTGTTTCGTTGATTCTAATAAAACTATCTTATCAGTTGGATATTTAGGCAACCTATGTGGTGCTCCTATATCCTTAAACCCTGATGTATGAAAACTTTGGAAACTAGATAAACCAATTTCCATATTTACTTGCTACCTTTGTTGCCTGTAGGAATAACCTTTTACTCCAGTTGCCTTCCAACATCCTTACTATACACAGTAAAAGCATCATTTACCTTACTATAATGAGCCAAGGAGCTTTTACACTCTAGTTGAAGGTAATGTTCAAAAACTCCAACCTAATTTGACTCCAAGATAGTTATACCTTTTCTTGTTAACCTTAAGTATGTAGTACTTTTGACCAATGAATATATGAAGTCATATAAAATCTTCTAGTTTCCTCAAGCTTAGTTAACTCCTCAATCTTAGTTAATTGTTCATTTAGATTATCACTAATAATCTTAGCCTGATGAATCATGCTTTTGTCCTTCAAGATGGTGTTGATAAATGAGTACATCTAGGGCAAGAAGGTAGAAGTTGTTGGCAATCCCATTATCTTGTTCAATAGAGTTGACATATCTCCAATCTCTCATTGGAAGTCACTCCTCAATAGCGTCTTTAGAATTTGAGACTACCACACGTGGAGTCTCTATCCACCTCTTGCTTATGTCTCTCATAGACTCTTCATTATTCACATTATAATGATCATTCAAATATGTTATTGAAATGAGAACAACTTGCTCATGGAAAGGGATTTGGAATGTTTCTCTAATGGCCTATGGTGTGAGGTTTTCCAAGACTCTTCCAAAGTAATTATTGTTCTTTGTCTTTGATTATAATTCTTGACACATGCCATTTCCAATTCAGGGAATTGAGTTGAAGTAGGAAATCCTCCAACCTACACAATTCCATTTTTCACCATCTATTGAGCTCAAGTGATTACATCTATACTTAACATTCTTTATCTAAAATATTCCATATCTATGTCTTTGAGGTCTGTATTGGAGACATTCATGGAGTAGAATTTGATGATGGAGCCACGCCCTTGAATTCACACTTCATTTGCTTCACCCTAAACATTAACACTTGCAAAACAAATAAGAGGAACATCCATTACTTCATTAAATCACCCTTCATGTTTAACAGTTAAACAAATAAGAGGAACAACCACTACTTCATTAAATCACCCTTCACATTTAACAATTTTTACTCATTAACCATGTTTGCAAATATTTAGTCAAGATCTGGATAGTTTGAACTCATAGTAATGTCCACCCATTCAATAAAACTTTGCATCTAGACCTTTTCTTCTAGGATTGTGCTTTTGTAGAAAACCTAAACGGATCCAGAGCTTATGGATTTATTTTGACAGTCTTGACATTCAAATTTCTTTTCGAAAAGATGAATTCTCTTAGCTTTTATCCTAGAATTGTGGGAAATCAACTAGGATCTAGAATTTTCTAGGATAAAATGTCATGCCTTGTATCCAAGAAAAATTCTGCAAGTCTTTTATACTTCATGTTTGGTTGGAATTTTGTGGGAATTACTAGAGGATTTGAAGGTTGTGTTAGCGTACTGAACATATCCTTCCACCATAAGGAGTTCTGCAATCTTTCCTTCGTTCATTATTTTCAAAGTCTTATTGACATTTTGTGCTTCGTGTGAGGAAAACAAATGGACGAGGATATCAAATGCATCATTTTTGAGAATCTACATCCAGTAAGGAATACCACGGGTTTACCATTTTCAAACACATTCTCCACTTTACAGAGATTCAAAAAAGATGTGAACATTTTCTGCTAGCTTTTCTATCATTAAAATGTTACCTCTTAGTTTGTTTCCGTTGTTTTATTTAGGGCATCAGTTAGGTATTTTCAATATGGTTTTTCAATTGGTTATCTTTCCATAATTTCAAATTGCAATTAATTATTCAAATTCCCTCAACTAGGGTTAACTGTAACAACGACGTTTCATAACCTAGGGTTTCATTTGATGACTGATTTTCAAACTTTTCTACCCTTGGTTTGACTCTAGAATGAAATACAAGCATGCAAAGCAATTGGAATCTTTCAAACATAATTCAATGACGTTCAAATCTTGACCTCTTTCAATTTAACAACATATTTAGGGCATATTTTGGACTTGTAAGTTTTACCAAACACTAAAACACTCAAAACCTAGAATTGCAAAGGTCTTGGACGCTATGAAACTACCAATCCCATCGCTCGACTTACAATTGGTTCGCACCTCCTTGCGATGATATTCGTACATTGTAATGGTTATTGAATTCACTGCTTCTCATTTCACTCGTTGTGAAAGTCATAGAGATCTCTTAATCGCTTGATTTTGAATGCAAAGTGTCAAATTGATTGAAAAATCTTGATTTATACCCTAACATTAATTTGTGTCACTATTAATGTTGCAGGGTGGTTGGTATACGTAATAAATGCTCAAGTATTGTTTTAAGAAATTAACCTTATAACTCGATGTAGTTTGAATGCTTTGGCAACTTGTAGGAAATGAAACCGAATGTGAACATAGATTTTGGACTTTAAAATCTCCACATCAAATTTCTTCTTCCACATGAAATTTCCTCAAACACTTAAAAACTTATGATATTGCTATCAAGATTCAATCGTGTAGTTTTCAAGTCAAACTCATTGACCCATGATTCATGAGTAGTGGTTCACAAGAACCCATCTCTCATGATAATGAATGGTCCACTTAGCACTCATTGCATCTAGGTGATGCTCACAAAGGTGAAGCATTGGTCCATCCAGGGAGGTCACCCATCCCAGTACTGCTCCAGCTCAAGCGCGCTTAACCACAGAGTTTCCCCCAAGGTTAAGCTCACTTAGCTTTCTATCATGAGAGATGGGTTCTTGTGAACCACTACTCATGAATCATGGGTCAATGAGTTTGACTCGAAAACTACACGGTTGAACCCTGATAGCAATATCATAATTTGACATGTTGTGGAAGAAACCTCCTACTTATCACTTAAAAACTTCTCAAGACCGTGTTGCTCATGCTTTTAATAAGACACCTTGTGGGGATTAATCAAATGGTAGGACATTTTAACATGAATGAAACTCTCTCGTAGCATGTTTAAAATCTATAATTTTACTTTTTTAACACTTTTCTTTTTAATATTGGATTAAGCAAAAGGAATTTACATCAGAAGTTCGAGCAGCATAAATTATTACATCAGAAACAAAAAAAATAATAATATGAGTAAAAAAATGTTGTCAAACAACAGATCAATTAGTGGACAGTAATAACTATCAAACCACAAGGAACAATCTGCAACCAAAAACACAACATGGTATCTAGACAGACCGCCAAAAATGTCCAAAGTTACCAACAACAATTGAACTATCAAGGGACAACAACACAACAACACAACAAACTTAATTTTATACCCAGGAAGATTGCCACACTTGACCAACTACAACCATAATGCAGGATAATCACCATCTAAGCTAACAAAATCCTTCATAAATTTGAACATGTCACCAATTAGAAGGCAACTAATTGTAAACCTCAAGGTCAAACTGTGAGATGTCATGAGTTGTTAGTAGCCACTATAGAAGTGTACCTAGAAATCCCCCGTGTAAAGTGTTGAGAAGAAGGATTGAGTTGAATCTACAACTGTGACAAAAGATGTTTCACTTGCAGGTAATGATCATCTCATGCGTTACTCTTCTTTCCAAATCAATGGTTAAACTCAAAAAGAGTGTATGCGGGTTGGAAAAAATAATTGAGATTTCTATCACTAGGGGAAAGAAGGCATGAGCTAAAGCAACCTGACAACAAAACCTTCAAATGAATTTTATTATGATAAGTTGATAAGAGTTGGAAATCAAATTATGCAACTTCGAGGATCCGAGAAGAGCGGATTTCCATGACCATGGGAAGTGAAGCAGGGCAGGTAAGGCCAAAAGAAAGGTGGTCCACAACTTCTTAGCATGGGGGCACATCCAAAAAAAATGTTTGACGGTTTCAACCTTACCACAAAAAGGACAAGAGGGAGGTGGGTTAATGAATTTAAGGCAGGATCCAACCGAGAGTTTGGCATGCAGAAGTTTCCATGCCGTGAGTTGGGATTGTGCATTTGCTTTGGATTGCCAAATGTGCATGCTAAGTTTATTCCACTTAGATCTTCTGAAGTTACATCTCTAAACAAAGTTAAGCCAACTTGAAAGAGACAAGCAAGGAATCAACTATCTATAGAGGACCTTGAGAGGAAAAGTTTGGATACAACCGCCATTAGGCCACCTCCAATCTTTAAAAAAGCTAGAGTGACAGCTAGTGGCCATGAGGATAGAGAGATTAGGAGGGACCATATTCTGAATTTCCAAAACAATGAGCTTGTCTTTGCTATTGAGATCGAAGTAGATCCTAAGTTGTTGCCATGATCTCCATGTAAAACTAGTGGGATCCCATAAGTCACCAAACACTTAGATACCTTTCAATATTTTGCAAGACTATTCAACACTTTGGCAAGACTTTTTGCAGGACTATTCAATATTATGGAATGTAAAGCACTGATTCAACAGTCCTACACAAATCCACATGCATAATAATGATAATTTCAATGAGTCATTCATAATGAATTTGACAGAATTATCAATTTTAGGGTAATGAAAGTAAGTACTTTTTTTTATTGATGGTAAGGATAGAGTAAATTGATCTAGTGAGACATAAACTTAGGCTAAGTAAAAAAAAGGTAAAGGGGATCCACATTTTGCTTTTGGCAAAATGAGATATATTGTGTAAGACTCAATATATCACACATCAATACATAACTTCTTTAGAAGAAAGAAATTAGAAAAAAAAAGACAAAAGAAGAAACACAAAAAGAGAACATAGAGAAATATAAACTTTAAGACAATCTTTCTTGTAGTGTTTTTTTTTTTTGGGGAAAACTCTAAAAAATCTTGGAGGTAAGTTTTAAGGAAGCACTAGCAGTTTTCTTAGTGAGTCTTTAGTTACGTTCTACAACACTATTAAAAAAAATCAACAACCACCTTTCCATAGTATTTAAATACAGAAGGTTTCAAATTGAGTCTTTTGTCATTTATAATCAATGAATTAGTTTATTTTTTATAAAAAGAATATGTATGTGCATGTAAAATGAAAGATCCTCTATTTACTTTATTTCTATTGAAAAATTAAAAAGAGACAATTAATTTGTTGCTTTAATCTTTTATTGCTTCAATATTAAAAATTTAGAAAGACAAACTCTTATTTATAGATTAGATAATTTTTTAATTCTTTAATTATTACCATGTAACTAGTTGATTATATTAAATTCATTAGAACAATTTAATTAATTTAATGTAATTGTTTAATTATTTATTATTAAATGATTATTTAATTAATTTGTTCATTTAAAAAAAATTAAAAATTCATCAATTAATTAAAATACTAAAGTTAAAATAATTAATTTTAATCAATTAGATTAATCATTTTTTTTCATTTAATTAAAAAAAATAAAATCAATACAAAACACTTGAAGCCAACACCAAACATGCTATCACCCAACAAACCAAGTTAGGATTTGATCATATGAGAGATTTCACTTGTTTCCCTTGTTTTTGTCCTTGAGAACCTTCTCATTCTAGAAACCCGTCCACTAGTAATCATAACCATCCAACAAATTCCTAAACTCTACATCCTATCCAAACAATAATTTATGACCCATCATTAGTTTATTATTGCCCAGAGAAAACCAAACTAACAATCAACGAGGATCGCCACCTTATCAACTTTTACATTGTCCACATCAATAAACACTAAGTCAATTGACCAACATAAATCTATAATGTCCCCTTTTCAATCCTAAGAACTTTTGTGACCGTTAGCCTATTTCCGGAGACCCGTAGGCTATTCAAAGGCGATTCTATGGTTTCTAAGATTCTCGGAGGTTTCTTGCCTACTTGTTAGGAGGTTATTGCATGATTTTTCCAGAGAGTTTTCTGAGATCCTTGGTGGGCAATCACTGTTATTTTTAGTACTTACTGTTTTTAGTAAGTCACAGTTGCATCTCAGATTGTGCTTATTTTGAGTTTGGACACACTTACCATTTTTAGCAGTATGCTATTTTTAATAAGTGCTATTTCTACTAGTGGTCTTAGCAGCAATTCAGTGTATGATTTCTATTTCTGGTAGTGGTGGCAATTTCATTTGGTGGTGTCTTGATATTTTTGGCAGTTGGCGTCTCCACCATCCTTGGAGTTCAAAAAAGGAATTATTTGCAACTTAAGTTAATTTTATAAAGTCAAAAAAGGGCCCTTGGCCTCCCATGACTAGCAAGTGACAACTTAAGTTGTTTTTAAAAAGCAAATTAGAGGCATGACTTAAGTGGATGCCTAGGAAAGGGATTTAAGTGAAATTTTAATTAAATATTTGATTTCTCCAAAGTGTGGCATCCACTTTTGGAGGGAAAGAGCATTCAAATTTTTAGGTCTCAAAATCTATTTATACGCCCTCATTTGCTCTTATTTTGATATGCTAACTTATTCTAACGAAGTGTTGTTGGAATGTAGAGAGATCTCTTTGGGCTTTGAAGACGAAATCCCTCTAAGTCGATTTTAGTTTTGAGGTTGCAAGATATCTCCTAGCTGGATAGTGGTGTAGCTCCATTGCAGGGGTTACCTTCCCAAGGGCTTGTTGATAATCCCTTGGAGCCATAGGACCACGATTCTCATATCTTTCACCTCCTCTCTTCTTCTTCTAGTTCATGAATGGTGGTATCATGGTTTGGTCACTCTTGGCCATAACTTTATTGTGACCTACAATGAGTTCACTAACAAACTCATCGAAAGATTTGACTAGAAGGATCCTGGAGTGAAGTTCCGAGAGATGGCCCGGTTGAAGCAACATGGTTCACTTGATTCAGATATTTCTGATTTTCAGAGGCTTTTTGTCATGGTGCCCAACATCACTGAAAGAAGAATTGTAGTCCTTTTCATTGAAGGATTGATGGAAGCATTGAAAGGATGGGTGAAGGCCTTTGATCTACCAACTCTCTCAAAGGTGATTAAAAAAACAAGAAGTAAGGAGTTGGCTGCCCCTAGGCCAAAATTTCAGTCCAAGCCCTTCTCACATAGGAAGGATAAGAGGCCATTTCATAAGGATTCAAATCAGACCAAGAAGTTTCCTTCTTAGATGGATGATGACCTCCAAAGAAAGAAACTATGCTTTACTTGCAAGGAACTGTGGGCCCCAAGACACAAGTGCTTCAAAAGAGGCAAATCTCACCATATGGAGGTGTATTCTGCTGATGAATCGGTGTTTGATATATCAAAATTGATGTACCAGAATAAGAATCAGATTTGGAAGAAAGAGATAAAAAAGAGGCCCCAAAAAAGGTGAAAGAAGACCAAGGAAGCGAGGGTGCATTTGCCCAACTTTCTAGCTTCCAAAAGAATGAGTCCTTTAGAGTTTGTGGTGTACTTTGTGGGCAGTGAATCATTGCTCTAATTGATACTAGAGCAACTCACAATTTCATTGACGAGGGGATAGTAGCCAAGAGAGGCCTCAAAATAGAAGAATTTGAAGGTTTCAAAGTCATGGTAGCAAATGGCTTCACAATCACTTGCACTTGCAAGATTTCTAATATGTTTATTTGGTTTGGCAATTACAAAGTCAAAGATGACTTCTATGCTGTGAGCATTGGTGTCACAGATGCAATCCTTGGTATCCAGTGGCCACAATCTCTTGGTGAGATCACTCTGAACTTTCAAACCATGGAGCTGAAGTTTACATCAGAAGGGAAGAAGGTGGTTTTGAGAGGAACGTCAAATGGAGGTCCTCGTATAGTTTCATTCAAAAGGATAGAAAGGCTGACTTGTCATGACATGGTAGAATGGGTAGCAGAGTGTGTGATCATGCCTTCCAATCCTCCAGAAGACAAGAGACATTTTCATCCTGATATGCAAGCTTTGATCTCCAAGCGAAGCAAGGTGTTTGTCGACATTCCTCCTGGGAGACCTCTTGAAAGGGGGATTGAGCATGTGATTGAACTTGAGGAAGGAGAAAAACCTGTCATCAGTTTTCCATATCAACATACGAAAAGACACAAGGATGAGATAGAGAAGGCCATCAAAGAGCTCTTGGAGCTAGGTCACATTCGCCCAAGCAAGAGTCCTTTTGCTTATTCAATGATTTTGGTGAAGAAGGATGACACTATGCTCATGTGCATAGATTACCGAACCCTCAATAAGAAAACAATCAAGAACCAATATCTTATTCCGAGGATTGATGAGCTACATGGACCTATTTACTTCTCTAATATAGATCTCAGATCAAGCTACCATCATATCAAAATAAGAGAAGAAGATATAGAGAAGATTGCCTTTAGATGCCATTTTAGGCATTGAGTTCCTAGTCATGCCATTTGGGTTGACTAATGCACCCGCAACCTTCCAATATTGCATGAACAAGGTGTTCAATAAGTTGTTGAGGAAGTTTGTGCTAATCTTCTTTGATGACATCCCGATTTACAGTAGATTGTGGGAAGAACACATGAAACAGTTGGAGGAAGTGCTTAGCATTTTAGAGTCTAAATCGTTGTTTGCCAAAGAGTCCAAATATGAGTTTGTAATGACCAAGCTTCTCTATCTTGGTTATGTGATTAGCTCTAAGGGGGTCAACGTGGATCGAGAGAAGATTAAGGCTATCTTTGATTGGCCACCACCAAAAAACCTCACTTAGTTGAAGGGGTTTTTGGGTCTTTGTGGATTCTACAGAAGGTTTGTGAAGGGTTACTCTTAGATGGCTGCTCCTCTCACAGATCTTACCAAAAAGGGGGCATTTACTTGGTCAGGAAAAAGTATAGAAGGCTTTTGATTAGTTCAAGCACCTAATGAGTTCATGTCCCATTTTGGCTATTCCAAACTTCTCTAAGCCTTTTGAGTTGTAGTGTGATGCTTCGAGAGAAAGAATAGGTCTGTCCTAATGCAAGACAAACATCCCATTGTCTTTGAGAGCAGAAAATTGAGGGGAGTAGAGAGGACATACTCCATTTATGACAAAAAGAGGCTTGCTATCATGCACGCCTTAGCCAAATTTCAACAGTATTTGGTTGGAGGCAAGTTCATTGTGAAGACTGATCATAACAATCTTAAGCACTTCTTTCATCAGAAGGATCTCAATGATAGACATTAGAAGTGGGCGAGTAAGCTCCAAGCTTACGATTTTGACATCAAGTATGTCAAGGGGAAGAATAACATAGTGGTTGATGCCTTGTCAAGAAGGCCACATTTGAGTTAATCGATGGAGATTACAACTAATTGGAAGGAGCGAATCATTGCAAAGTATGCTAAGAATTCTTTTGCTTCGAATATAGTTGATGGTACTTTGCATGATGAAAGGTACAAATTGGTGGATGATTTGATATTGTACAAGGATAGAATCTTCGTGGTGCCAAAATCAAAGCTCAAAATAAAGGTGCTCTAATCATTCCATGATGTTCCCTTGGCTAGTCACCAAGGTTATTTCAAAACATATAGGTAGATTCGAGAGAGATTTTCGTTGAAGGGGCTCAAGGATGAGGTCCTTCACTATGTTAAGAAATGTTAAATCTACCAACAAAACAAAAATGAACACACCTTTCCTAGTTTGTTGCAGCCCTTGCCCATTCCCAATATAAAATGGGAAAGTATATCCATGGACTTCATCATGGCTTGCTTAAGGTGCAAGGGAGAGATTGCATATTCGTAATTATCGATAGATTGACGAAGTTTGCTCACTTTTTTGCCATTACCAATATATTTACAACAACTCAAATTGTTGATTTGTTCTTCAAAGAAATGTTTAGGTTGCATAGGCTGCTTGAGAACATTGTGAGTGATAGGGACAACAAGTTCCTAAGCACATTTTGGCAGGAGATTTTCAGATTGAGTGGTACAATGCTCACTTCAAGCACTAGTTATCACTCACAGACGGATGGGCAAACCGAGATTGTGAATAAGTGGTTTGAAGGTTATCTCATAAATTATGTTTCAAAACAACAAAAGGCTTGGGTGAGATGGCTTCATTTGGGAGAGTATTTCTATAATTCTCCATACCATATGTCTATCAAAATGTCTCCATTTATGGCTCTATATAGGTACAAAGCTCCTAACTTCATTGCTTTGCTATTTGGTGATAGTAGAGCTCTTCAAGCGAGGGATATGTTGCAACAAAGTCAAGACATTTTGAAATCCTTGAAGGACAATCTTCATCATGCCCAAAATCAACATAAGATGTATGTTGATCAACAACATATTGAGTGTGCATTTGAGGTTGGGGATATGGTGTATCTGAGACTCCAGCTATATAGACAATCCACTCTCAAGAAGAGTGGAGCGAAGAAGCTTTAAGCTACATTTCTATGGGCCTTTCAGGATCACCAAGAGAGTTGGGGAGGTGGCTTATGAGTTGGAGCTACCAGAGAGTAGTAGGGTTCACAATGTCTTCCATGTGTCATGCCTTAAAAAGACGTTTGGGCACAATGTGGCTGCTTCTATTGAGTTACCTCTGTTGGATGAGGAAGGGTAGTTGGTTTTGGTGCCATAGGCAGTTATTAATTTCAAAAAGTGTTCTTTGAGGAGGATTATCAGAGAGTATCTGGTGAAGTGGAAGAATTTGCCAGTTGAGGATGCTACTTGGGAGGATGAGCAGATTTTGCAGCATCTAGACTTGCAATTGCTTGGGGACAAGCAATCTTGGGGAGAGTGGACTGTAATGTCCCCTTCTTAGTTCTAAACACTTCTATGACTATTAGCCTATTTTTGAAGACCCATAGGCTATTTGGAGACTATTCTAGGGTTTCCAAGATTCTTGGAGAATTCTTGTCTGCTTGTCAAGAGGTTATTGCAGGAGTTTGCCAAAGATATTTTGGGTCTTTTTAGGATTTTCAAGATCCTTGGTGGGTAGTCATTGCTATTTTTAGTACTTACTATTTTAGTAAGTCACAGTTGCATCTCAAAATGTGCTTATTTTGAGTTTGGACACACTTACTATTTTTAGTAAGTGCTATTTTTGCCAGCAATTTAATGCAGGATTTCTATTTTTGGCAATATGACAATTTCAATTGGTGGTGTCTTGATATTTTTGGTAGTTGGCGTCTCCACCATCCTTGGAGTTCAAAAAACAAAATTGCAACTTATGTTAATTTTATAAAGTCAAAAAAGGCCCCTTGCCCCCCCACGCCTAGCAAGTGACAACTTAAATTGTTTTCAAAAATCAAATTAGAGGCATGACTTAAGTGGACACCTAGGAAAGGGATTTAAGTGAAATTTTAAATAAATATTTGATTTCTCCAAAGTATGGCGTCCACTTTTGGAGGGAAAGAGCATTCAAACTTTTGGGTCCCAAAATCTATTTATATGCCCCCATTTGCTCTCATTTGGATATGCTAACTTATGAAAACGAAGTGTTGTCGGAATGCAGAGAGATCTCCTTAGGCTTTGAGGACAAAATTCAACTAAGTCGACTTTAGTTTCGAGGTTGCAAGATATCTCCTAGCTGGATAGTGGTGTAGCTCCATTGCAGGGGTTACAATTGAGCACATATTGGTGATGGCTTCCTTCGTTCTTTCAGTTTTTGTTTATTATGATGTCTTCTAGATATATTTTGGTGTGGAGTGTTGGTTTGTAGCATTGTAGGGGCTTTTTGGAGTGAGTTTTCAGTTTTGGGTGCTACTGGTTTGTGCCCTTTTCGTAGCCTAGCTGACCACCTTTTCACTCACGCTGATCGGAGAATTGGATATCTTTTGTGGGTGTTCGATTATTGTCTTCCTTGTACTTGGGCGCCACTTTGCTCAAGTTTTGAGGATTTTTGAGTGAGATTGGGATTTATTGGAGTTGGTCGCCCCATCTAGGGAGGCCTACCATCTTGTTTTGGGGAGTTTGGGAAGGGTTTGCTATTGTCTTCACGTGTTTGGGCTGCTATCAAGCTCATATTGGACGCCTAGCCTTGCTTTGGCCTTTGCAAGTGGTTTGGAGTGATTCTATGGAGTAATGGTGAAGTTATGCTCATTTTATGATTGTTGGTTGGTGTTTTAAGCTTGTTGTTCGTACATATCTATTGTTCTGTGTATTAGACCTATAGCAGCAAGTTGCTTGACCTTCCATTGACCTCCAAAGGACCTTTCATTGAGGTATTATTTCTATAGCAGCAAGTTGCTTGACCTTCCATTGACCTCCAAAGAACCTTTCATTGAGGTATTATTTCTATAGCAGCAAGTTGCTTGACCTTCCATTGACCTCCAAAGGACCTTCCATTGAGGTATTATTTCTATGGTTTGTGGGGGTGTTCTCATACTTTCACTGTAGCATCTTGGGGGGAGTTTATATTTCATGTTTCTATCATTTTCATTTCATAACAACAACATATGATGGACTAATATATTTTATGATGAGCTTAATATAACACCATTGGTAGTACCATTGGTGATTGCTCCTATATTTGTCTTGATACTCACCCCATTGAACAAGTGGTGCTCCCACTGAATAAGTGATTGAGCTTGCTTTATGTTACATGCTACTCCCGTTGAACAAGCGGTCAAGTTTTTCATTTGCTTTCTTGTTATGTTTGCTGAACAAGCGGATGACTTTGTTTTGATTGGCTGGCTTGCCGCCAAGTATTTGCTTACTTCTTGTAATTCTTGCTAAATAAGCAATGATTTACTTTCATGCATTTGATTTGATCACTCAACTCACTAAAGAAGTGGTAATAGAGGAAATTTAGAATTTATAAGCCTTCTCATCGTATGCTCTTATCTTGCACACATTGGGATCTGAGTGATCAGAAAGTAGAAGGTGCTCACTTTCAGTTAGCTTGATTTTCCAGCTAATGCAAGATCCCCTTTTCACCTTATGCTCTCACCTTGCCAACATCGAGATCTGGGTGCTCAGAAAGTGGAGGGTTGCTTATTCAGTTGTATATCATTGCATTTTGGCTAATGCTAACAGGTGAAGTTTTGAAAAAAAATTGGGGTGGTTATTACAAAATCTACCCATATCCGTGTGTCCATTTTGAGTAATACATAATTGTAATTTGATCATAAACTATCAAAATATAATATACCTCATATTTGCACACCTATTGCATCTTTTAATGGTGGAAGTGCTAGAAATGATACGCATCTTCTTCTAGTCAGGGTTTGTAGTTACAATCTTTTCCATAAGCCATAATCACTGAAAAATCCTTGATTCTGAAGAATAGGGAACAAACCCACAACAGTAAACAACTCACATGGCAGGGACCAGCCAGCCCTAGGTCTAGTTTTGTTTTCTTTTGGAGGGAAGGGAAGGATCGTGCAGGGAGTGTGAGAATTTATAGGCTCTTATGAAATCATTTGCATCAATAGAACTAGAACCAAAATTTGGATGTAAGAAAATGGGATTTCCCTTTTCTTCTGTACTGATTTCCAACTTAGCAAATCGCAGATTTGGAACAAATTCAAAAACTGATTTCATAGATTTCTTAGAATGGAATATTTTCAGGATCTTGTATTGCTTTATGTGGTTATATAAATGTAATTACCATACATGTGAAAATACAAAACTAGCATGGGAAGCAAGTCCAATGCAATACTACAGTCTGCATCTTATAAACCTTGGTCTAGACATGCATTTACACTTTTTCAATAGCAATATTTCACGGAGAAACACATCCAAGTAGAGCAGTTTGTTATTGATGTCGAATAATCTGTATAACTTCCAGAAATGCTGAATATCATATGCTTGATAAGGCCATGGATAGTTTCAAAATAATGTCTCCCGGTCCCCTATGAAGAAAAGATCATCCACATAGAGAAGCAAACCAAAGATGATATTGATGGCATGAAAACCATTTTCGTTGCAAACTAAAAGAGATTTACTTCGCTGAAGAGATAGTGATTCATCCACATTCTCGCAAAGATTCCTGTTTCCTGGTGCCACCAGTTCAATGAACTTACACACAGAATATGTGAATGTACACTGAAGACCTTCAGAGTACATGCCCATTTTAAAGAAAATTGTGTAACATCTTTCGAGCCAAGAGAAAGTACCCAGCTCCTTTTTACAAGTCAACTGCTTAGCCTGTGGGATCTGAAACTTGGCCATTTTTGGGTTAGGCAGCATTCCTATCACTAGGGTTTCAGAGTAGCATTTACAACTAAATATTTAACAGTAAACACACGAATGGCATGGTAGGGGATAGTGATACCATCATAATTCTTTTTAGTTTCTTGCCTCTACGATAGCCAAAACTCTCCCTGTATTTGCATCACCAGAAAGATTTAGTTTGGTTCAAGCACAGATTCAAAATTTCTAAATTTTTAACTTCAAACAATATTAAAAAGAGCAGAAAGTTCTCATTCTGTTCCAATTCTTACCTTACAGTCGATTCTGTGTCCACATCAGTCTAATCTGGAACACACATCTGATTGGCTAGGCGGAAGAAACCGAGGAATTTGACCTGGTTTATACCACTAGGCCACTAATGAATACACGAGGGTAATCTAGGCACTGTTAAACAATTAACATTTCTTGAGAGTCCGTGTGTATATATAGCCTAAAGTTGAAAACAGCAAACACCAGGGTACCTGACGGAGAACTTTTACAAGCAGAAAGCTCAAGTGAGAGGAGGGCCAGCAGTAAATAAGTGATGTATACTTAGCAGGGAACCTCAGGTGAACGAATTCAACATCAGGTGAATAACAATCGAAGTTTTTAAACCTGAAGGTTATCTGTATTTAACTACCAATACAGAGGAGTGACTGAAGAGTTTACATTTATCACTTGCTTTACTTCGCTTCACCAATAATCCCCACAAGAACACAGCCCATTCTTGAAATGGTGAAATCGGCTGACATCTCTCAAAATAATTTCTCTTTCAGAAATTTTGGAGATGAACTTGATGGCATTGTGGCAATCCCCACATACCCGAAGATTCTTGACAATTCTGATGGGTGTTCCTTGGGGTGTGTTGATGATGCCAAATGCAATGGCCAACTTCTCACTATGATAGGAAAGAATATGTTCCTTATGTTCCTCCTCCAAATTGTGCAGGACAAAGTTTGTGTCAGGCACGTACCCCACCTCCTTAATTTGTTCTGTTAATCTCTCCAATGTTACATATATCTCAGCAATTTGCGGGTGGGAATTGTCATCTGCTAAAAACACATGAACGCTGTTCTTGATCTCAATCCAACTGTGGCCCGGCACCTTTCTTATGCCCCTGCTTTTCATTAGTTTCCTCACCTTTGCTGCATCATCCCACTTACCTGCTGCAGCATAAATGTTTGACAGCAAAACATAAGTGGACGAGTTATCTGGTTCTAAAACCAAAAGATGTTCTGCTGCTGTTTGCCCTACCTCAAAATTACCATGAATCCTGCAGGCACCAAGCAACACACCCCAAATGACTGCATTAGGTTGAAATGGCATACTATTGATTAAGGCCACTGCTTCTTCAAGGCGGCCAGCACGACCGAGTAAATCAATCATACAGCCATAGTGGTCTGCCTCTGGCGTGATGCAATGATCTTGAATCATGGAACAAAAGTAGCGAAAACCTTCGTCCACTAGGCCTGCATGGCTGCAGGCAGAGAGTATACCGACAAAGGTAATGTGGTTCGGCTTCACATATGTCCCTAGCAATATCTCAAATAGCTTAAAGGCTTCCTTCGCACACCCATTCTGGGCATATCCTCCAATCATAGCACTCCAGGTGACTATGTCCTGTTTGGGCATTTCATCAAACACCCTACGTGCATCGTCTATTCCCCCGGATTTGGCATACATGTCAAGAAGAGCACTGCTAATACAATCATCAAACGCAAAGCCAGTCTTCACTATGTGACAGTGAATGTGCCTGCCATGCTCTAGCGCTGCTATGCTAGAACATGCACTTAAAACTGAAGACAGAGTGAAGTCGTCTGGCTTGACTTCTCCCCATTCCATTTGACAAAATAATTTCAGAGCCTCCACACCATTCCCGTTGTGAGCGTAAGCCCCAATCATTGCATTCCAAGACACTTCATCATGTTCAGGCATTTCGTCAAACGCTGTTTTTGCATCCTCCATTCTTACACATTTACCATACATGTCAACCAAAGAATTTCCAACAAAAACATTTGTGTCCATCCCGGTTACTATAATATAACCATGGAGGCTCCTACCCATTTGGAGATCCCGAGCATTCGTACAGACGCTCAGAATACTAGTAAAGGTAAAGTGGCTTGACTTTATACCCGACATTAGCATATCCGAGAAGAGCTTCAGAGCTTCTTCACTATCTCCAAGCCGAGCATACCCTGCAATCATAGCGCTCCACATCCCTTCATCTCGTTCAGACATTTTGTCAAAAATCTGTCGTGCATCCTTAATATTATCACATTTTCCATACAAATCAACGAGAGCACTGCCAACAAAGACATTAGATTCAAACCCACTTCGGATAACTCCGGCATGAATTTGTTTGCCTTGTCGCTCTAACAACAACCTGCTGCAACCGCTTAGAACACTAGCAAAAGTATACTGATTCGGCATTATTCCCGTTCTTTGCATCTGGCAAAACAAATCTAAACCTTCGGCATGGCCATATCGAGAATACCCTGCAATCAAAGAATTCCAGGAAACTTCAGTTCGCTGAGGCATTCCGTCAAACAGCTGGTGTGCATCCTGTAGTCTATTACACCGAACATATCCTGTAACCATCCTGTTCCAGCTGAACTGGTCTCGTTCAGGCATTTTGTCAAACAGTTGGCGCGCATCCAGTACACTACCACACATGGCGTACATTTCCAAAATGTGGTTGGCTAGAAATGTGCCGCGGTTACAGCCATACTTAATTATACGGCCATGGAGGAGTCTGCCATGTCTTAGAGATTTCCTGTGAATGCATTCTTTCAATAGCTGAGTATAGCTATCCGAATCCATTCATTACTGATACAGTACGTTACATACATACGAAAGACTTGCTAAAGTTCCATTCAGATTAAATTATGGTTTATGCGACCTCAAAGCTAAGAAGTGTTGTAGCGTATAACCTTTCAGCATGCGAATCACTTGGAGCAATATAGCATTTGTTGTATTAAATTGACAAACTCGCTTTTTAAAATTAATGGCTGAGAATTCAGAGAATTAATTTCAATAATCATTTTCTATTTTTATTCTTAAAATAATTTAATAATTTAAAATTAGGTTTTTTATTAGTGATAATAGATTTCTACAATTTATGAAGATTATTGCTAGATGTTTTCTTTGTAGCAATAGACTTTTTATTTAAAAAAGAAAAGAAAAGAAGATAATATTGAAATGATAAATAGAATTATATTTTATTAATATTTCAATTCTAAGAAAAGAAGATAAGATTGAAACGAAAAACCTAATTATATTTTATTAATAAAAAGAGGGGTTAAAACTTTATTAAATCAGGAAAGCAATACAAAGCAAAGAGAAACAAAACCCAATAGGTGCACTACCAAGACTGAGAATTAAGTAACACCCAAAAAGCTCCTCGTATCCTCCATAACCCAATCTTCAAGAATCAGGGCCAAATCACCAGGAAGATCAACCCAGTCGTTCACATTCCAAGTCTCCATTTGCTCACACGCCCACCTAGCCAAACCATCCGCCACCTTATTCCGCTCCCGTGGAATGTGACAAAAGGCAAGAGAGTCAAGAACAAAGCTTAGAGACACAATTTGCTTGGCCACCACCACAAGTTGCCAATTCACCTCCTCAAAATGTCTCTTGTTTAGCATATCAATGATGACCTGAGAATCAAATTCACAAACAATCCGCCTCCAACCAAGGGCACAGGCATGCTCTATCGCAAGAAGAATCACTAGAGCCTTCATGAGGTTATTAGTATGTTGACCTCTATACATAGAGAAGAAAAAAACCACCACTCCCGAACTATCCCTGCCAATACCACCAATGCCAGCATGCCCCAGATTCCCTCTAGAAGACCCATCAGTATTAATTTTCAATTCCCCCACAACAGAAGGACACTTGTGGCCAATACGACAAACCCTCTCTCTCCCACACACATGTTGAACATACCTCAAACTTCCCCTCCCTCCCACTGAGAAACCCATGGCATCAATAATAACACGATCATCAGTAGCAACCGGGATAGACAAATCACACTTAGCCGCCAAAGTTTCCTACAGACCCCCTAAAATTCTCAGCCAGAGCTGACCAACAAGCAACTTTTTATCCAAAAAAATTATGCGGTTCCAAATATGCCAAATTATCAAACTGGAGCCGATAATCCAAGCAATGAGAAGGAAAGAGGTTTTAACAGGAGGGGACCCCAGACTCCTCCAAAATTCCTCCAACGAAGAGGCGTGTGTACATGGTATATGTCAGAGATTCCACTAGGAATGCCAAATAACCTTCGCAAAAGAACACTAAAAAAAACAAGGTCCCTGAACACACATAGAAGGCCCCTGAAATCCATGCTTCCAAAGATTCTCCCAAGTCAGGCACCTTCCATGCACCACAAGCCAGGAGAAGAAGTTACACTTAGACCAAACAAACTTATTCTAGATCTGTTTCCACCACGAGACTTCCAAACTCCCAAACATCTGCTTATCAAGAACCTAATAACCAGAGGCAACAATTTTTTTACCTTTCAGATCAAAACCCCATGCCAACACATCCCTTCCAAGAAGGGAAGTACAAATGCGTCCTGACAAAATCCCAACAAGCTCTTGGCAGTCCGCAACCACACCCCAGGAGGCCACTCCTACAAAGTCTTCCATCTATACACACTAGCTTGGCCCAAGTTCCAAAGAATCTTAAAATCAACAACACGACACCATCCAACATCAGAAAAATGCCTACACAAATTCTGCAGATGAGGGTGGGAAGACAATATTTTATTAATACTTCAATTCTAAGAAAAGAAGTCGATAAAATTGAAATGAAAAATAAAATATTTTATTAATATTTCAATTTCATTAAATATAAAAGTAGTTTTATTTTTTATTTAATTATTTATTAATTTAACAAGTTTATTATTTATTATTAATATTTTTAAATTATTATTTTCATCAATATTTGTATTTGTAATTGTATTTTTTTGACTTTGCATTTAGTTTGTGCTATTTTAATTTTTAATTAAGACTTAAGTTTTAAATTTATTTTAATTATTTGTCTTCTTATGAAATTATAATTTTATTTTCTATTAAAAATAATTTAATTTATAATTAATTTTCTTATTAAAATTTTAGATATTGTAGAGTAATTGTATTTTGAATTTTTATTTTAATTTATAATAAAATAAATTTAAAACTTAAAATCTAAATTAAAAGTTAAAGAGAGAGAAACTAACTTTTGATTAGTCATTTCATGCCAACAATCCAACAATAGCATGTGTCCGTAGGGAGTTATCCTTAGGGTAGCATGTCATTTGATTAAGGGTATGATAATTCACCTTTAAGACCTCTTCAGTGTACCCACTCCATACTTAAGGAGGAAAATAAATAAAGAGAAAAGAGAGAGAAAGAGAGAAGGGAGAGGGAGATAGACATAAGATATAGAGAGGCAATGAGAGAAAAAAAAGAAAGAAAGATATATAGAGAGGTAGAGATAAGGAGATATATATATATATATATAGAGAGAGAGAGAGAGAGGGATGGGAACAAAAAGAGAGAGCTCTTTATATCTTTGTCTCCCTCTCTATCTCTATGTTTTTCATTATCTCACATTTTCTCTTCCTCTCACTACCCTATTTCTCTCTATATTCGTCTTCCCTTCTATCTTTCTTTCTTTTGCCCTCTCTCCCTCTCCATATCTCTCTCTCCCTTACTCTATTTTTTTTGTACATATTTGTCTTCCCTTCTCCTCCCTCTCTCTCTCCCACTCCCTCCCCTCGTCTCTCTCCCCCCCTTTTTCTATCTCTATTTCTTCGTCTCCCTCTTCTTCTCTCCTTCCATCTCCACTTCTCTCCCTCTCCATATATTAATCCTTATCTCCATCTCCATATCCATCTATATGTCGATCTTCCTCTCTATTTATGTCCCCTCTCTCTCCTTACCTCTTTCCACATCTCTCTTCCCCAATCTTTCTCAATATATGTATCTCTTTATCTCTCCCTATTTCTATCTTTGCATCTCCCTCCTCTCCCTCTCTCCCTATCACTCCCTCTTTCTATGCATCTCTACTCTATCCTCTCTCTCTATCTCCATATCCCCCCCCCTCTCTCTCTCACACACACACACACTCCTTATTTCCCCTCCCTATCATTATCTCTATATCTCTCTCTCATTCACAAACACACACTTTATATTTATCTCTCCCTATCTCTATCCGCATCCCTCCCCCTCTATATCACTTGTCTCCATCATCTCCTTTATCTCTTACTCTTGCCCCCTTTATCTCTATCTTCACATCTCTCCCTCTTTCTATCCTTGTATCTCTCTCTCTCTCTATTTTTCTCCCCATCTCTCCCTATACCCCTATCAATCTCTTTATATCTACCTATCTCCCCTTTTTCTCCCATATATTTTATCTCTTTCTCTTCCCATATATCTTACTCTCCCTCTCTCTACCTTCCCCTATTTCTCTCTCCCTCTCTGTTAGTATTTCTCTCTCTCTCTCTCTCTCTATATATATATATATATATATATATATATCTCCTTGTATCTCTCTCTCTATCACTCTATCTCACCATCTATGTCTCTATATCTCTCCCTCCTTCTCCCTCTATATCTATCTCTTCCTCTCTATCTAGTCCTTATCTCTATCTTTATCTCTCTCTCTACCTCTCTTTATCTCATTGTTTATTTATCTCCATCCTCTCTCTCCCTCTTTATCCATGCATCTCTCTCCCTCTCTCCCCCACTTTCCCTCAACCTAGACCTATATATCTATATCTAAAAATGACTTTTCATCTCTATCTTTCCATATTTCTCTTCTATCTCTCCCTGTATACCTATCTTGTTATCTCTCCCTACCCCTATATCTCTCCCTCTCTACTTCTCTCTATATATCACTTCCTATTTCTATCTTTATCTTTCTATATCTCCCTCTCTCCATCTCTATATATGTTTCTTCCATCTCTATCTATCCCTCTCCTTCTCTTCATACCCCTCTCCATCTCTTCATACCCCTCTCCATCTCCATCTCTATATTCCTCTCCATATCTATCTCCTTATCCCCTCTCTCTAACGTGCTCTTCCCATCTCTATCTCTCCCTCTTTCTATCCCTATACCTTCTCCCTATTGCAAACACAACACGACTCTCTTGATAATGAATCTTGATTATTTTCCTGATTTAGAGATTTTGTTTCAGTCATGTTTGGATCCCTGTAAGTTGATGCATACTTGATTTTGAGCTCTATCAATTCTTCATTGAGACCTTTTTTGCACAAACAACATCACTTGTTAAATAGCCTACCAATTGACCTCACATTTTGTGCAAATGTATGAAAAAAGCCCAATTTTTCCCTAATTGACCTTCCACATTTTTAGCGTACCCATTGCACACCAAGGTGCGATTGCTAGTTTATTTTATATGATAATTTACAAAGGGTGTTATTAGACCCTTGGACTTGGTTTAGATATTAATTGAGACTAGTAATGGTGGGATTTTGAGTGCATTGGCCTAATAAAGATTCAAATTTAGGTGATTGTTAAAACATTATTTGGGAGTTTGAGTACAATAGTCTAATGAAGATTCAAAATTATGTGGTTGTTAAAATAACACCACTATTTAATTAGTATATACATATGTTTAAACATTTATATAAAATATTTTGAGAGAAGTTTTTTGCCATATTATTTTAATCAATTTGTCATATATAAGTGGAATAGGTGTTTCGAGAAGGATATTTCTAGATGAATTTTATATAGATTTTTAAAATGATGTATATGCTAGTAGCATTTGTAGTTGTAACTTTTAAGATGTTAAATTAGTCCCCAACATAAATTAAACATACACAATACTTGTACATCAAGTTAAATAAAATTTATGCTACCGATAAGTGTTAGAATTACGATTACATTTACAACTAGAATTAAGGTTAGGGTTAGAAGTAGGGATATGGTTAGGATTATAATCATGGTTACAAATTGGTTTAAAGAAATATGGTTAGAATTGGGATTACAATTAGGCTTAGAATTATTGTTAGAATTATGGTTAAAATTATTGTTAGAATCAATGTTAGGTTTAGAAGTATGGTAATAGAAAGGGCCACAATTATTATTAGAATTAGGGTTACAATTACTTTTAGAATTAGAAATATGGTTACTACTAGGGTTTTTTGTATTTTTATTTACTTTGATGTAAGCATTGTTATATATTTTCCATTTCTTAAATTATAAAATTTCTATATAATTTGGGTTAAAATTAATTTTATTTTACTAACCCTAATTCTAAACCTAATTGGTAACTAAGTCTTTGCAAAATTTTCTTTGTACAAATTAAAATTTTGGTAAAATTTATCAAAAATAAAAAATCGTTATAACATTAATCATAAACCTAATTGTTACACTAATTCTAATCCTCTTTCTAACCTTGATTCTAACCCTAATCCCATCCTTGACCTTAACCCTAACCCTAACTTAGTCTAATTCTAATCTTAATAATAACCCTACTTGTAAACATAAGCTTAACTCTAACCTTGATTCTTACCCTAATTATTAACTTTAATCTTGACCCTAACCCTAATTCTATAACTATAACCCTAATTGGAACCCTAATTATAATTCTAACCTTGAGTTAAACCCTAATTCTAAACCTAAACTTAATTATAGTCCCAACCCTAACTCAAAGCCTAGCCCAAAATCTAACCCTAAGTCTAACTCTATCCCTAAATCTAATCTTGACTCTAACCCTAACATGAACCATAGTCCTAACCCTAACCCTTAATCTAACCCTAACCCTAATTCTAATCATAATCCTTATTGCAACCTTGTTTCTAACCCTAAACCTTACCTTAATTCCAACCCTAAATCTAACCTTAATTCCAACCTTGATTATACCCCTAAACCTAATGTTCACTAACCCCAATTCTAACTCTAACCCTAGCCCTAATTCTAACCCTAACCTTAATTTTAACCCTAACTCTAATTATTAGTTCCCTTACCCTAACCTTAATTTTAAATTTGATTGGGAACTAAGTCTTCGACAAATGTTCTTTGTATGAATTCAAGATTTGGTAAACTTCATCAAAAACAACAAATTCAAAATAACCCTTGATTTTTTATTTATTTTTTAATGTTAAGGGCTTGACTTTGAATGGAAATAGTTTTCTTTGTTAGGGTTTTTGCTAGGTATTTTTTAATACTTCGATGTAAGCATTGTTCTATATTATTAATTAATAAATTAAATAAAATTGATGAATATAATTTTAGGCTTAGGATTTTTTTTAATTTTATTTCAAAACTTTAATTTAATGAAGAAAAATTACATGCTTGGTTTCATCTATTAGAATTATATTATACTCTATTTTATTTATATAATATTTTGTTAGAATTATAGGTAATTTTACTGTTAAGGTTACGATTAAGGTAGAAATAGAGTTATGATTAGGGTTAGGGTTAGGGTCAGGGTTATGATGAGTGTTATTAATAGGGTTAGGGTTAAAATCAGTGTTAAAATTAGGGTTAGTGTTAAGGTTAGAAGTAGGGTTAGCATTAGGGTTACAAATAGTGTTAGAATTAGGGTTATGGTTAGACTTACAAGCAAGGTTAGGTTTAGGATTATAATTAGGGTTAAGACTAGAGTTAAAAATAGGGTTAGGGTTAGAAATAGAGTTAGGGTTAGAGTTAAAATTATGGTTAAAAATAGGGTTATAGTTAGGTTAGGGCTATAGCTTTGACTTTTATTGGGAGTTGTTTGGTTTGTTAGGGTTTTTTGTGTTATTTTTTATTACTTTGATGTAAGCATTGTTATATATTATTAATTTATAAAGTATAAAATTGATATATGTAATTTTAGGGTTAGGAACTTTATTTTATTTTACATTACAATTAATTAGTTGAATGAAGTAAAATTGCATGCGTTGGATTCATTTGTTAGAATTATATATAATTTTAGGGTTAGGGATAGGGTTAGAATTTTGGTTAGGATTAAAGTAGGGCTATGGTTAGGATTAGAATTAGGGTTACAAATAGTCTTAACAATATGGTTAGAATTAGGGTTAGATTTTGTTTAGACTGCAGGAATTGGTCGGGTATCCATCCCCTTATAAACTGTAGTGCGCCTAGTAAACTTTTTTTACGTGATCGGTGGTGCTGGCGCGACATGCCCTCTGGTACCATGGGTTTGGGGGGAGACTAGACCTCGTGACTTCTTTCCTGCAACAAGATGCTTTAGCCAATCGAGCTAGACCCCCCGCCCCAGAATTAGGATTAGAATCACTGCTAGAATTATGATTAGAATTGTTCTAATTAATGTTAGGATTAGAAATATGAGACTTTTTGGTCCAAATAACATATAATTTAAGTTATGATATCTCTTAGAAATAAGTGAAAATATGAAATATAGCAGATCACTTAGTGGGTACCTCCAATAATCAAATAATATTATATGAATTCAATATTTGATGATATGGGAGAGAGTTCTCTTCCTTATTTATAGGATTAACTATTTAGGGACATATGCCTTCATCCTAATTAAGATGGATTAGTGTATTAATTGATATCTAAGTTAGGGATAAGCATGCCACAAGTGCTTATCCTAATTATAATAAAGAATATACAATATATACTTAGGAATATATTATATTAGAATCATAACATTCCCTTCCCCTTCAAAAAAGCATTGCCCTCAATGTTTATCAACTCTAAAATATTTTGTATGAATTGTTCATCATTCCATGTTGATTCTTCAATTGACAAATTATTTCACTTGATTAAGAATTTTGAAGTGGTTGTATTTACAATTCAATTTTGGAAATTCCGTGAAGTTTTTGTATATTTTGTATGAATACATTTTCCATAGTATTAGTAGGAAACAAATGATAGATTCCACAAAAATATTTATTATTAATGAGTCTTTCCACATCAAGCAAGATTACATCAAGATTATTTGACTTTGGCATTCCCATAATGAAGTTCATGAATATTTTTACCCAATATGTTATTGGAATGCCTAATATTTGTAAGAAGCTTGGAGTCTTAATCATTCCCTTTTATTGTGTTGGAATATCAAACATTCCACCACAAAATTTTGGGAATTCATCAGGTAAAAGCACAAACACGTGTCACACTTTCAACCAACTAAATAGTTGTGAGTGAAACAGTTTCACCTTAAACAGTTTCGCTCGAAACTACATGGCCTATATGTGGCACAAAATTTCAGGCGAAAGC
The DNA here is from genome assembly GCA_007115665.2 of Sequoiadendron giganteum. Lineage (NCBI taxonomy): Eukaryota > Viridiplantae > Streptophyta > Pinopsida > Cupressales > Cupressaceae > Sequoiadendron > Sequoiadendron giganteum. The sequence continues at coordinate 236,845,603 of CM021101.1, forward strand.
CTTTCGCTTGAAACAACAAAACAAACCTTTTCCATTTGTCGCTTTAAAATGCAAATCAATTTGTATGTAAGTTTTTGAGTGAAAGGTTTCAGTCGAAACTCTTTCACTTGAAACTGTCTATGTGACATCTTTGTTGGCGGCCACCTCATCTTTTTAATAAATTTTAAAAATATTTCACTTGAACATGATATTTCTTTAGTCATAATTTTTTCAAAAAACTAAAAATATCCTTTTGTAGAGCTTAAAGTAATGAATCAAAATATATAATTTTTGTTATATTTTGATTAGTTTTAATATATTTTTAAAAATAATGCAAGTAGGTTTTTGAAATAAAAAATGAGGTTGATTAGAAATTAAAAAAATACTAAAACATATTATTATTTTTTTGAAAAATATATGGTGTATTAGAGGAAAAAATCTTCTCCAAAAGGGTATTATTTTTTTTGAAAAGGATAAAAAAATAAAAAATAGTTGACATTAAATGAAAACTATCAAATTTTGGTATGTTTGACTTTAACATGCTATTACAAAGAAAATATACATCAAATTTTATTTTTTTCCCCCACTCACAAGATATTGACGTTATCTATTTGGAAGAAAAAAGGGAAACCAAAATTGTTTTCTATTTTTTTCTTGACATCAACTCAACATCACTTTTTCTTGAAGTTTTCAGCAATTTTCAACATCTATACTCTTAAATTTATAAAAAAAATATCAAAACAATTTTTTTTAAATTTGAAAAATTACAAAAATAAACTTTATCAAGAGTTCTACATTTCATTAGTTTACATCATTTTGAAATTCAAAACAAAAGTTGAGAATTTTTATTTATGTTGGTCGAGTCCTTTATAAAAGTGTGACACAAGTTTGTTCTTTTACCCCACTTTAATACCTTCCCAAAAGATTTTTCTTTATAAGATGATATATATGAACAAATATTCTATAATATCTTGTTAGACCCAAAAATCCTTTCTTAGGGTCTATCTTAACACTTTTAAGTGACACTAGATGTCCTAAGTATTCTACTTCTTTCACCCTAAAGACACATTTAGATTGTTTGCATAGATTTAATTATGTTCTAATTTATTAACAATAGGAATATGAGTGATATCATTTAACTTCTTATAATAAGAGAACATTCTCCATGGATCATCCTTTTTATTAAGCATAAGCATAGGGGTAAATCGAAAATTTTGTTGGGATGAACAATGCTTTTTGGTATTAAATCAATGTCATGATTATGGTCTCCAATTAAAGGTACAACCTTTGATTTTTGAAATACTTGTTGACGGTGTCGAATAATCTCTTGAATTTTTTATTGATCTTGAGTTATCATATCATGTGCTTCTATAAAATGTGATTGTGCCCCTTTATTATAAGAACCTTTTTTGAATAGTTTCTCCATCATATGGGAGATAATGATTTCACATGGTGGTGATTTCGTTCCTAGAAGTTCATAATTTTTTATTATATAACATAAAAGATATGGATAAGTCTTGAAAATTGAAAGATATTATTCCTAATTATTTAAGTCATTGCACACCCAAAACTACATCCACTCCCCTAATAGGTATAGTAAACTTTTTTTAATCTAGTTGATAATTTCCCATTGAGAGTTTTATATGATGGCATTTACCACCACAAGGTAGTTGTTTCCCCTCAACTATCATGACTTGAAAATTAGTGACTGAATAAACAAAACAATTGAGCTCATTAGATAATCTTCTATCAATAAAGTTATGTATGTCTACTACCAGTGTCTACTAACACTTTCACATTTTTCTTTTTTATATTGCCAATTACTTTGAGTGTTTGTGGTGCATTTGTTCCATGCAATGTGTGTAGGGAGATAGTAGTGCTTTCTTTTTCCTTGGAATCCTTATTCTCAAGTTTTATGTTTAGTTATTTTGTAGGTACTTCCCCCTCTTCTTCAACCTTATTCTTTTTCTCACTATTAGAATACTTATGACTCCTTGACCATTTTCTATCATATTTCCAACATAGGCCTTTTTCTCCTATCTTCATCTCTTGTTGAGGAAAGAGATTATTGATTTCTCTTAGGTTAAAGAATTTGTCCACATTTTTGTTTGTAGGATTAGTCACATTTTTATCAATTACTCTCATGGTTTCACCTTTGGTGGTATTTTATTTATTAATATGCAATACTTGTTGCATAACTTTCCTAACTGTACAAGATTCCAACAAATGAAAATCATGTTGAATTTGGTCCTTAAGTCCATTGATGTACAATTGTAGCCTATGGTAAGATGTCACCTTGGGAGATCTAAGTGCCAATCTCAAATTCTCAACATTATATTCAACTAAAAATCTTAATTGTTTAAAAAAAATTAGTTCGGTAAAATAGTTTTCAATGCATGGTTGCTCATAGAAGGTTGCTAATTCTTTACTAAATTCTTGCCAACTAAATGTTTGTCCTTGTCTGTTACTCATCTTCCATTGGTACCATTAGTAAGGTCCTAATTTTGAATATAGTAAATCTATGTCAACCATGACATTATATGGTATATTGTGAAGTCTAAATTGTTTTTCTATGAGGCTTATCCATGAAATTACATTTCTACCATCAAATTGATGAATGCTTATTCTTGGTAGGTATAATTGTTGACCTTGAAAAGGTTTTCCTATCCCTTGATTTAGTTTATTAGGGTTGTACCCACCTTGGTCGTTTCCTTGGGACTTTAATTTTGATAAAAAAAATCCTTTGTAAACCTATCTAAACCCTCATTTAAGGATTTTACAAATGGATCAAATAATTTATTTTTAATGAAATGTATCATTGTTTCATGTCCTTACATAATTCTTTCCTCATTTCAGGGGGTGAAAAATAAAAGGGTCCTTAGATTTTGTATGTGTAGAAAGGGCCTCTAATCCTAAAGATGACATGGTTTTAATTATATTTTTATTTTAAGATTTATTAAGGTGGGAAAGTATTTGGTGTAAAAGATAATTTGATGTTTCAGTTTGGATCTAACTTAGACCACTAAATTGAGGAATATATTTTATGTTTAAAAATAAATTTCAAACAACTAACCCTACCTAATTTTTGATAAGCTTTCCAAAAATATATATATTTTCTAAATTTCAAAAAATACATACTATAAAGCAAACTAATGATTTTTTTTTTTGTATTAAAGATAGTTTAACCACAGATGTAAATCAGTTTCAAATCCACATGATGCATCTATGCATCATACTGTTTTCCACTACTGTTAACAACAAAAGGAGCCACAAAATACAACTATACATGATACTTCTGTCCACTATAAAGCTGCTACTGTACATATTGCAACTGTATAAACTATATATGGGAATTACAAAACAACTTACTAAAATGTTAGTGCTTTATATATCCACATACATGTACTGTCACATTAATAATTCTTGCTTTCACTATATATATCCATATCTCTCCAGTCTATTGGAGGCTCAATAGTTGATATCTCCTCGTTAGATCTAACAACTTCAATCCAACAAAGACATACCCATCATTGACATGGAATCTAACACCCTATGTTTCCTTGGTTTTCTTTTGGTTTTCCACTACATTTTCATCAAATATCTTTTGGAACTCTCTAAGATTCTTTAGAAAAGTTGAGGTATCAAACTGATTGTCATGCCAAGTGTGCCCATATCTTATTTCTTCTTTGTTGACACACATTGTTCCATCACATAGAAGCTTCATGAACTTAAATCTTGAGATCTCCATAGTCACAATAACCCGCAAAACAACATTAAGTAATATGAGTTGGTAACTTTCCTCCTAGACCCTTTAAAATTTTCCTCATTTCTTGCCTTCCATATATTCCAAAATATTTCAATTGAAACCTAGATCCAAAGCAACTTATATTCTTTATCCAATTTTTTTCCAATCCCAATAAGAATTTACTTCCAATTAATTTCCCCAAGTTCCCCCCAAATCATTTGCCCATCACAAAATATTTTCCAAATTTCCTTGACATAAAAACAATTAAAAAACGTGTTTAACTGATTCAAGCCTTTTACATATATTACATAATGACTTAGTTTGTAAGGCAACCTTTGTAAAATAGGTAACCATCTAAAAAGCCTTTTTGGGCTCCAAAATATTCGACCATATGGATTTAAAAATACTTTTCCCTTTATATCTGTTAATTTAACAATCTAGCACTTGTTAAGATATTTGGTAATGGAAGCAGAGTTAGACAAAGACTTATAAATCATCCTAGTTTTAACATCAATTAGAGGAGTACCATCTTTCCACTTGAAATCTTTATTCTATTCATTATTCTGAATACACACTATAAGGAAGTAAAACCCCTTACAAGCTTCCCTCAAAATTGTATAGGTTCTCTAATTTAATGGAGTCAATTCATACTCACAGCTTAAAGAGGCTCAATCCTTCAACTACCCATTAATCATGATATTATTGAAACATTGGATTCCTTTCTGAGACTAGCTTCCGACAAAACAACCTTGCAATAAAGCAAGGGGTCTACCCTTATGTTCTAGATTCAACCCTCAATCCTTAAACCCTCAACCCTTAAACCCTTAATCCCTCAACCTTGAACTGTAAACCCTCTACCCTATACTTTAGACCCTCAACTCTCTACCCTATACATTAAAGCCTCAACCCTCTACCCTTAAACCCTTAAACCCTCAACCCTAATCCCTCGACCCTTTACCTTAAACCCTTAATCCCTCAACCCTCAACCCTTAAACTTTTAATCCCTCAACCTTGACCCCTCAACTGTAAACCCTCTACCCTAGATACATTACACCCTCAACCCTCAACCCTAATCCCTCAACATTCAACCCTTAAACCTTCAAACCCTAATCCCTCAATCCTCTAGCCTATACATTAAACCCTCAACCCTAATCTCTCAACCAAATACCTTAAACCCTTAATCCCTCAATCCTCTAGCCTATACATTAAACCCTCAACCCTAATCTCTCAACCATATACCTTAAACCCTTAATCCCTCAACCCTCAACCCTTAAACCCTTAATCCCTCAACCTTGAACCCTCATCTGTAAACCCTCTACCCTATACATTAGACCCTCAACCCTCAACTCTATACCCTCAACCCTTAAACCCTCAACCCTCAACCCTCTGCTCTATACATTAAACCCTCAACCCTAATCCCTCAATCCTATACCTTAAACCCTTAATCCCTCAACCCTGAACCCTCAACTGTAAACCCTCTACCCTAGATACATTATACCTTAAACCCTAATCCTTCAACCCTTAAACCCTCAACCCTCTATCCTATATATTAAACCCTCAACCCTAATCTCTCAACCCTGAACCTTGAACCCTCTACCCTATACATTAAACCCTCAACCATGTACCTTAAACCTTGAACCCTCATCCCCATACCCTATAACCTCACCCTTATACCCTAAACCCTGAATATTGTCCCACAACCCTATACTTAAACCCTAAACCATACACTCTCAACCCTTCACCCTATGCCTTACACCCTCAATCCATATCGTAAATCCTAAACCCTAATCCCTATACCTTACACACTTAATCTTCTACACTCAACGAATTGAATATTATCCCTCAACTATAAACTCTCAACCCTGCACCCTATACCCTCAATCTATTACTTAAGCCTTACTCTCTCAACCCTCAACCCTATACCTTAAAACCTAAACCCTACAACCTCAACCCTCACCCTTATATATCTTAAACCCAAAACCCTTACATACATACATACATACAAACATACATATACATTCAAGCACACACACATACATACATACAAGCATACATACAAACATACAAACATACAAATATATATATACAAACATACATACATAAAACATACAATTTTTTTTTGTTTAGGTGTCCATTTTTTTGTCAAAAACCAATGTTTGGTAATTTTTACTTTATTTTTTAACCGTTCATTGAAATTTCAAATAAATTATATTTTTATAAACAAAACTCTATTCTACATATACTAGATTTTTTTCATTAGTTTTCAAAAATTATAGGGGTAGCAGAAACCAAATTTTTGTTTTTCAAGATGTGTTCACTTTTAAAATTAGTAAAAAATCATATATTGATTATAAAACTATTAGAAAAATTAGGCATAAACTACATGCTCCTAACTAATTTCTCACCAAAACGATTTTAAAATACTAAAAAAAAGTTAACCTTTTGAGGGAGCCACAACGGACACTATGTTATCTTTTTTGACAAAAACACCACCAATTTCCGTGGCTCAATTTTTTGAACCCCTTAATTTCTACCATTTAAAAAAAAAAAAAAAATAGTTTAGAAAGTAAGCTCGGAGCAGTACGACCCTTGTTTTTGTTGCATCTAAAAATTGAGTGTAACTATCTTCAATTTTTCATCCAAGGTCAGTATTTCTTGATTTCAGGATAAAAATGACCACTTAAAACCCCTTTTTGGCCCCTCATCTTTGTGCACTTACCTAGCATGTCTTCTCTTATCATTATGAACCTAGAGAATTACATGGCTTAAATTTTGTCTAGCTTTACACTTGCCACATTAATTTACACTTGCAAGACCGTAAGTTATTTTTCCTTCCAAATCCAATTTTGCACTCCAACAATGATTTTAGTCCACGTGATCATATTTTGTTTTAGCATCTTGTCAAACAATGTGCATCTTTTATTTATTTTCAAATGTACTAAATAATCCCATCTTCCAATCAACAAATAGAGTTTTAAATGCAATAACAAACAAGAACTGATATTTGGTATTTTTTCACATCCAAATCCATTTAGCAAGACTAAGTAGTGAACACCTAGAAGACTATGATAATGTTTATCTTTAACAAAATAATATTGACTTTCTTCCCCGCTTAAAGGTTTTCAACAACATCCATTCAAATCATTGTTTAATATTCTTTTCTCTTTAGAACCAACCCAAGATGCATTAGATAAAATTGATACAACCCTTATAAATGATTCATGTGTCTACAAAGCAGGTTACAATAGAGACCCATGTTGGCCTATACGTTGCATTTCTGTTTCCCTTTTATTAAACTCTACCACAAAAGAATTTTGGGAGTTCAACACTTCACTATCCCTGCAAGTGCATGCAAGATTGGAACCCTTTCTACATTCAACTACAACTATCAATTTGAGGCAATGATCAGAGAAAAAGTGTAGATAAGATGACTTGCAAACAATAATATTGGAAGAGTTCCATAATTTGTGCCCCAATTACACCAATAATAGAAGCTTTTGCAATTATACAAGCTTTTGCTTATAAAAATTCAAATCAATCAAAATCATTCAAGCTTTTGCTTATAAAAAGTCATGTGCAGAATGTGAACTGAAGATGAGGTATTTGGCTTCTGCCAATTTCATATACATACATATTCCTTTAAGATGTGGGCCCTTGAATAACCGGATCATTCGTAAGCCTTTTCTGAACCTGCTGTGTAGCTGATCATTCTCTGTATTTACTGTGCTCAATCCTGTATCCATGCAGTGAGTGGAAATATATCTGAAATCACTTCATAAATCATACAAACCACAATGTAAAGCTAATCATCTGAAACAAATGAATTATCTGAATATCTTTTTAACCTTAAGCATACCTAATTTAATTGGTTCTTCCCTTTATCATGTATTTTACTTAGCTTCACGAATAATCCCATAAGAGAGCTCCCTAGCTCCTGAAACGGTGAAATCAGCTGAAATCGTGAAACTGGCAGACATCTCTTACAATGATTTTTCTCACAGAAACTTTGCAGATGAACTTTATGCCCTCATGGCCATCCCAATACAAATGAAATTCTTGACAATTCTGATAGCTGTTCTACGGGCTGTGGGGCTGTGCTGATTACATCAAGTGCAATCGTGAGCTTCTAATTGTAGTAAGAAAGAATATGTTCCTTATGCTCTTCAAAATTGTGCAGCACAAAGTGAAAAGTGGCTAACGTTTCTTAGAATAATTTCTCTTGTCAGAAAATTTCGAGATGAACTTTATGGCATTGTCGCGATCCCAACACACCAGAAGATTCTTGACGCTTCTGATAAGTATTCTTGGAGTTGTACTGATGTTACCAAATGCAATGGTAAGCTTCTAACTGTAGGAAAGAATTTGTTCATTACGTTCCTCCTCCAAATTGGGCAGCAAAACGTTTGTGTCGGGCATGAACTCCACCTCCTTAATTTGGTCTGCTAGTCTCTCCAATGTTGCGTATATCTCTGCTGTTTGTGGGTGAAATTTGTTCTCTCCAACAAACACATGAACCCTGTTCTTGATCTCAATCCAACTGTAGCCCGGTGCCTTTTTTATGTCCCTGCTTTTCATTAATTTCCTCATTTTTGCCGCATCATCCCACCTACCAGCTGCAGCATAAATATTTGACAATGAAACGTAAGAGGATGATTTATCTGGTTCTAGCTCAAGAAGATTTTCTGCTGCTATTTGTCCCAGCTCAAAATTTCCATGAATCCTGCAAGCGCCTAGCATTACACCCCATATGACAGCATTAGGTTTGAATGGCATTTTATTAATTAAGTCTGCTGCCTCATCAAGTCGGCCCGCACGACCAAGTAGATCAATCATACAACCGTAATGGTCTACCTGTGGTGCGATGCAATGGTCCTGAACCATGGAATCAAAGTAGTGAAAACCTTCATCCACTAGACCTGCATGGCTACAAGCAGAGAGTACACCAACGAAAGTTACATGGTTTGGCTTCACATATGTCCCTAGCAAAAGCTCAAATAGTTTAAGAGACTCCTTAGCACATCCGTTGTGCGCATAACCTCCAATGATAGCAGTCCACGAAACTATATCCTGTTTAGGCATTTCATCAAACACTTTGTGTGCATCCGCCATGCTTCCACACTTCGCATACATGTCAACCATTGAATTCCCAACACACAGATTTCTTTCAAAACCAAATTTTACAATATAACCATGAACACTTCTACCACATTCAAGTGCCGGAACATTAGCACAAACGCTCAGAATACTAGAAAAGCTAAATTGACTTGGCTTCAAACCCGACTTCAGCATTTTCCAATAGAGTTTCAGGGCTTCGTCACTCTGCCTTTGCCGGGCATACCCTGCAATCATGGTGCTCCACATCCCTTCGTCTCGTGCGCACATTTTGTCGAACACTTGGCGTGCATCTTTTATATTTCGACCTTTCCCATACAAATCAACAAGGGCACTTCCCACAAAGACATTGGACTCAAACCCACTTCTAATGACTCCAGCGTGAATTTGTTTGCCTTCTCTCCCACCCTCCAGTCGACTACAAGCGCTGAGAATACTAGAAAAAGTATACCCATTCGGCATTATTCCCGTTCTTTGCATCTGACAAAATATTTGAAAAGCCTCTTCAGGCAAGCCAAATCGAGAATATCCTGCAATTATAGTGTTCCAGGAAACTTCACTTCGTTTAGGCATTTTTTCAAACAGCTGGCGTGCATCCTGCAGTCTCCCGCATTGAATATATCCTGCGATCATCCTGTTCCAAGTGAATTCGTCCCGTTGGGTTATTTTGTCAAACAATTGGCGCGCGTCCATGACACTCCTGCACATGGCATACATTTCTAAAATATGATTGGAAAGAAATATGCCGATGTTGCAGCCATTCTTTATTATATGGGCATGGAGGAGTCTACCATGAATTAGAGATTTCCTGCCAATACATTCTTTCAGTAGGCGAGCATAGCTATCCGAGTCCATTCATTACTCATTATCGATATAACTGAGTCCCACCTCAACTGCCTGCTTTTATTTCTGTTAAAAAACTTTTTCTTAAAGTGGCTCAAATAACTCTTGTACGCGATGGTGTATATGCATTCCAAGTTATGGGGAATGAATCTATGTTTTACACTCTTTCTTGAACAAATAAACCCACAAAGCAAACAATTGATCTAGATAAAGGAGCTGGATTATTAATTCTAATTAATATTTAAAAAGTAAAAATAAGGTTTAGGGTATTTAGTTTTGGAATGGATAGTGGAAGAATGATGTAGGTGTGGTGTTCAATTGATTCGTCATTCTTCAATTATTTATGTTCTCAAACAAATGATTATTTCATAATCTATTCAATATTATAAATTTTGTGTTTCAAATTTGAGTATTGCAAGGTCAATCTCAAGCAATGTAGATTCAAATTGACGTGCTAAATTCATCTAATTTGTACGATAAATATGTCAAAATGTGTGTAATGTCCCCTTTGGAAATATTCCTAGTTTTTTACCCTAAAGCCACAATTCCAATTGAAGTAAGAAATGTAATACATTTAAGAGTATAAATTTACCAATTGAAAAGTCCTTTATAAGATAAATCTTAGTTTAGGTTATGCACACAATATTAGTCACTGAAAATTAATGTTAAATCATAAGCCACAATAACATCTATTCTTACTAACATTAGTAGGCATAATGATATCATATAAACAATATTCATATTGAAATCCAATTAAAGCAATAGCCACTCCAAGAATCCTATAGTAGTCTCATTAGGAATTTGATTGAAATGTTTGCAAACAACAATCTCAAGGTTGGTCGCCCTTGTATTGCGAGAGCATGGAAGGTGGGTCACGCTTCCATCCCTCAATTCACCTTCAAGGCTGGTTGTCCTCCTTGATCAAGCTCAGAAGCACAAAAGGATTTTTGTTCCATTCCACCCTCCAACCTATGAGCATGGAAGGTTGGTTGCCCATTCCATCTCTGGGTGGTGTACTAGATAAGAGCATGAAGGTTGGTCATCCTTCTCTCGTGAACATAGAAGGTTGGATGTCCTTCCTATTTGCAATATGTTTCTCCTAAATTCAGAATGGACTATCATATGAATCTATTACTATGAATATTTATATATATACATAGTTATTCCTAATTATATTTAAAACTTACTTACCAATAATATTCTTGCTAAAAATAATATTTATTCCAATAGATCTCTTATAATTTCAAATCCTTATTTCCCTTTTATCCAATCTGCTTGATTAAAGTCTTGGATGATTGATGTCTTAGTGATTGATATTTGAATGATTGTTGTCTTAATGATTGATATTTGAATAATTTGAGGCTAGAATGGTTGATGCTTGAATGGTTGATGTTTGAATGATGAATGTTTGTATGTTTGATTGATGGAATAAATTGATATTTTATGATGATGATTTGTTGATTGATTGTTTGATTGATTTGATGGATTCATGAGTGATGATTGAATAAGTGTTGATTTGATGCATTGGTGAGTGATGATTGATAAGTGATCCTTGAATGCTTAGAATGATTTCTCCTTTATTCTTTATTGGTGAAAGAGTCACCACTTCTCATAAGAATTGAGTCACCATCCTTCATTGCTGCCTTTTGGAGAATAATACATTATTTTTTCAAATTGATCTCTCTTGCATGTCCTCCTCAAATGAAACCTTCTCTCCTTTATATCTTCCAATGTAAGAGAGAAGCCACACCTCTTCACCATGTTTTCCCTTTGCAAGAGTCACAACCTTTCACAATTATTTGAAAGAGTACAACCCTTCATAATTTCTACCCTTTGAAAGAGTCACTTCCTTATTTTCTTCCCATTCCTTCCTTCTTTCATTAATCCCTCCTTGATTCATATGCTCTCCTCTTTTTTCCCTTTTTGTTTTCAATGAACTCTTCTCCCTTTTATATCTCATGTTTAAGGGAGTCACAACTCTTCATTTCATGCCTTTTGACCATTCATTAAACTTAATTATATTATATTTACTTCTAGATTTTTTTTGTTTATATATATATATATATATTATTAAATCCTATTTCAGAAAGGGGACATTACGATGTGCATCCATAAACTTGTTTAATTTTATCTTGTTAATAGCTATGTCTATCAAGGTGGTGTATAAGAAAATAATTGGCGAGATGGTCGACGTGATAAGTGAGTGTGTTCTCTTAAGTCAACCCCCTTGGCAAGGTAAATTAATGACAATATTAAAGACAAAAATCATCAACATGCATATAACTTGTATGAAAATAGTGTGGATCTAATTATTTGTTCCATTAGAAATTGAAATGTGTTTTAATTGTCTTCTCATATGAAATCAAGTGTTTGTATAGCGTCTTCAAATATGACATAGTAACATGTTGCACAAACATGTGGCATGTCAACTCATAACATGGTTAGTAGGAAGAGGTGTGAAATTATAATTTTAATTGGATAATTTGAATTTTGGGCTCATTCTCATGCCTTGTAGGATTGAATTAGATTAATCTCACACCACTCAAAAAAGAACCTTGAGGCTAAAATCATAATCTCAAGGTAGGGATTGAATGCATGGACATACATGGGAATGAGGCTACAAAAATTAAGATGGAAAATGTACTAAAGATAGTGCAATATTATAGATAGGAACCAGGCCAGTAGTCAAACTTAACACAAGAATATGTCACTTGGTGATATGTCAATGCAATTAGTACATTCCCATCAAGGTAGGCACAAAACTAAACATGAAATGTCATGGATATGCTAATTCCACCATTATAATTTTCATCCAAACAAAAATTTTAAACTCAATAAATTTTATTTTCTATTTTAGACACTAATTTTATAAATTATTTTTAGTAACTTTATATATATATGATTTTCGTTAAATTGTTGTATAAAAAGTACATGCTTTTCTTAAATTATCTAGATTGCTTAAATAAATGTAATCAATAAGAAAATAATTATCATATATGATAATTGAATTTAAATTAAATGCCATAGTTATACTTAGCTCTTGAATTGACAAAAAAATTTGGTGTTGGTTTCATTTCGATTTGATTCATCATTATCATGAAATTATCTATCTTGGCTTAATGAATGTCTCAAAAATTGACAGTCATAGAAAATTATGTAGATAGATATCAATTTCCATGAGTTCAATCCCAAGAACTACAAACTTGATCTAATGCATGTAATTTATCTATCCTACACAACTAATTTGACAAAATATGTCTCAAAATATGTGCTTGAAAAGTTTCTCATAATTTCTAGCAATGATTATGCAATATTCTTGTAGGAATAGTTTTCCCTCTTGTGGATATCATAGCTTATCTCTAGAGAAGTTGATGATATAAATGATGGACTTAATTTCATGATTTCATATCAAAACAACACCCCAAAGAATATAAAATTGTTGTGAGTTCTTTTTGAATAAGTTTCTTATGGGAGAGCATACCACTTTTTATATTTTTTTTGTTGGGGATATATAATTATGTGTGTTCATCTCTCAAATATACAATAAGGAGCTATGGTGACAAAGATTTGATAACCATAGAAAAATAGAGGAAATCACTTTCTTATATATACAAGATGTTCACCTAGTTCCCTAAGCAATCAAAACATAGTTTCTTCACTTTTCTTACAATCACAATATCAAACCTCTATACCTATCTACAGTCTTGTATTCTTGAATTTGACATGTACACACAAGATTCCTACACCAAATCCACAAGAGCCTATAGGAAAAGGTGCACTCTAATGACTACCAACTAGGAAATCAAGGAGTTTGTCACTCTAGGGAATATGAGGTTATTGATATGCAAGGCTTGAACATGGAAAATTATAAATCAAGATGGGTCAAGATGAGGTTATGGACACCACTTATCATTGAATTCACACGTATGTGGGTGGATCCACTAGAGGACTCTAGCTTTCAAAAATGGTTAGAAGAGGTGGACAAATATCAAGAAAATGTAGATACAAGAAAGAATAATTGGGTTAGGTATCATGAGGAATATAAATGTACAAATACATTATTTCAATTAAATTTGTAGAGGATACATATTGGTGTTGGAGGACTTGCAAATCCTTAAGCTAGGGGAGAATGATGAGAACCGAGAGATTGTAAGGAAGTTAAGGTAGTGAAACAAATTCATAAACTAATCTTGAGAGGAGGGTTATGCAGAAAAAAAATAGATCTGAATAGTTACAAAAACTCAAACAAAAATAAAAAAAAATGATATTCATAGCGCAACAACACAATAATTTAGGTGGGGAAAACCCTTTCGGGAGAAAAACCCCACACTCTAAAAGCTGCCCAATATATTATTCAGAAATCAACAAGATTACAATATACTTGTAGAGCAAGATTTCTCACATGAGTATGACCAACCAAAGAGGAAACTCAAAAGCTATAAGACTCTTACACACAACCTCCATCTCATGCACCTAATATATAGGAGATACAATACATGAAACCGTCAAACGATATTACAAAACCATGAGCTAAAACCACCTAAAAATTAGCACCCATCCTTATTTATAATAACAAATAACTATTGTGTGTCTAAACACACACCGCCACATGTAACTCCCCTTTTACAACTCATTTATGTAATTTTTTTAGCTCTTTTATTAGAGCTCTACGAGGATTCTAGTGGCTTGAAATTTTATAAATACTTTTTAAAAACTCATTTTTTAATATCTCAATAATTATAGTCCACGAGGACACATATCTTTGAGCCATTTTTTCAAAAAATTCATGTGTTGTCTATGCTTCCATATTTTCTATGCACGTCCACCAAGAAAGTTGTAACTACAACATTTACAACTTCTAACAAAATTGCTCTATCATATATGGTTTGATGGATGTTCGTACCTTATTCCAAAGATTATTTATTTTCAAAAATCAAGGAGGATGCTAATTAAGGTTATGGAATTTACCTTTACACCTACCAAATGTATTTCCTTGAATGTTTCTAAAACCTTTTATACAAATCCTTTTTGTGCATCTCTTGCAATCATTGTAGTCGAAGAGGAAAAATATCATCAAGGAATTATATCAAATAGGTCACATGCCTTTGTTGAACACACTGTAGTGCTGAGAGGGGGGTGAATCAACACATTAAAACTTAACCATTTCTATTTGCATATTAAACATCACATCACATAAACTGAAAGAAGAGCAGAAAAGAAAACATGCAACACACAAGGACACCGATATTTTTACCTGGAAAACCCAATGAGGGAAAAACCATGATGAGAGTTAACTCATAACATATGAAGCTCACTACTTAAAAAGATTACAATGCTATTTAAGGATCACTGCCTATGGACTTGTAGAATAAGGCATACAAACTTAAGGCAAGATACAAGGACCTGATGAGAAACACCATGTTAGAGTAGGATACATAAAAATTATAATGAGAACCATGAGTATGAACTTCTATAAAGAAGCATCCAACATATGTAGATGTGCAATTCCTTTTTCACACAACTAATCCTTCATATTGACTTTGCACACTTCATCTTCAACATACTGCTCAATCTCCATTTTTTATCCTTTTCACCTTCACAAATGAAATTTTCCTTCTATATATATCCTCCACAACAACACAAAACCTTAATTAGGCTAGCTCCAAAATGACCTTTTAGAAGGAACATATGCTATCACATAAATCAGCTCCAAACATATACAATATGAAAAGAAAAAGAGTTGTGAATCAAAAAACAACATAATAGGACCCGAATTCAAAAAAATGGCGCAAGGTGGCGAAGGGGAGCGAAAAATTACAAAGGTGAAAAGAAGAAGATGGGGAGACATGGAAGAGGATTTCCGTCTAGGAGAGAAGACATAGGAGGATGGCAAGATGGAGCAAGCATGACACATCCCACAATGGGTGTTTGAAAATGGAACTTGGGTGGATAAATGACACCCACATTCGCGTAAGATGGAAATCCCTGAAATGCAAGATTGCAATTAGAGAAGAAGACTTCAAGGTGATGGATGAAGGAGGGTTTCTAGAAAAACATGGAATGTCGTAGGGCATCAAAAGAAGGAGGACTATTAGAGCACGCGAAACTCAAGGCATGGGTGGTTCTGGGAAAATGAAAGCCATGAAAACCCGTCGGATTCCAACTGGCATTCCAAGGGTAGTGGCACTCGGAAGCGCACCAACAAAGTTTGGAAAGTGAGGTTTGAGAAACCCTAAGCTGGAGAGAGAAGGAAAAATGAGCCAACAAAACAAAGAAGAATTTGAATTTGGGAGAATAATGAACTCAAGAGATCGGGATTTGTTCAGAAGGAAAGATAATGGGAGGAGATTTCAAAATAAAGGGAAAATAATGAATGCGGGAGAGAGTTTATGACCATGCAGAAGCAAGTTGTATTCAATGACTTCTAAAGTGATTGAATCCAGAGTGACCAAATTGATGGAAAAAGTTCTATTTTCCAAATGGAGCGGCCCAGGATGCCCTAGGGAGGAGATCAAGGACTGGTGGTGAACTAATTTTAAGGATCGGGTAAGCATTCACCAATTACCAAATTATTTATTTCTCATAGAATGCATAGATCAACATCTAAAGCAGGAAATAGTAGATGGAAAACCCCTATTTTTGAATGGTCATAGTTTCCAATGCCTAAACTGGAGATCAAACTTCAACCCTTGGAATTGCACAACCAAACAAATCCCTATTTGGATCAAATTGGTGGATCTACCCTCACAATTTTGGAATGTGGAGGCCATGGTGAGAATAGGAGATGCCCTAGGTGTGTTCCTAGGGGTAGATGAGGACTTCATAAATGGAAAAGATGGTGCAAAAGAAAGTATCCTAGTAGATATAGATGAGGGGGTTGGAATCTACAAGCACTTAGAAATTCTGACAAAGTATGGAAGCTAGAAATTGGAAATAGAGGTGTGGGAAGGATTTGAGCCTAAAAAATTGTCTCTTTAGAGAATCATTTCAGGAAGGCGCCACATACAGGGGTAAAGGGAACAGTGAAATCGAGAAGGATTTGGAAGAAGCAAGGGATAGAACACCCCAAGGAGACACAACTCGATCCCCAGAAGACTAAACCCAGAGAGGTTGGAAAAAATATGAGAGGAAGAAGCCTAAAGGAGAAATCTAGAATTGTAAAGAGGGTTCCCACCCAATGATGGCACAATCGGTGGATGCGGCCTCCTAGGTAGAAAAATATCTCAATACTCTTCTGGGAGAAGCAAAGGAACTCTAGAAGGACATCAACACTCAACTTTGGGAACTATCCAAGGAAACAAATAGTGCAGAAAGGGGATCTCAAGAGGTAGGAGAAGAGGTAGTGAAGGGGAAGCAAAGCTCTGGAAAAGATGAAGAAGAAGAGCTCCAGGAGGAAAAAGGAAACTACTCACAATTAGAGGAAGAGGTGAGTGACCAATACACAAAAGGAGAAGAAGAAGACTTAGAGGAGGCTAAGGAGGGAGAGCTGATTGAAGAAAGGATGCTTGAATAGACCAAATCAAAATTAAGCAAACCAAACATAAAAAAGAAAGCCAAAAGGGGTCGGAAAACAAACAAAGCTAAGCTGGTAATTGTAGGCAATACTTCGGGGCAGAGGAAACTAAGAGCCAGGAAGGATTTCCTCCTTCCCAAGTCTGAATGAGGATAATAACATGGAATGCCAAGGACATTAATGCACCTGACAAATGGCCCATGGTCAAGCGCCAAATTGACCAATCGAAAAAGGACATAGTTCTAATACAGGAATCCAAATGGAGTAAAGATGAGGGAAAGAAGAGATTGAGCAATTGGAGACAATGGAAAGACCAATTCAAGGAGGCTATAGGAGCGTCTAGTGGTCTGGGAGTAATATGGAATCCTTTAACAATATATGGGGAATTAAAAAAAGAAGATGACAATTGGCAGTTGATAAAGTTTAAGGGTTTGAGAAGACACAAAATCTTCTTCATCATCAATGTATATGACCCAATAGTCACTGTGGAAAAAAGACAGGTGTGGAACAATATCTCAAGTGAACTAGAAAATTGGAAAAATGAAAAAGGGATAGTAGTAGGAAATTTTAATGCAAACTTGAACAATGAGGAGAAGCAAAGGGGCTTGGGAAGAACAACATCTACTTAGAAATATTTCCAAGAATTTGTAGATGACAATCAGCTAAAGGATTTGCAAACCAAAAATGGGACTTTCACATGGTTAAACAGAAGGAAGGGCTTCACCAACATAGTTGAAAGATTGGATAGATTTTTTCTCTGGGGGGACTTGGGAGTGACAACAACCATGCAAAAAGCCCAAATCCTACCCTACACATGGTCAAACCATTTCCTTGTTTTTCTCTCCTTTGGGTAGGATGTCCCCCCTAAAGGAAGCCCATTCAAGTTCAAGAATATGTGGTTGAGAGATGAAATTTTTTTGGAGCTAATAGAGGGGTGGTGGAATGAGATTAAGTTTGGTGACAAATCAAAGCTATACAAGATAAACAAGAAGTTGGGATACATCGAGAATAAACTCAAAGACTGGAACAATTCTCATTTCAAGAAAAAATTCTAGGAGAAAGATCGAATAAAGCAAGAGATTAGAGCCATGAATGAGCACATAATAGAAAAAGGAATGGATGCAACTGATTTTGAGAATGAGAAATGCCTGAAAGAAGATCTGGCAAAAATATTAAAGAGGGAATATTGCTTCTAGTGAAAAAAATCAAGAGAAACTTGGTTGAAAGAAGGAGATAGGAACACCAAATATTTTCACAAAACAAAAATCTCCAACCAAGTAAGAACAAGATTGCAAAAATCAAGAAGGATAATAGGGAAGCAACACTATCCATTGAGGAAGTGAACAAGGAGGCAGCCAAATTTTTTAAAGACATTCTAAATAGGGAAAGCCATGAGAACAAAGCAACAAGGGAAAGACTGTTCAAATCAATCCCCACTATCATAAAGGAAGAGAAGAATAGGTAGTTGTATCAGAAGGTGTCTTTGGAAGAAGTTAAGGAAGCAATTTTTTAGATGAATCCAGACAAGGCCCCAGGGCCTGATGGATTCCTAGCTGGCTTCTTCCAAATTTTTTGGGACATAGTAGGAAGAGACCTATGGGCAGTAGTAGAAGAATCAAGGAGAAGAATGGAAATGCTGGGGGCAGTAAATCATACATTTATGGCCCTAATACCTAAGAAAAAATATTCTCAAACGACGAGTGATTTCAAACCAATTGTATTATGTAATATAGTGTACAAGTTGGTCACCAAAATAATAGCAAACCGACTCAAGGGAGTCATGAATGAGGTCATATCAAAAGAACAGAGTGGATTTGCATCAGGAAGGTTGGTAGTAGAAGGAATAATCATTGCTCATGAAACCATCCACTCAACTAGGAAGAATAAAGAAGCTTGTATGGTGCTAAAGCTGGACATTCTCAAAGCTTACGACATGGTAGACAAATAATTTCTCTTGGAAGTTCTAAGGAAGTTTGGATTTGAAGAGAATTGGATAAACTAGATAAAAAGTTGTATCTCAAAAGCTAATTTTGTTGTACTAGTGAATGGGTCTACACATGGATTATTTCTTTCTGCAAGGGGACTAAGACAAGGTGACCCCCTCTCCCCCTTTATGTTAATAATCATGGCAAAGGTACTGGGGAAAGGGATCCAAAAGCTGAGAAGGGAAGGAAAATGGATGGAAGTTCATGTGGAAAATGGTATGGAACCTGCTACACATCAACAATTTACAAATGACACCATACTGATGGGAGAGTCTAGCAGAAGAGAAGCAAGAGTGATCAAGAAATTTCTAGAGGACTACTGTAGTACATTAGGATAGATCATTAATTGGGGAAAGTCAGAGGTATTTTTCCTCAACACTCAACCAAGTCTATAAAAGGATCTAGCCAGAATCCAGAATCTGAAAATGGCAACATTGCCAAGATGTTTCTTGGGGATGCCCTTGTTTGCAGGGATACACAAATATTGCTATTGGGAGAACTTGGTAAACAATTTCAAGAACAAATTGGGAAATTGGAAAGGTATATGTTTATCTTCAACAGGAAGACTATTAATGGTGAAGTCAGTATTGTCAACCATACCGGTGTACTCAATTTCATGCATAAAGCTACCTAAAGTAGTGGAAGATTGTTAGATTCGAATCTTTAGGAAATTATTTTGGAGTGGAACAGGGGAACAAAACAAATTCCCTCTGTAATGTCCCCCTCTCAACAATAATCTTGTAGATGACCGTTAGCCTATTCCAGAGACCCGTAGGCTACTTGGAAGTGGAAATTAGGGTTTCCTATCCTTGTGGAGGTTGTTTTAGCTTTTTCTGAAGGTTGCCCTTGGAATTCTGGAGTTCTATGTGTGGATTCTTTCTGGGTTTTCAGAGAGCTTCGCAACGGTATAGCTGGAATATTGTTTTGAACAACTTCCTGAATTTACTATTTTTAGTAAATTTTATTTCAGGCAGTGGTCCTGTTAGCATCAATACTTTTGGCTCTCCTCATCGAGCAACTCAATTGGTAGTGTTGGATTTGGCTCTTGGATGCTTTTTCTGGTGAGATAAGTTATTTTAATTAAAATAATGTTATATTTTAATTATGACCCCTTGGCCTAGCTGCATAACTTAAGTTGTTTTAAAAGGGGGACTTCATGGGTGGACGCCTCATCGGGAGGCTTCAGTGAAATATTTCCTATATGGTAAAGTTTGAACTTGCGGATGAGGTATTTGTTTTTAAAATTGAAATATTTCTCCAAAAAGGTGGGATGCCAACTTGAGGGTGAAATGAGTCAACTCAAAAATTCAAATTAAGTTGAGTACTTGTTTGGGCATACCTTCTAGAAGCTTCTAGAGATGCTTTGCTGAGTTTATAAAAGGAAGTGTTGGCTCTTCATTTGATCATCTTATGTCTTCAGTATTGTTATGCTGTCAGAATGGTGTCAGAATTGCTTCGAGGGATGCATACCTCCTAGCTTGGCTTAACTTCTTGCTTGGAAGATAGCAACTAGTTGAGAATTGGTTGTAGTGGAGTTGTCTTTCTTTTTGCAGTTGAATTTCTAGTATTTCAATCAGTTTTTTAGTTGCTGTTTTGACTATAGCTGAATAGCATTTTTGCTTAGAAGTTCTTGAGTGATTTTACTCTGGTTATGGGTAGTTGATAAATGTGATTGGCAGGTTGGGGCGACCCTTTCCACCAATTTTCAGATTTTAATACATAGTTTCTGATTTTGTAGAGCAAAATCGCCCCTCCTTGAGGGTCGTACCATTCTGGTTTTGTCTTGAATTTCATGCAAAATTAATGAGAGTTGGTTGGGATGGTTTTAGTGTTCAATCTTGGTCGCCATCCATGTTAGAAGCTTATGCATTTTACTTCATGTCAATTGATTGAGTTTTGAGCAAGATATGAGCATTTTAGTGAAGTTATAGGTTGTTGGTCTGTGTAATTTCAGTCATTGTTCAGTCATATCAGATTGTAGGAATTCATCTTATGAGTGGTATTGAGTCTAAGAAGTCAAGTTGAGTATAGGAGAGTCCTTTTACATTATTACAACAATGAATGACTTCTAATCATGTGTTCTTGGCAGGCTTTCTATCTCATTGTAAGTTGAACAGTAGTACTGTCAACATTTCTTCTCTTCTCACCTAGCTCTTGCAATTCCCATGATTGTGGAAGAGACTGGCCTTGTCTCAGTCTTTAGTTTCAGTTTAATTTCCTTGTATCACCCACTAAATAAGTGGAAGAGGCTGGCATGCCGCCTATTTATTTATTGTAATGCATTGCAACATCAATTTGCTGATCGACTGAGCCATCAACATACTTCCGCTGAATAAGTGGTCGAGTTGCATATTTACTTTCAGCAATGTACTTTCATTTTCAGTCCTCCCGCTGAATAAGTAGTTGAGTTGATTGTTATCTTCTTTCATTGTAATTTCCAATAGTTTCAGCTTGTGCTAACGATCCCCTTTCGAGTATGCTCTCACCTTGCTCACACAGGGATCTGGGTTGATCAGAGGAAAGGGTTCCCTTTAGTTGGTTTATGATTTCGCTAATGTTAATGGGTGAAATTAATGTGTCAAAAAAGTGAAAAAAATTGGCTAGCACATTTCACAAATGGTATGAAACCCACTACACATCAACAATTTTCAAATGACACCATACTGATGGGAGAGGCTAGCAGCAGAGAAGCAAGGGTGATCAAGAAATTTCTAGAGGACTACTGTAGTGCATTAGGATAGAGAATTAATTGGGGAAATTCAAAGGTCTTTTTCCTCAACACTCAACCAAGTTTATAAAAGGATCTAGCCATAATCCAGAATCTGAAAATGGTAACATTGCCAAGACGTTTCTTGGGGATGCCCTTATTTGCAGGGATACACAAAAATTGCTATTGGGAGAACTTGGTAAACAATTTCAAGAACAAATTGGGAACTTGGAAAGGTAGATGGTTGTCTTCAACAGGAAGACTATTAATGGTGAAGTTAGTATTGTCAGCCATACCGGTGTACTCAATTTCATGTATAAAGCTACCTAAAGTAGTGGAAGATTGTCAGACTCAAATCTCTAGGAAATTATTTTGGAGTGGAACAGGGGAACAAAAAAAATTCCCTCTGTTGGCCTAGGACAAGGTGTGCACTTCCAAAGAGGCTAGTGGGGTTGGGATAAAACAACTAACACTAATGAATCAAGCCATGGGGGCTAAATTGGTATGGGGCCTTCACACAAAAAGTGAGTAGAAGTGGGTTATAATTATGAGAAGAAAGTGTCTATATTCAGATGAACAATCCAAAATCCTCACCACAATGAACCCACTGAGAGGCTTTGCAATTTGTAACCTCATTTTAGAATGCAAAGACATTATATTCAAGCATGTAACTTGGGAGATTAGAGATGGAAATAATGCTTCCTTTTGGAACAATTCATGGTGTGGGAAAAACCCCATCAACAACTCCTTGGGATTGGAAGAAATCAAGGATGAAATAACAAGACTATGGGAGAATAAGGTTTCCAACTATGGTAGGATAACTGATAACTAGGGGACCCTCTATTGGAGTTGGAACAATCTGAAAAACCCTTAATGCACCACAAGCACAAAAAGAGGCATTAATAGAAATTCTCAAAGATAGACATTTTGTTCCCATCCAATGACAAGGACATAATCAGATGGTGTGGATCTTCCATAGGATCATACAAAGTGAAGTTTAGATATAAGATAAAAGAGCTGTCCATGACAAGACAAGACTGGCCATGCAAGTTGATATGGGGGAAAAATGCCTTCCCAAAGCAGGATTCTTTTCATGGATGGCGATTCAAAAAAAAATACTCACGGAGGATAGATTAGCAACCTTTGGTGTTTAAGGGCCGAGAAGATGTTCATTGTGCAAAGAGAATGAAGAATCAGTAGATCATCTTCTTCTGACATGCCCATATGCAAATGATTGTTGGGGCAGGGTTAGGAACAAATTAAATCTGTAATGCCCCATGCTAGCAGACCTAGTGTCCTGGTTCAAAATGTGGCCCCAAGGAGGCAAAAAATTAGTATTCAGTGGGATATGGAAAATCACCCCATCCATTGTAATATGGGAAATCTGGAAGGAACAAAACAAAAGGATCTTCCAAGGGAAGGAGATGAACAAAGACAGGCTTTGGGATAAAATTGAGAGGGCCATAGTAGAATTGGTCAATGAAGATGCCCAGTGTAGAGTAGGCAAATAAAAAAATTTCACAAACTGGAATGATAACCTAATGAAAAATGTAACACCCCGCCACACAAACCCCATAGGACAACTACAACATTAACAATTTTTTTTGTTTTGAAAACAACAATTACATATTACAACATTAAAAAATTATAAAACATAAAAAATAACATAAAGAATTAACCTAATCCTATGGGGTACATGTTGTGTTACTTAAACGAACCCAACAACTAAAATGATAAATGATTCCAACTAAAGTGGAAGAAAGAATCGTGAATAAACATAATAGATATGACATTCATTCCATATGAACAAGATAGATAACGAAAACATAAATAACATATCATTACATTTACTTTTGAGTTCAAGGTTACATTCGTGGAACATATTTCCACAGATACAACACAACTTAAAACCACAATTACAATACAAGGCTGCTTCCCTTATAACATTAGGAAGAGTACAACATAACCCAAAGAATACAATAATGAGAGTTGAATACATCAAAGGAACAACCTTCTTCATGTGAAGCTCTAAGATCACAACAACTAGTACATCTCTGCAACATCACGATCGTCGGTGGGGAACCCAATGGGTGCATAGCACGTTCCACCCAACCATGTGAACTCGAAGGAACACCCCCCGTGCTAGGAGATGACAAGAGGAACCCTTGGCCACAAACTCAAACATAAAGGACTAACATCACATGAATCAAGCCCACCAAACAACATAAACATCAACAGTAAATAAAACAAATCCAAAAGCACCAAGAACAAGGGAAAATAAAGGGGCATGTGGGAGAGTGTCATTGCATGGCCTTACATGGATTAACTAGACTACCTAAGACTACGAGCCACCTCCATCAATGTGGATTAACCAGACTACCTAATACTAGGAGCCACCTCCATCTATGGTTAACCAAACAACCTATCTCAAGGCATCGCCCCATAGGGTGACTCATGCAGAGCCACTTACCTTTCGTGGAGACAAGGTAGTGAACTTACCAACTAGGTCTTCCCACCCGTCTTTAGCCTTTGATAGCACTAACGACAAGGGTGAGGTGCATTTTTTAGTTTTGTTATGCGTTTAACTAACCCAACCCACTAGATACATTAATTAAGTTATCATTTATTTAAGGGGACTCTTCCATGGACGACCACTTGTACACTGACCCCCATGAAGAGCCACTCGCCCCTACAACTACCCTAAAATCAAAGTCAAGAAACAAGTGTACTTTAATGCACATAATAATCAAGTGTACTTACAACATGAGAGGCTTGAACCATATCACAACACACATATCATAACATAGAACCAACAAGAAAGGAGGTACCACCATTAACATGGATTCCACAAACGCACCAAAACAAGGAAGTGCTCAAAAGGATCAATCTTTCCCACAAGCCTCTAGAAGCTAAAAAAAATATCCACCCATACCTCCCAAAACATAAGACAAAGAAACGAGCATAAATTATGGGTTCCCATGACTCAAAGTCTACACAAAAGTGGACCAATCCACAAAAAAAAAAAACATCAACAAAAAATCCCATGCATCAACTTTACACATACAAAAAGGATACATTTTCTAAATAAGATAGTAACAAATTTTATCAACTTCATACAAGATTAACCATAATAACCAATAGCAAAGTCAATCAACAATACCTTCAAGGAAACATGACAACACATCAAGCAAGCAATAACATTTCAGCCATGATATCAACCTAAAGATTAGAAATGAGATCACTATTAAAATAGGCTATTTACTTGATCCAATTAAAAGATTATAAATCGATATCTCAAGGTAATCCTGTCATCCATGAGACAATCATTCTAAAAACCTAGTACTAAAGTCTCACTATGCAATTATGCTATAAGGGTTATACGAGAGTAATTCTTACAAAGATAACTTATGGTAAACCCTACCACTATATTAGGCAATACTCAATTTGCTTTGCAATGATCACAAATTCATCTAACGATTAAACATTTAAACAAACCAATAGGTAACTATCTAACTATTAAAGTCAATGATACTACTATATCAAACTCTATCTTAAATGCTAGTTTCCTTTATGAAATAGAGCACAATTAGAGAAATAAAATATTTAATTAACACAAATTCAATATCAACTACTCCAAAAATCAACACCATATATGATGTTATTGCTCGAACAACAATACAAATATATTACTCATATAAAAGACCCAAATTAATCTTCCAACAAATTATACTAAGCTTCCCACTTTCACCAAATTTCTTATTTGAGAAAAACTAACTCCCTTAATTGAAAACACTATGAAAAGATCACTTACCCTAGATAGACATATTAAAACTACTTAATAAAGTAGCACCTTAACCTTACTTAATATCCAACTTCATTTATCTAACTTAAACTTTTAATTCCCATTGAACCCATATTTAGAGATCAAGAGATTATCCATCTATATAAGAATCACACCAAACCTTTCTAATAAACCGAGTTGAAGTAACTCAATTGACATATTCCATTACCTAATCAACTTTACAACATTCTAAAGGATTGATAAAAAAAATTAAAAATAAAAATAAAAATCATTTCATTTCTATTTACTGCCTAAATCATTTAACTATCCTAACTAGCTGATTTCCATAGATAATTTTTTTATCTAACAATAATCTTACTAAATATATATATATATATATATATACATATATTCTAAGCTAACAAGGGGGAGGGCAATTTTAATTGTGATATCCATTGCAAAGGTGAATATGTTTTGAAAAGTCACTATGCGAAGGTTGATACAGAGGTATATTCTAATTTGTTTGAGTCTTCTCTTAAAAAGTTCCAAATGAAGTTAGGTGATAACTCACAGGATAGACTAATTTTCATTCTTGAACTTGAAATTGATAAGTTTGCTAGCATTTTGAATGTTAAATAAGTTGATGATTTTAGTGAAAGCCACGATTTAATTGCTATCAGAGGTAATTGTGATGCAAAAATTGTGAATGAATTTTTTTTACAAACCATTAGGACACATAACAATGTGATTGAGTTACCATGTTCAGATCAAATTGAATGAAAGCATATTGCGACACAAAAGGAAATAATTCCTGTGTATAATATTTTTTGTCCATCATACAATTGACTACTTGCAAGATGTGGAACGGATTTCAGATGGTACTTCAATGAGTATATCCCAGTTTTTTGATTGTTATCAGTTTGATCTCCTAGACTTGGAGTTGAACTATGACTGCAGAATAAAAATGCATGTTAAGGTATTTCCCGAGTATGGTGCCTATGAATGCTTCAAATTTAATATAACAATTGAAGACAATATTCCAAAATAAATATCTACTATCCAGTGGATTATGCAATTTTCATTTCCTAGCTCAACTTGGAAAAAAATTGATGATACAAGACAAATATATTGTTGCTAAGAAATATCACACTAATTGTGAGCATGATTTATTCGATATGTGGCTATATATGTATGTATAATTAAAAAAATGCAGTTTAAATATTACAAAATTTAATAAATGAACATACCCAACCTCAAATAGTACACATTAGATTTACCCATATAAATATAGACTAGAAATAGCAGCCATATACAAATGCCACTGTAAATCAAATACCAACATCACCTGCCAAAAGTGACCTAAATAAAATCAAGTGACAACCCCAAATAATTCAGAATAACACAATCAAGGATCTTAATCGATAGAATAGAGATGAAATAAACTAATCATACTTAGGGCACACAATCAAGGTAGCGATGGCGCAACAAGAGGAGGGTGGCGCAATAGAATTAGTTGTAAAGACTTGAGAAACTTACAAGGGAATGTAATCAGAAGGTGAAGGGGACATTATCTCATGGAATGCAATGATTGTAGAAAGTGCATGCAAAGGATTTCATAGGGAAGCTCTCAAAACATTTGAATTAATGAAGCACTCTGAAACACATCCTAACAGTGTAAGCTTTGCTTGCGTTCTAGGTGCATGCAGTCATGGAGGTTAAGGGCGCAATTGTACATGCTTCTCACAACAATGACGCTTGTTGCATTGCATAAAAAGTTGATCACCAAGAGTGTGTGGTTGATCTTCATGCCCTTGTTGGCTATCTTGGGGACACAGAGAATTGAAAACTAAGATGCCAGTTAAAAACCATGGCATCTTTGGTTCATATAAGAATAATGGCTGGGTATTTCCAGCAACACTATTATAGTAGTTGGATCCTATAAATGTTGCAGCTTATGTTCCTAAAATGTACTCGATCGACAAGGTGCATGATGGAGGCACTACATCCTCCCCCCCAAGGGTTTGACTTACTCCTGGAAGTCACAGGGTCAGGTAACATACACAGTTACAAACAACATCATCTCAAATCGCACAAAAAAAAAAGGGGGAATACAAAACAAAGCAATTGACAATAAAAACAAACCAACAACTGGGGTTATCAAAATAGGTTGGGGTCATTTTGTCATCACCTATTTCCACATCATATCCATTGGGTTCTTGGGGTATGCTCAGAATTGATAGTGTAGGTGGAGTCGATACCCGGTACCTGTAACCTGCATAAAACAAGGTGTCGAACAAAATATACATATATATATCAATTAGCAAACACACCACGAGAGGAAGTCATAGTGTAGTAGGGCGCTCGTGAATGAGTGATGCTACCCTATTCCCCTCACCAAGACCTCATACAATAACCAAAACATCGAATACAATCATTTCATTATAAGCAACATCATGAGGAAATAATTACTCATCAGCATAACAAGCATAATCATAAGCCATAAGATACACATAATCATAATTATTCAACACAATACTAATTCCATAGATCCAACATAACATAAAACTCAATTCATAATTTCATGATCATCAAATCCAATGAAATATCATCCAAAACCATCCAGAATGGTGTAACAAAAAGCTATAAAGACTCAAAATACATAACATAATAGAATAAGTATAAATCTAGTGAAGCAAACAAGAGAGGCACTACAATTTATTCATGTAGAAATTGGTTAAATATATACTTCATTTAATCCAATCCAAAATGGTGAAGCAAGCATCAATCAAGGTGTGATAATCGCCATTTAACTTAGTAACATCATTTAGGAGATTACATCCAAGATGATCAAACTTACACTCCATACCAACTCAAGCATACAAAAACAAACACGAGAAAACAAATACAACCTAGCCTCATGCAACAATGACTCACATAAAAAAATCACAAAATATAAATACATGCACACAAATCACTTCACTGGGAACACATAAGGCTACCCCAAAGTCCATAAAGCATTCCTCGATAGACAGGATATTGGTGCATTGCACACTACACCGAGGGTCCTATCCTTTCCATCGGTTTTTTGCACAATTAGACCAACAATGCCTAAAGACAATTTATGGGAGATAAGGGAAACCACCAAAAAGAGAAAACATAACTCAAGAGTACAACACCTAGGTCGTCGTAATGGGCTCACACGTATCCAAAGTGCCAAGTGTATGAACCTAGGCTCTGATGCCAAGTTGTAACATCCCGCCACACAAACCCCATAGGACAACTACAACATTAATAGAATAATTTTTATTTTTGAAAACAACAATTACATATTACAACATTAAACAATTATACAACATTAATATAACATAAAGCATTAACCTAATCCTATGGGGTACATGTTGTGTTACTTAAACGAACCCAACAACTAAAACAATAAACGATTCCAACTAAAGCGGAAGAAAGAATCATGAATAAACATAACAGATATGACATTCATTCCATATGAACAAGATAGATAACGGAAACACAAATAACATATCATTACATTTACTTCTGAGTTCAAGGTTACATTCATGGAACATATTTCCATAGATACAACACAACTTAAAACCATAATTACAATAGAAGGTTGCTTCCCTTATAACATTGGGAAGAGTACAACATAACCCAAAGAATACAATAATGAGAGTTGAATACATCAAAGGTACAATCTTCTTCGTGTGGAGCTCTGAGATCACAAAAAATGGTACATCTCCGCAGCATCATGATTGTCAGTGGGTAACCCAATGAGTGCGTAGCACATTCCACTCAACCATGTGAACCCGAAGGAACACCCCCATTGCTAGGAGATGACAAGAGGAATCCTTAGACACTAACTCAAACATAAAGGACTAACATCACATGACTCAAGCCCACCAAACAACATAAACATCAACAGTAAATAAAACAACCCAGAAGCACCAAGAACAAGGGAAAATAAAGGGGCATAGTGGGAGAGTATCATCACATGGCCTTACATGGATTAAACAGACTACCTAATACTAGGATCCACCTCCATCAATGTCGATTAATCGGACTACCTAATACTAGGAGCCACCTCCATCTATGGTTAACTAGACAACCTATCTCAAAGCACCGCCCCACAGGGTGACTCATGCAGAGCAACTTACCTTTCATGGAGACACCTTACCAACCAGGTCTTCCCACATATCCTTAGCCTTTGATAGCACTAACGAAAAGGGTGAGGTGCATGTTTTAGTTTTGTTATGTGTTTAACTAACCCAACCCAAGTGGATACATTAATTAAGTTATCATTTATTTAAGGGAACTCTTCCATGGACGACCACTTGTACACCAGCCCCCATGAAGAGCCAATCTCCCCTACAACTACCCTAAAATCAAAGTCAAGAAATGGGTGTACCTTAATGCACATAATAATCAAGTGTACTTACAACATGTGAGGCTTGAAGCATCTCACAACACACATATCATAACATAGAACCAACAAGAAAGGAGGTACCACCATTAACATGGATTCCACAAACGCACCAAAACAAGGAAGTGCTCAAAAGGATCAATCTTTCCCACAAGCCTCTGGAAGCTAAAAAGAATATCCACCCATACCTCCCAAAACATAAGACAAAGAAACGAGCATAAATTATGGGTTCCCATGACTCAAAGTCTACACAAAAGTGGACCAATCCACAAAAAAACAAAACATTAACGGAAAATCCCATGCATCAACTTTACACATACAAAAAGGATACATTTTCTAAATAAGATAGTGACAAAATTTATCAACTTCATAAAATATTAACCATAATAACCAATAGAAAATTCAATCAACAATACCTTCAAGGAAACATGACAACACATCAAGCAAGCAATAACATTTCAGCCATGATATCAACCTAAAGATTAGAAATGAGATTGCTATTAAAATAGGCAATTTACTTGATCCAATTAAAATATTATAAATCGATATCTCAAGGTAATCCTACCATCCATGAGACAATCATTCTAAAAACCTAGTACTAAAGTCTCACTATGCAATTATGCAATAAGGGTTATACGGGAGTAATTCATACAAAGATAACTTATGGTAAACCCTACCACTCTATTAGGCAATACTCAATTTGCTTTGCAATGATCACAAATTCATCTAATGATTAAAAATTTAAACAAACCAATAGGCAACTATCTAACTATTAAAGGAAATGCTACTACTATATCAAACTCTATCTTAAACGCTAATTTCCTTTATGAAATAGAGCACAATTAGAGAAATAAAATATTTAATTAACACAAGTTCAATATCAACTACTCCACAAATCAACACCATATACGATGCTATTTCTCAAACAACAATACAAATATATTACTCATATAAAAGACCCAAATTAATCTTCCAACAAATTATACTAAGCTTCCCACTTTCACCAAATTTCTTATTTGAGAAAAACTAACTCCCTTAATTGAAAACACTATGAAAAGATCGCTTACCCTAGACAAACATATTAAAACTACTTAATAAAGTAGCACCTCAACCTTACTTAATATCCAACTTCATTTATCTAGCTTAAACTTTTAATTCCCATTGAACCCATATTTAGAAATCAAGAGATTATCCATCTATATAAGAACTACACCAAACCTTTCTACTGAACCGAGTTGAAGTAACTCAATTGACCTATTCCATTACCTAATCAACTTTACAACATTCTAAACGATTGATAAAAAAAATAAAAAAATAAAAAATCATTTCATTTCTATTTATTGCCTAAATCATTTAACTATCCTAACCAACTGATTTCCATAGACAATTTTTTTATCTAACTATAATCTTACTAAATACATATATATATACATATGTTCCAAGCTAACAAGGGGGAGGGAAAATTTAATTGTGATGTCCATTGCAAAGGTGACTATGTTTTGAAAAGTCACCGTGTGGAGGTTGATACAGAGGTATATTCTAATTTGTTTGAGTCTTCTCTTAAAAAGTTCCAAATGAAGCTAGGTGATAGCTCATAGGATAGAATAATTTGCATTCTTGAACCTGAAATTGACAAGTTTGCTAGCATTTTGAATGTTAAAGAAGTTGATGATTTTAGTGAAAGCCATAATTTAATTATTGTCAGAGGTAATTGTGATGCAAAATTTGTGAATGAATTTTATTTACAAACCATTAGGACACATAACAATGTGATTGAGTTACCATGTTCAGATCAAATTGAATGAAAACATATTGCGACACAAAAGGTAATAATTCCCGTGTATGAGCTTTTTTGGTCATCATACAATTGACTACTTGCAAGATGTGGAACAAATTTCAGATGGTACTTCAATGAGTATATCCTAGTTTTCTGATTGTTATCAGTCTGATCTCCTAGACTTGGAGTTGAACTATGACTGCGGAAAAACAATGCATGTTAAGGTATTTCCTGAGTATGGTGCCTATGATGCTTCAAATTTAATATGACAATTGAAGACAGTATTACAAAAGAAATATCTACTATCCAGTGGATTATGCAATTTTCATTTCCTAGCTCAACTTGGCAAAAATTTGATGATACAAGACAAAGATATTGTTGCTGAGAAATATCACACTAATTGTGAGTATGATTTATTCGATATGTGGCTATATATGTATGTATAATTAAAAAAAATGCAGTTTAAATATTACAAAATTTAATAAATGAACATTCCCAACCTCAAATAATACACATCAGATTTACCCATATAAATATAGATTAGAAATAGTAGCCATATACAAATGCCACTGTAAATCAGATACCAACATCACCTACCAAAAGTGACCTAAATAAAATCAAGTGCCCAACCCTAAATAATCCAAAATAACACAATCAAGGATCTTAATCGATAGAATAGAGATGAAATAAACTAATCATACTTAGGGCACACAATCAAGGTAGTGATGGCGCAACAAGAGGAGGGTGGTGCAACAAAATTAGTTGGAAAGACTTGAGAAACTTACAAGGGAATGTAATCAGCAGGTGAAGGGGACGTTATCTCATGGAATGTAATGATTGCAAAAAGTGCATGCAAAGGATTTCGCAGGGAATCTCTCAAAATATTTGAATTAATGAAGCACTCTAAAACACATCCTAACAGTGTAAGCTTTGCTTGCATTCTAGGCGCATGTAGTCACACAGTTTAAGGGTGCGGCTGCACATGCTTCTCACAACAATGCCGCTTGTTGCATTGCATAAAAATTTGATCACCAAGAGTCTGTGGCTGATCTTCATGCCCTTTCTGGCTGTCTTGGGGACATAGAGAACTGAAAACTAAGATGTGAGTTAAAACCCATGGCGTCTGTGGTTCATATAAGAACAAAGGCTGGGTATTTCTAGCGACCCTGTTATAGTAGTTGGATCTTATAAATGCTGCAACTTATGTTCCTTTCTAAGACACCTGCGAAGAAGTGGCAAGTGTGGTAAGGTTCAAATAGTAAGGAGATTGATGGAAGATAGAGGAATTAAAAAGATACCCTGTTAAATCTGCACCAACCTACATTCCATTAGAAAGAAATGACTACAAATTGAAATTGAATGGAGCAATTGAGCTTCATTAAACATTGATCCCACAAGTCTAATGAATAAGGGCTGCACAAAAAAGCACGATGAAATTTTAAACAAAATGACTCATCAAAGAATGCGGTGATTTGAATATGGATACAAGAGGATTTTGTGATCCGGCCTTAGAAACCTTAGATTGAAACCATAAGTCAAAGGTATAGTGCAAAGGTCAATTTCGAATTCCACCATGAGATACAAAGGTGCTTATAAAAAGCATTAGAAAATTAAAGCTTACAACATAAAGGCAGATACAGACTTAGTCCAAAATGTTGCCAACATTATAAGTTCAGCATAATCTATAAGCAAACATAAAATACAGAATGGAAAAGCGGGGTTTTTTATTACTTTTATCCTAAAATCTTGAAGAACGAGATCAATATATCACTTAAATAGAGATATATTGTAAATTCCAGGATAAAATTAAAAAAACAACGTAATGGAAAAATGAATCTTGCGATGTCAACAAGCAGGATTCAAACAACAACAATAATCCTTACCTTTGTTTTCTCGCCAAATTTTAGCCGTTGGTGACTATGAGGAACAAAATAGGGAAACAAAAATGAGAGATTTTCTTCCAAGCCAGTCGACCCTCAAATCCACAATCCCCAAAAACAGAAAAACTACCCCCCCAAATTTCCAGAAGAAGCATAATAAAACCAGAGAGAGGTTTTAGGAAGCAAAATCAGTCCCCCAAAAATAAGTTTCCTTTTCTTTCCTTCATTCAAAGACGTGCATGCTTTTTTGCATGAAAAACTTTCCCATCCATTAAATGTTTCTATTTTCATGCCACTTACTTTCATTTGAAATTAATAATAATTTTGATAATTATTTTCTTTTGATATTTTGTCACTTCCAAATTTATTAATTTAAAACTCAACATCAACAGTAATTATCTTTATATTTAATTATAAAAATTATTTTAACAATTTTAAATTTATTAATTTAATGATTAATTAACGACATAAATTTAGTAATTTAGTTTGATAATATAATAAAATCATGCAACACTTATAAACATCATTTACTTAAACCATTAATTGAACGATGTTAATAATCTTACACTATAAATTAACAACTATATCCAATACTTAAAACAACATCACTTAGCCAATTAACATTAAACAACGAATGACAAATGACAATGAACAAATGAGGCATTCAAATAACGATAACCACAAAATGAAACAACTAACCCTAGAATGTCCCTGATCGACAGGGTGCATGATGGAGGCACTACAAAAAAAGTTCACAAACTAGGATGATAAAATTGAGAGGGCCATAGTAGAACTATACAATGAAGATGCCCAGTGCAGAGCAGGCAAACAAAAAAAGTTCACAAACTGGGATGATAACCTAATGAAAAAAATTGATGGCCTGAAGCCACCATTACTGAGTGGAAATGACTTTCCGCAGACATCAAAGACAAACAGAGCAAAAGTAGTATGGAAGGTATTAGAAGAAGGTTGGAGAAAAATAAATTTTGATGGAGCTGCCCATGGGAACCCAACACTAGGAGGAGTTGGATGTATTGCAAGAGATGTCCATGGCATGAAGCTAGCAGAAAAAAATGTTTCTTTGGGAGTATGCATGAACAATGAAGCAAAGTTCAGAGTTACAACCATTGGATTGTAGTTAGGATTGGAGTTGGGTGCGAAGTGGATACACTTGGAAGGGGAATCTCTCATCACAGTCAATGCTATCCATAGAGGTATCACCTCGAATTGGAAATTAAACCACTTGCTCCAAAACATCAAACTTTTGGCAAGCAAGTATGAGGCCGTAGACACCTAAATTTGGACACTTCATTTATCCAAATTTACCCCCTTTTCATCTAAATATCCCCTTATTTGCATTAATTAATTAATATCACTATTATTTAATTAATACCTCTAAATTTCTTCTAATCCCTAAGGTATCTAGTTAAATAATTAAATACCTTACCCCTTTGATTCCCCTCTCACCAAATGAATAAAATAAATATGACATTTATTTAATTCTTCACATGTCACATCACTTTCACTTAATCCTAACCCACCTCCTAATCTCTTCATTATATATTGTCACATGCCTAATCCTTGATTAAGGCATGTCACATCCTCCAACTTTTGCAAGTTGGCTTCTTAACCTTCATTAGTCACTAATCATCTTTTAATCATTGATCAGTTAAGCCTAATCAATACCTTGGTCAACTCTTCCCATCCCCCAAGGAATTTTTAATTCTTTTTTATTCATCCAAGGCTCCTCTCTTCCCCATGTGAATTTTTAACTCACTTTTATTCCTCCAAGGAATCTTCTCTTCCCCATGCAAATTCTAGAACCTTTGACTTGTCACATCACATGTGCTAAAGTCTTCTAGAATCTTTGACTTGTCACATCAAATCACATGTGGGTAAATACTTACCTTTTTAAGGACCTTTTTTTATCCAAGGTACTTTCCACCTATCCTTTTAAAACCTTGTCTTATCCACAAGATTCCCTCTTCCCTATGTGATCATTGAAAGATCACATCATTATTTTTCCAAGGTACTTGTCCTTCCTCCACATCATGTACCTTCCTTCCATCTGACTTCCACATAATCTCATCATAAGCCATCTCGCATTCCACATGTCAAGATGTGAGGGCTCGTGAGTCCTCAACTCACCATAACCCTCCATCTTGGCCTTGTTGGTTTAATCTCAACCATTGGATTCTATAGAGAATTCAAATCCCTCTATAAATACCCTATCTTTTCTCTCATTTAGGGACCTCATGCATTTGATACCAAACTCTTTCCATTTTTTCATTTAACACTTAGCCATTTGCACCCTTATGCTATGCTACCAATTTGATTACTCAACTTGCAAAACATTTTTCCTCATCTAATCAAGTCATTTAGCTATTAGCATTTGCATTTTATCATATTATTCATCTTGCATCTAGCCATATTCATAGCCATCAAAGGAGCACACAAGCTTTCAAAACATCAAGGGCCAATCAAGGGATTCAACAACACAAAGGTATAATCATTTGTGATCTTTATTTTGCTATCTTTCTTTGTGTGATCATTCCTTAGGCTAATCTTGAGGTGTACTTTTTGTGTTTTTCCATTATTGCATATTAGTTATATTTGCATTTTAAAATATGATAGACATTTAAGGATCACATTTTTGGCATGCTCGATGGGACCCACAAACGGGTCTCTTTATTTCGCATTTGTTGTTATTGAGTTTGTTTGTAGGTCCAAGTCACAAAGGGGTGAACTTTCCCTACAAAGGGGTGGAATTTCCCTCCAGTGTGATGCAGAGGGGCAAATTTTCCATGTTCTTCCCACTGTTTCCTGGTATTTCACTATAGAGGGGTGGATTTTCCCTCCTGTTCACACTGTTTCCTGATATTTCACTACAAAGGGGTGGATTTTCCCTCTCGTTCATGTTTTTTTCTAACATTTAACTACAGAGGGGCGGATTTTCCCTGTTGTTCCCACTGTTTTGATTGCAAAGGGGTGGATTTTCCCTATTGTTCCCACTATTTTGACTGCAGAGGGGAGGATTTTCCCTGTTGTTCCCACTATTTTGACTACAGAGGGGTGGAATTTTCTTGTTGTTCCCACTATTTTGAGTGCAGAGTGGTGGATTTTCCCTCAGAGGGGTAGATTTTTCCTGTTGTTCCCACTGTTTTGACTGCAGAGGGGCGGATTTTCCCTATTGTTCCCACTATTTTGAATGCAGAGGGGTGGATTTTCCCTGTTGTTCCCACTGTTTTGATTGCAGAGGGGCGGATTTTCCCTATTGTTCCCACTGTTTTGATTGCAGAGGGGTGGATTTTCCCTATTGTTCCCACTGTTTTGACTATAGAGGGGTGGATTTTCCCTAAACAACACATTTTGGAAGGTAAAAATAGACATTTTAGCTTCATTTTTATCTCAATTTTTTGTTTTTTTGAGGTTCTAACCCCCTAACCTTGTTTGTTTGTGGGTAAAGTTGGATTTCTTGCTAATATTTTGCAGCATGATTTCATAATTAATAAAGAACAAAGGATAAAACAACTAATATTTGCTTGCAAGGCCATCCGTTTGTTCAAATTTTAAAAAGTTTTCTTTGTTGTTTTCATCGAGGCACATAGTTTAATTAGGGGAAAGTAAAATTTACTGCTTGATGTCTCTATTTTTGTGTCACCCAAGGGGGTACAAGTTTTTTTTCACTTTCCCCTTGCACTTCGTGTGAGTCTGGGGAGTAGCTGGAAATGATTAGTGTCTTCTTTTTAGAGGGACTTGCTTGGGGATTTCATCACCCCAAGGGATGATCCCAACCATGCGAACCGACGGGGTATAGAAAGGGGGGAGAGCCAAAGTTGTACCCCGATCCAGTCACATCATGTTTGGCGGAGCGTCAAAGCTAGGGTGATACCTAGATAGATGTGAAGAGTTGGTCTGAGCCCTTCAGTATCTCGCTGGGGTTCTCGAATCACGCTTGTGACAGGCTGGTGTTCACGGTCTGGGCCTCACATACTGAGAGTATATCAAGGACCCCCTAGAAACCTTGTGCATCCTAGATTAAGACCTTTGTGGGCCATACCCTTAACACTAATCATAGGATTTTTCTTGTTCGAAGTGTCTTCTTGTGAGAAACCAGTAAATATTTTGACAGGTTATCCTCATTGTTGTCATTTTAAACCTTTACCATAGTTGTTTCCATCTAAACCAAGTCTCCATTTCTCGCAGTGGGGTGAACCTGCCCTGCAGAGGGGAAAATACGCCCCTCTGTGCCATGCAGTGGGGCAGACCTGCCTTGTAGAAGGGAAAATTCACCCCTCTATGAGGGAAAATCCACCCCGAAGGGAAAGTTCTCCCCTCTATAGTAAAAAGTTAGCAAACTGACAATAAACAGATCTAGTTTCCAAATCCGATTGGCAAAATCAATCCCATCATATTCTTCAATCCAATTCTCATTAGAGCTTTGATCCCATCATCTGAATCTGAGCTTGAATCCAATCCCCATTTGAGCCTAACCTGAATCCCAACTTGAGATTTAGTTCACCTATATCTTCTTCCATCTTTCCATCTTCTTCCAATCCATCCTATTCATCTTTTCCATCTGTATCCATTCCATCTAGCATCATGAATCCTTATCCCCCTCTCACACGACCAATAATAGTAGTCAAGGGAAATCCTAATTACGTCGACGATGATAATGAAAGTCTTGTTGATCACGAAGAGTGTTATATAGATTCCATTGATGCTATCATTTCTAGCAAGCTCTCTCTAATCGCCCCCCAACATCCAACTACTTCTCTAAACTATCCCACCATGCCTTCATCCGCATCTAATAATGGTCCTTATGATACCCTTGACAAGGGATATCCAACATCCTCACCATCAACATATTCATCATGTCCTCCCTCTCAACCTCTATCCTACCCAACATCCATATCATCCTCTCCTTATCATTATCAACAATCCCACATCCCAATCTTCCCATCCCAATCCAACACTCACGCATTCCTATCATACTCTACCATCCCAATATTCCTCTTATCCTAATCCCCCATCTCAATCTTCCTATCCTAATCCATCATCCATACCCTTCTATGCCAACCCACCATACATGTCTTCCTATGGTAGTTCACCACTTCAATCTTCTTGTTCTAATCCAACATCCACACCTTCCTATCCCAATATCCTTACATTAATTCCACATCTTTTCATCCTAATCCTCCATCCATGTCCTCCTACGTGAATTTTCCACCAATATCTTCCTAATATTACTCACCATCCCAATCTTCCCAACCCAATCAAGCATCCACATCCTCCTACATCACTCCCCCTTTCATCGCATTATATCTTAATCCTCCATCTAATCATAACCCACCTCATACCCCAACCATTCCTAGCCCTCCATTTAGTCCCATTCCTAATTCACCCATCCACTCATCTAATCCTCCAATACCTAACCCTAATCCTCCATCTCCTCCTAGTCCTCCATCCAATCCCATCCACTCATCTAATCATAATCCTCCATCTAATACACCCATTCACTCATCTAATCCTCCAATCCCTAACCCTCATCCTCCATCTCCTCCTAGTTATCCATCCATTCCCATCCCCACGTCTAATCCTAATCCAACAATCCCTAATCTGAGCCCTCCATCCATTCCCACTATCCCACCTAATCCTACATCCCTTTCACATGTCATCCAAGGACTCATGATAGAAGAGACACCATGCCCTCCTACTCTATCATGTACAGTCACTAGTGATGAGGCCCTCCTCTATCCTACACCTATTACTCCCATTGCCATTCTTGACACCATCCAAACGGTTGAGCCTATCAAACCCATCGAATC
The DNA here is from genome assembly GCA_007115665.2 of Sequoiadendron giganteum. Lineage (NCBI taxonomy): Eukaryota > Viridiplantae > Streptophyta > Pinopsida > Cupressales > Cupressaceae > Sequoiadendron > Sequoiadendron giganteum. Next base: position 236,885,188 of record CM021101.1, read on the forward strand.
CATTGAATCCCCATCCACCCAATCCATTGGAGACATCCAATCCAATCCTCCTAGTCCCAATATTACTAAATTTCAAACCCATGACCTTCATGAATCCTCCATCCTCCCATCTGCCCCACCTAAGGAGTCCCTCCACCAATCCTCCATCATTGTGCCTCCCGCACATTTTGAGCCATTCCAAGGGATTGATCCAAAACACATAAACATAGATCCCACCATCTCATCCACTCCATCCCATCTCATAATTCCTTTCCTCACCCGAATCCTGATCTCATCATCCTATCCACCCCATCTCAAGATCACACTAGCTTGCCCGCTCCATCCCATGATCCCCTTCACACTCATGATCCAAGAACTCCCTCTCATGAGCCCTTATCAGCCACTGCCAAAAATCCAAATCCTTCCATACCACCTAATCCCTCTGCCAATCCCTTCCCACTCATTCCTCATGATCAGGACGTTGTTATCCCCTCGTCCCCATCACATGATCCTCCATTGCCACCCAACCCTGTCACCCTGACACCACTTTTATATCACCTCAGTAACATTACACTCATCCATGGTGGTCTCCTTGCCAAAGAAAAATAAAGTATATGCACCACCTATCCTCCTTCACCTAATAATGCACTTGCATAATTTTTCCAAAAGAATAAGCATCCTACCCTAGATCATATGCTCAAGAACATGAACTATCAGGGAAAAGGTTTAGGCCTTCATGAGCAAGGTACTTTAGAGCCCATCCAGGTCAAAGAACATCCAGGCACAGACGATCTTGGATATATCTCCCAAGACTCACACTCCAAAGATGTTGGTACAACCTCTGTACATCCTAAATGATCCTCTTCTAAAGGCACACGAGGTACTTCTCATCGTTCTACCAAATAATTTACCACCATCCCCCCTCCTCCATCATTTCTCATCCTCCATCTACTATGAGTCCTTATATCCCTCTATCAAACCCCACACATCCTCCATATATAAAGTCCCTTTTGGGCCCTTATATCCCAAAATCACCTCCTCCATCTCATCCTATTCATCCTTTCATCCATCCACCACCTATCCCTAGTGCATAACATACAAATTCTAACTTCATAACTCCTAATCAGGATCAACAAAGGCACCCCTCCATGCATGCTATCTCGCATCCTCCATCCACACATCCTCATCACAAGCCTACTTCTATCACTCCATCCACGTCCTCTCCACATCATCCATCTTCCAATATCCATCCCCTTGCTACTAAAATCATTTTGGATTCCAAATCAAAAATGTATAAATCCAAACATCCACATGAATCTAAAGCTCCTCATGTACCCTTCAAAAGACATGTTGAAGAAAAGAAAAATTAAGTCCACGATCCAAATAAATCCAAACGGCCACAAAGGCCCACTAAAGCACAAATCAAAACCATGTGGATTCCCAAGAAAAAAAGGACATCCAAATTTGCTTATCCCAAAGTTAATCCTCCATCTCCTAAATCTGTTTTGGGTCCTTATGTCCCAAAATTCACTATCCCAATGCCTCCAGTATCGCCACATTCTCCATCCATCAAACCCCCTCTCATTTCACATCCACCACATGTGCCAATGTTGGTCTTGAACACCTTCCCTTATCACAAATCCACTCCATCATTCCATCCATACAATTTCCAACACCCCATCCACTATCCCCCATATCTCCCCCATCCAATCCCTTTGATCCATTCCCTTGCCTAATCCATCCATTCTAATAAGGTTGTACCAACATCCACTGACCACTTTACACATGGGCTCTTATTACCTCATATGGAACTTGATGCTTGAGTCCTTCATCCATCCACTTTATCATATGTATTATGAATCCATATCCTCCTCCATCTCCATCCATATTTTTGTCTGAAAAGTCTCGATAGTTAGAAAAATCCAAAAAATCAACATAAAAAAAAGAGAAAAAAACAAAGAAAAAAAAATAGTAAAGAGAAAATCATTCGTCCAATGGTGAAAACTTGAAAAAACAAGCGCCTTTGATAAGTACCATGATGAAAAACTGGAAAACAGGCGTCATGCGTAAATCCCCCATCTACTCTACTTCCACAATTGGGGGTAGCATCCAGCTACGCATTCCTTTCCTCCATCTCCTACATCTTCCTATCTTTTGCATCCTATCCATCCTATCTTATTTATCCCAGTCCCTCCATCTTCCTTGTGATCTTGATAAAGATAGGGGCAAGCATATATACATGCTTTGGACACCTCTTGGCATATATTCCCCTCCTCCATACATTATCATATTCCTTATCCTCCCCATCTACTTTTCCAATCCATGCTTATTATCTACATCCATCATCCATCCATCATGTCAAAACCCATATCCCTTCCACCCATCCTTCTATCCCTCTTGCCTCATCATGCATGACACATCTAGAGTGGGGGAATCTCCTTATTTGTGATAGAGTCCTTGGAGACATCATCCATCCCTCCCTCCAGGTAATCCTATCCATCTCCCCATCCTGCCCATCCTTACCTCCCATCCATTTATCCATCCAGTAATCCCTTCCATCTACCGAATCCTTATCTTCCTATACTCTCATCCACTATTCCTTTTCCATCTTTTCATCCTTATCTTCCCATCCATTTATCCATCGGATAATCCATTCCATCCTTCCAATTCCTTATCCCTCTATCCACCTATCCTAGCATCTTTCTATCTCCCCATCTTTATCCATCCATCCATTTACTCATATTTTCCTTCTATCTCATAATCCCTTGTCATTGGTATCTAGCTATAGGCTACCCCCATGCAATCTAATTCTATTCATCTCACTATTATAATTTATATCTATTCCTCACATCTTCCTATTATCTCATCATTATTCGTCACTCATCTATCCATCATCTCATCCTCCCAATTCCTCTTTTAATGATCTAAATAACTATCCCATCCCTCCGCTTCACATAACCCACATACAACATATCACCCATCCTATCCGCATGACCTATCATGGCTTATCATATCGGATCCATCCTTTTATCCATTTATCATGGTCATCTCATTGTCCCTTATCCATTGTTTGTCATTGGTCTTTTGTCAAACTACGTTGCCCTTGAGCTTTCACATAGGCAAGGTTGATCATTTGATCCGCCCCTGGGGCTCTATCTTTTGTCTATTGTGTCATCTTCCATTGTCTATCTTTGGCCTTATGTTGAACTATGTTGCCCCTTCTCTTTCACGTAGGCAAGGTCGATCATTTGATCTGCCCCCGAGGCTCTGTCTTTTCTCTATCTTGTCATCCTCCATCATCTATCTTTGGCCTTGTGTCAAACTATGTTGCCCCTGCGCTTTCACGTAGGCAAGGCTAAATCATTTCATTTTCCCCTAGGGCATTTTTCTAGTCTACATCCTCCATCATTCTCTCCATTATCCTCTTTCTGATTATATCCATGGTCTTTTATTGAACTATGAGGGCTCTGCGCTTTCATGTAGGAAAGGCTAATCTTTGATCAGCCCTCGAGCCCCTAGATCTTTAGGGTGTGTCAATCTTATGTCCCTTAGGTATTTAGGGTGTGCCAATCCCATGTCTTGCATCTCTTGTGTCATTTCGTGAAGCTATGCCCTTATTTAGTTGGTTCTTAACAAACGAGATCCACTTGTCTTGGCAGATCCAATCAGCCTTGAATATCCTGCATCATATCGATCTTTTAGTTAGTATCCATCATCGGTCTCAATAGGATGTATCCTTCCTAACAGACCTCATCAACCCCACCCATCCTCTTGATCCTATGGCAAAGGACGTTTGAAATTGATTGTGATCTTTCGATGCTTTTGGGCTTTTGTTTATCATTTGAGCTCCCTATCATCACTTGCCATGGTCGTTGTTAGGTCTCAAAAATGCAGGTTTGAACCATGAGAGGTTGCCAATATCTCACAACGTTTTTGGCTAACGTACAAGGCCAAATAATGAATTTGAACCTTCTTCTCTCCAGGCTCTGTTTAACCTAGTCGAGTGTACCTATGTGAATGATGCAGACTTTAACTTTGCTTCGTACTTGATCACTCTATCCACAATGGAAATTTGATAATGGAGAAATATGATCCTAAGTTGGTACAAGTTGTATAAGCAATATCAAGGTGAAACTTAATATGTTCAGTTAATAGATGTAAGGTTTATGAATTTAATGAAACTAAATAAATAAGATGGGTGAGACCAGTGCCTTGTTGGGTAAAATAGAGTCAAATAAAAGTCTAAGATGAATGGCTTCTATTCGGCATAAATTATGATTGTTTGGTAGACAGATATTAGTTTATAACTTGTATAAACATGCAATAATGTAATTACCAAGCTCTTCTTAGTGATCCAAATGATACTTCCAAATTACTATGAATGACTAGAAGGATTTAATCTTTACTTGAAAGAACCAATTAATCATACCACACGAATACAAAAAATGTGCATCGATAAATTGAGCATATACTTGATATATCAATTTAAATAACAAATAAATATCAGCCTTGGAGACAACTTAATAATATTATCGATTAATTCAAAAAAAAATTGATACCAGAATGGAGCCAAAAAGATAGAGTTCTTTCATTGACTACTTCAAAATTTATACACGCATCATGTACTTCACTGTGTAATACATTCTCAAAAAAATCTCTCCCTCTCCCCTTCTCCTAACTATTGTCTCATTTTTTTATACCTTCCCAGAAAATCCCTCGTACCTCTTGGTCTTGATATTCTCGTATTCTCATGAGAGGCAACCAACTTCAAACCAAGGGTCGTGTCGTTTAAAGCAGGAAATTAAATAAAATGCAACAAAAGTTGATAATAATAAAAAATCCATTAATTTCTGAGAAAAAATTGTCGCTCTTTTCATTCATAGCTTCTTCCTTGGTTCCGACATCGCTCGTAGCTTTCCATAGCTTTCCACGTGGCATCCTGTTAGGACTTCCCTGAGGGATGCTACTCTTTTCTTCCGTTGAGCTCTAGTTGCTTGAAACATAGCGTGTCACAACGGCTTGTCTTTCTTTACTTCGCATCATATTGCTTCCATTTCATAGCTTCATGTCTTTACCACATCACCATAATCACTAGACTTTACTGCTCAATCGCACGTGGTCTTGAGTTCTTTTACGATTTTTCCTTTACGATGTCACTTGCAACTTGTCGGGAGCATGCCAAGTGGCATCCTATCAGGGCTTTCCTTCGAGCGCTCTTTTTTCTTTTGGTCAGGCTCCTCTTGCTCACCATGTGGTGCCATATCACACACCTCATGAGATTTAACTGGTGAGCATTTTAGATCTGTGAGATTGCGAGGAAGGTTCAGGATTTGATCTTCTATCTTGATTGAACGTTGATTCTCGTGTGCTTCCTCCATTTACCCTGGCACAGACAAATTTCTTCAATGCTTTGATGATTGTCCATACCCTACACCATGGTTTGAGCCTTCTCATGGCAGCTTCATTGTTGCAAACATAGCCTCTGGTCATGAGATCTCCTCTTGGTCATGCTCGATACCGCCCGCGGCTTTCCAGCCGTCGTTGTGTGGCCAACTCTACACGTGGATTGCTTCCTTTACCACTCTATCACGAGCTTCTTGTTGAACCTCTACAGTATGGTGGAATATTCTTGTCACTATATTCAAGTATACCGCTCAACCACGAGTCTTGCTTTGTCCTTCTACAGTGTGGCAGTAAAAGTCTATCATGACTGTTGCTATCTATGATACTACGAACTATTTTGCAAAGGGTTGCAGTAAGGAGGTATGAGGTGAGGGCTATGAATAGTGAATAATATGGTAGCGATATGACGGTAAAATGCAGTTTTGCCTTCATGGATGGAAAAAATGATTCTCTATGCAAAGGATAGCATAAAATTTGGTTAAAAATCCTTTAGAATTTTTAGAAAAATTTTGGTTCTAACAACGACTCCTGTTGGGGATGAGTGATTTACCGATCACTACAAGAAACCAAAATATCTCTGGGAGAGCAAACCAAGACCACATAGGATATGAAAAATGAAAGGAGGTGGAAAATGGAGGAGATGGAAATGATCCTATACTACTATACATGGAAATAAAATTTTGCTCTTAATGAGGGAATTCTGGGATTGTCCATGTACTAGCAAGTCCCAACCCCTTTTGAATCCCTAGACTACTGTGCATGGAAAATTATGTTTTAAGAGGTTTGTTAAGAATTATCCATGCATTGGAAATCCTTAATCCTCTGGAACTCCTTAAGAGAAGAAATGCTTTAGGAACTACCCATGTATTGGCAATTCTTGTTCCTCTCCATACATGTTCTGCAAATAATAAGAATCCTCCCCTCCTTTGCTAATGATTTATATGATTTGAAGATCACACCACAACTGATGGCACAAGGCCACCAAAAAGAAAGGTGTATACTTTCCTCTGTCATAGATTTTATTCTAATTTGTACTCAGTGAACTTCCCTTGAAAGTATTCATGTCATCTTCCTTGCCATTCTTACTATCATAAAGATACTTGCAGCTCCTTCCACCATTTTGATCCAGGTCATCCATCATGAAATGATATCCTTGCTGATTTAAAATATGAAAACATTCATTGTTCATCATATAGCTAAGATTGATTTGCACAAAAAATTTGCAATCATTATGAGGCCATTTATGCAACCAAGAAATACAACCTTCATGTGCATGGGAAGAGAAACAATGATCATCTATGTCACTCATCTCAAAATTTGAATGCTTCTCACACAAATCTGAAAACTTTGTCATATCAACACTATTTGAGATAAACAAATCTGAAACATATTGTATCTCTTCCACATCACCATTTGGAGATGACACTGATTTATGATTCATATTTTCATTATCATGCCTATCTGAACTAATCAATGTTGGATTTCTATCATCCATGGTATGCAAATAAATGTCTTCTCTACATGAGCCCAAAACTTCTAAATCGCATACCTCTTCTTAAATAGATATAGAATCATCCTTGTGTGCACACCTTTGGTATTCAAGAGTTAGCAAATCAGAAATCTACTCACTGCTGAGTGAATATGTTTCTTCTTCTATATCTTCTACTATTTCTCCTTTTTCTTGATCTCCATAAGAGCTGCAAAAATCACCCTGTTGTAGATCAAAATTTGAATATTCAATAGATCCCTCATTACATGCACTGTCATAATCTATTATGCAAGAGAGACTCTCTATATCTTCATCCTCCTCATGTAGGCTGTCATAGGAACTGTTTTCACCTGCACATGTCTCATCTTCTATTGGCTGCTTTATTTGATCAATTTCTCCATACTCATCAGTGATACCACTATTGGATTCAACATCGATAGTGTACTCATACCTTTTCTTATCTACAATGTCAGTCCATTCATCTATTTGATCAAAAGCAACTGGTATCCATGATTTAGGCCAATAAATTGGGTTGACTCATATACTTTCATGAACTACTCAACGATCTCAGACCTACTAGGTGGGAAATTAATAGGTATTTGCCTACAAATATCTGTCATTCTATGAAACAAAGAGCACCCATATTCTCCCTCATATCTCCTTATGTCAAGAAAGGCATCCAAAAGACTTTTTCTCCTTTCTTGAATACGTAAACTTTCACCATTTTTCTTCACACATTGTTGATTCTGATATATACCTTGCTGCAGATTTTGACTGACATTTCCAAGTGGGCTGGAATTGTGTTGCACTTGATAATGATTGTATTGATGACCTTGGTAACTTAAAATTCTTTGTTTAGGAGGGACAGGATAAGCATCTATTTGTTTTGATGGTTGTGGTAAATAAATGTTCTGTTGTGAATAAAATGCATTACCTTCATTGTGAAAATTCTCAACTGCATTATGTGACGCTTGTGGGGTCACATGCCTGCTTGTATTTGTATATTCATTCTTATTGCATAATGGTATATTTTGTGATGCATTTGGAACACATTTGAATCCCAATTGCAACAATTGTCGGGTCAATTGTAGTATTTTTTGTTCCCATTGTAGCGTTTGTCATTTCAATTCTTTCAACTCTCTTGTTGATTGTTTCCTTCTTACTTCTTATGACATATTGACAAGAAAACTGGAAAAGTATCACTTGTTCCACAATGTCTATACATTATCTATCAATTTAAATAGAGTCGCAACCTACTTTTTAAAAGTAGGAAAATGATTCTTTTGAAATTATTTTAAATTTTCCCCAGCGGAATCTCCTCACTCCAAATGTGAAATTTATATTGTCTCTTTAAATGGAAAGGCTGGAAACGAATTTTTTGAAGCTTCTCCCCAACAGAGTCGCCAAATTGTTAGGCCAAATGATGAATTTGAACCTTCTTCTCTCCAGGCTCTGCTAAACCTAGGTGGGTGTAGCTATGTGAATGATGCAGACTTTAACTATGCTTCCTACTTGATCACTCTATCCACAATGGCAATTTGACAATGGAGAGATATGATCCTAATTTGGTACAAGTTGTATAAGCAATATCAAGGTGAAACTTAATATGTTCAGTTAATGGATGTAAGGTTTATGAATTTAATCAAACTAAATAAATAAGATGGGTGAGACTAGTGCCTTGTTGGGTAAAACAGAGTCAAATGAAAGTCTAAGATGAATGGCTTCTATTCAAAAGAAATTATGATTGTTTGACATACAGATATTAGTTTATAACTTGTATAAACATGCAAGAATGTAATTAACAAGCTCCTCTTAGTGATCCAGATGATACTTCCAAATTACTATGAATGACTAAAAGGATTTAATCTTTACTTGAAAGAACCAATTAATCATACCACATGAATACAATAAATGTGCATCTATAAATTGAGCATATACTTGATATATCAATATAAATAACAAATAAATATTAGCCTTGGAGACAAATTAATAATATTATTGATTAATTCAACAAACAACTGATACCAGAATGGAGCCACAAAATCAGAGTTCTTTCATTGACTACTTCAAAATTTATACATGCATCATGGTATTCACTGTGTGATACATTCTCAAAAAAAAATCTCCCTCTCCCCTTCTCCTATCTATCATCTCCTTTTTCTATACCTTCCCAGAAAATCCCCCATGCCTCTTGGTCTTGGTCTTCTCGTAGTCTCATGAGAGGCAACCAACCTCAGACCAAGGGTCGTGTCGTTTGAGAACAAAGAAGGAAATTAAATAAAATGCAACAAAAGCTGATAATAATCACAAATCTATTAATTTCTGAGAAAAATTTGTCCCTCTTTTCATTCACAGCTTCTTCCTTGGTTTCGACGCCGCTCACAACTTTCTAGAGCTTTCCATGTGGCATCCTGTCGGGACTTCCCTAAGGGATGCTACTCTTTTCTTCCGCCGAGCTCCGACTGCTTGACACGTAGCGTGTCACAGCGGCTTGTCTTTCTTTACTTTGCATCATATTGATTTTATTTCATAGCTTCATGTCTTTACCGCATCACCGTAACCACTAGAATTTACCGCTCAACCGCACGTGGTCTTGAGTTCTTTTACGGTTTTTCCTTTACGATGTCGCTCGTAGCTTGCCGGGAGCATGCCACATGGCGTCCCGTCGGGGCTTTCCTTCAGGTGCTCTTTTTTATTTTGGCCAGGCTCCACCTGATTTCCATGTGGTGCCATATTGCACACCTCATGAGCTTTAATTGGTGAGCATTTTAGATCCGCAAGATTGCAAGGAAGAGTCAAGATTTGATCTACTATCTCGGATGACCGTTGATTCTCATGTGCTTCCTCCATTTACCCTGACACAGATAGAGTTCTTTAATGCTTTGATGATTTTCCATACCCTACGCCATGGTTTGAGCCTTGTCATGGCAGCTTCATTGTTGTAAACATAGCCTCTGGTCATGAGATCTCCTCTCAATCATGCTCGATACGGCCTACGGCTTTCTGGTCGTCGTCGCATGGCCAACTCTGCATGTGGATTGCTTCCTTTACCACTCTACCATGGGTTGCTTGTTGACCCTCCACGATATGGAGACATATGCCTGTCACTGTATTCAAGTATACCGCTCAACCACGGGTCTTGCTCTGTTCTTTCGCAGTGTGGCAGTAAAATTCTATCATGATTGTTGCTATTCATGATACTATGAACTATTTTGCAAAGGGTTACGATAAGGAGGTATGAGGTGAGGGCTATGAATAATGAATAATGTGGCAGTGGTATGGCGGTAAAAGGTGGTTTTGGCTTCATGGATGGAAAAAATGATTCTCTATGAAAAGGATAGCATAAAATTGGGTAAAAAATCCTTTAGAATTTTTCTAAAAATTCTAGTTCTAACAGTCGCCATGATCCATCATATCATGGTGTGCTTTGACAGGTCAACATAGGGGCATATATTGATCTTTTTTCTATTTTTTTCTTCTTGGTTGTCCCATTTAGTACCCACCAAGATCCTTGAGGTCTTGTGTTACACAGGGGCATCCTTTTGTGCTTGTGGTTATCCCAATACCTGGCTCGACCAAGGTCTTCGTGACTTTGGGGTGTTGGAATAGCCTTCTTGTCTGTTGTGTTTGTTTTATGCATTGGACACTAATCCACCTTGGTTGTTCATACCCTGACACTTGGTGTCTTCTTCTATAGCAAAAATCAGTGCTCTAAAGATGGCAAATTGCATTAGAATTGAATTTTATTTTCCATTCCATCATCGTTCATGTATCCCCCATCCTCATCCATTCAATCTCGCACAAATCATCTAATCACATCCTTGGTCTTGTTCCCAGCCTTGCTACAAGTCTTGATCCAATCATCACCATCATCATCAACATCGGGATGTATCCTTTCCTATCCTTTGGTGTTGTTTTTGGATGTATCCTTCCCTCATCAACAACCCTTTCATCGGGATGTATTCTTCCCTATCCTCATGTTGTTTCGGGAGGTATCTTTCCCTCATCAACAAAACTTTCATCATCATCATCATCATCGGGATGTATCCTTCCCTATCCTTGTGTTGTTTTGGGATGTATCCTTCCCTTATCAACAACACTCCATTAATCATCAGTCCATCTTGGCTTGTAGCTTGACTGGGGCAACATCATATTTGTCTTGGAATCTATTTGTGCTTGCCTTTATCCCTTCATATTATCAACCTCTCTCATCCATCATTTTACATCATCTTCCCTGTCTACCCTTGCATCATCTCATCCATTTCAAGAGCACATTCATGTTCTCTTAAACCTGCATGTCCTCTCGAGGGGGAATCCTCAATCCCTAATCTTCATCTTCACCCCCATCATTTTTCTTCCCAGTCACTCCTTTGATGACTGAGGTATCTTTTCCAGTCTAACCATCTTCTTCTGAGTTCTACGTTTTAATATTATTTAAAATGATGTTACTTCATAACACCATCTCAAAGAGGGGCAAAATGTAGACACCTAAATTTGGACACTTCATTTGTCCAAATTTAGCCCTTTTTCATCTAAATATCCCCTTATCCGCATTGATTAAGTAATATCACTATTATTTAATTACTACCTCTAAAGTTCCTCTAATCCTTAAGGTATCTAGTTAAATAATTAAATACCTTACCCCTTTAATTCCCCTCTCATCAAATGAATTAAATAAATATGACATTTATTTAATTCTTCACATGTCACATCACTTTCACTTAATCCTAACCCACCTCCTAATCTCTTCATTAGAGATGTGCACATGTCTAATCCTTGATTAAAACATGTCACATCCTCCAACTTTTGCAAGTTAAGTTTCTTAACCTTCGTTAGTCACTAACCATCTTTTAATCACTGATCAGTTAAGCCTAATTAGTACCTTGGTCAACTCTCCCCATCCCCCAATGAATTTTTAATTCTTTTTTATTCATCCAAGGCTCCTCTCTTCCCCATGTGAATTTTTAATTCACTTTTATTCTTCCAAGGAATCTTCTCTTCCCCATGCAAATTCTAGAACCTTTGACTTGTCACGTCACATGTGCTAAAGTCTTCTAGAATCTTTGACTTGTCACATCAAATCACATGTGGGTAAGTACTTACCTTTTTAAGGACCTTGTTTTATCCAAGTTACTTTCCACCTCTCCTTTTGGAACCTTGTCTTATCCACAAGAATCCCCAATCATGTGAATTTTTAATTCACTTTTATTCACCCAAGATTGTCCTCTTCCCTATGTGATCATTGAAAGGTCACATCATCCCTTTTCTAAGGTACTTGTCCTCTCTCCACATCATGTACCTTCCTTCCACCTCACTTCCACATCATCTCATCCTAGGCCATCTCACATTCCACATGTCAATATGTGAGGGCTTGTGAGTTCTCAACTCACCATAGCCCTCCATCTTGGCCTTGTTGGTTTAATCTCAACCATTGAATTCTTTGAAGAATTCAAATCCCTCTATAAATACCCCATCTTTTCTCTCATTTAGGGACCTCATGCATTTGATACCAAACTCTTGCCATTTTTTAATTTAACACTTAGCCATTTGCACCCTTATGCTACCAATTTGATTACTCAACTTGCAAATAATTTTTTCTCATCTAATCAAGTCATTTAGCTATTAGCATTTGCATTTTATCATATTGTTCATCTTGCATCTAGCCATCTCCATAGTCATCCAAGGAGCACAAGATTTCAAAGCATCAAGGGCCAACCAAGGGATTCAACAACACAAATGTATAATCTTTTGTGATCTTTATTTTTCTATATTTCTTTGTGTTATCATTCTTTAGGCTAATCTTGAGGTGTACCTTTTGTGTTCTTCCATTATTGCATATTAGTTAGATTTGCATTTTAGAATATGATAGACATTTAGGGATCACAAAGGCCTTTCAAATAAGCCACATATATCGTGAAGGAAATGAAAAGACAGATGAGTTGGCAAAAAAGGCGTTAGAAAGTAACATGTAGGTGAAGGTCAGGATAAAGCCAAAAATGGAGAAGATGCCATCAAAAATTCTGAAACAATCAGCAGTTGAAATAGCACTTAATAAAATGAGGACAAAATCTAAGTTGTTCAAAGTGATAAGACATGAGACATCAATAAAAGGTAAGGAGAAATTCCCAAGGTAAAGGAAATAACCGGTGGTTATCCCAATATCGTTTAATTAATCCGCTTTGTATCAACATCAAGGTGGTGGCAAGAATACATGATTCAAAAGGCACGATCCTTGAAAATTTATTATGAAGAAGTAATGCCATCATGGCTAAAAGGCTAAGGCTGGCACTAGCTTAGACAAAATATTATAGTGCCATTCTAAAAAAGTAAAGAATGCACAAAAGGAGTAGTGTATATCAACTAAAGTCTGAGAATCAGAGAGGTGGTGTGAGCGGTGGTAGCCATCCCAATGGAGACCCTACTATTCTTGAGCACAAAGAATTAGAAACAATCCTTCATAGGAGAAATTATGGATAAAAGGTTGCAGGGGTTGCTAGCTTCGTCCCACCCATTAGTCCTCTGGGCAACCAAGAAAGTTCTGGGACTAGAATTCCTGAGGGCCTACCACAGATTCAGGTCGAACTCAAAAATCTTGACCATGTTCTTGGTCGTGCTTCTACACATGGGTGTATCCAAGGAGATTGGGAAGAAACTCACACAGATGGTTTTCATCCACACCTGGTTGGGAGACATCGATGTGAGCCTGGACAATGTGGACGAAAACAAGCAAATCCCAATGCCCCAGAATTATTACATGATTTGGATGAACGAAAGGGAAATCATGAAGTTCCCTTTGATTCAAACCATTGACCCAAAGGAGTTCAAAAAAATTTGGGATGAGAGAGAAGGGAATATTTTCTTCCTTCTTAGGGTGGCTAATTTGGTGGGAAACCTTCCACGGGGCTGGGCATTGAGGTATGTGGATGATGAAGGGCTTGCAAACGATATTGTGGCAGATGACCATGATGATTGGGACTTCGGTATGGGAGAAGAATGGCACCAGGATGACAACAGAGACCCATAGCAGAAAGCAAAAGGGTCGGCCCACAAAAACTTCATAGCAGATTGCCCAGTGGTGGCAGACTACAAAGCCCACATGAAGAGGTCAGAGTCAAATGACGATGAGGATTGAACAAGGCTGGTTCGGTAATGGATCTCAATGTTTTTTGCTATAAAAATAGGATTTTGGGTATAGTATATAGAATATAGGAGTCAGTCCGGAGAATAGATGGTATTTCCTGTGTTTGAAACCAGGCCTTTTTGTAATGATAAAATATGGTTAGCCAGTATGTCTAGGAAGTTCAGGGTGGAAATAGTGAAGGCCATTTCGTCAAAAGGTCTGCAAGAAATTTTTTTGGTGTCTGGAACTCATGTAGCCTCATTTTTTTAAGAAATACAAGGTGTTTCCCCTTAGCAATGATTTAACTAGCAAAAAAAAAAAAATAGGACCCAAATGTATCACAAAACATCCTCCAAGAGAAAAATGACTAATCAAGATCAATCGTGGATGAACGAACCATGTCTATCAACCCAAACAATGACAACACCACCAAAACTATCAACAGTTCAACTTTGCACCATCAGGGAGAAGCCAAAATATTCATGTGTAACTAAGATATTGTAGTCCATGCACAATATATTTTCAACCTTTTCCTAAAATGTTTGAACATCATATGCTAGTGCAACTGAAGAAACCCATTGAATATATAGGAACAAAGCATTCTAGAAAAATTGTAGTAAACTGTCATTTGAAAACTGATCTTGTGGACCAGGAAAATAATGGATACTACAAATTAGTGTGTATTTAGCATTACTGGTCATGTTTGTAAAACCACAAGACCAACACTTCACTTTCAGAGGAATGTAGAGCCTCCAAATGCGCCTATATCAACACATTACACTACCAAAGCACAAATTGAAACATCGACACTTATAAATTTCACTGTAGAAGGTGTGGCAACTTGAATCCTTAGATATAACACCTCCAAATCTTGACCATCTTATTTTTTGAATCGTAAGACAAAATCTTTCTTTGTGGAGGGATGCAGACCAAAATACTATGACTCTACCTCAGAGTATAAACTGTAAATGCCTTAGAATTTTTTTCTAACTTATTTGAATGTGTGGTACACCAAACAAGAATAATATCAAGGTAGGCATGCAAGAAACATATTGGAACAATTTTACCAACCTTCACATCACACATAGATGTAATAGACAAATCATCATTCATTCATCATACTACACTGTTGACTTACACTCTACACACCAACTATCTCAGGAGTATGTACAACCTTCAACACATAAATTTGGCATTAATGACAATCAATATTGGGTTGACATCAGTGAGAACACATATTGCCAACAATATCCCCCTTTTTCATTAATGGCAACACCCATTTATCTACAAGTCTTCTCTCCCCCTTTGACATCAAGGGCAAAGGGCATGATACATTCTATTTGTAAAAGCTCAAAAATGTATAAACTCCCCCTTACTGTATAATTTTTACAAAAATACTCCTCCTGAGATGGAGATGCCTCAAAAAAAATGTTATGTACAAATTATTCTCAACAAAATATCAAAAGATACTACACTTCTTCGCAAAACTATACAAGGGAAAAACTATTTTATCTTAATCCTTTACAACTTCTTTATAAGGTAGGATATTCTTGTAAATTACCTTAAGTTGCTCCAAACTTGCAACCAAATATTCTTTCTCTGAAGTGAGAAAATTATTTTGATATTCAAATTGCATGCACAAATCCTCAACCTCCTCCACATTGCTTGGAGACTTCATTTTTTGTTCAACCTTTTTTACTTTAGAAAACAACCTAGATAATGAAGCAAAGATCACATTAACTACTTCCCTTAACTGCCCAAACTGCTTCTTTATTTGTTCTCTTTGGTCCCGAAGCAATGACAACTGTAAGTGAATATTTTTAGTTTGAGCTCTAGTTTCCCCATCCTTATCCTTTCACTGATCATATATTCTTTCCATTTGAGTGATATGTGACTCAATGGAGTCAATATGATCTTTGACGCTTTTAGTGGAATAAGGCCATTTAAAAAAAATTGATACAGATCAGTAACTTCATCCACACACTTTTTGAACATTTTCAAAATTTCTTAAGTTTATTGTGTGCACTAGCACAGTGGTCAAATACTTTATCCATTCTTTTATCAATTACCTTTCTCAAATCCTCTTGATTTTCCTTCTTATCAATTTGTGAAGAATTATCCCTAAAAGAATCCATTAGCAACTTCAACTTCTATTTTAGAGGTAAGGAAGATTCTATGTTTACCTCTGGTAAACCTTCTTGGATAATTTTCACATCATCAATTTTCTTCATGTGTTCCTACAGAATCTTCTTTCTTGTAGAGGCATGCAAAATATCACCAAGTTGTAGCTTATGGAGGGCATAAATGTTTGACAAATCAACTTTCCCCTCATGAGTGGGAATCTGTAGATGTTGGGGTGTTACCATAGGTTGAAATTGCATCTACATCCATAGTAGGTACTTGAAAGAATCTGATGAAGAATAACCTTGACCTACAAAAGCATCTTGCTTCTCAGCTACCTTCTCTTCTACATCCTGAAATTTTTCAAGATTGTCCCCTTTCTTTTGTTCATCATTTCCTAAACTCTCTAGAGGAGGAACACCAACTTCACCTTGATTTCTTGCACCTTGTGCATCAATATTCGTTGGAGGAGCAATCTCCTCATTTTTCTTGAGATTCTCATTATCATCAATCACATTTCTTTAAAAAAATGATAGATCTATGTCATGAGTAGACATGTCAAGTATATCTTGTTAAATAATTTCATTCGAAGGAACTTGATCCTCAGAAGTCACCTCAACCATCTTCATTTATTCTAGGATTTTGGTTGTCTTTTCATTTGTCTCTTCTTATTTTTCTACCTCCATACCAAATATTGATTCTACTTCTTGCACACCGAAGATACCTTCTCCTTCTTGTAATCTAGAGGGTCCTTGTACTTCTTTCTAACCAAATATGTTTTTCTCATTTGCTTTTTTTGGATTAGGTACATGTGAATCAATATCAACTTCAGTATGCAAAGCATTGATGATTTTATTTGTGGCCTCTTCAGTCTCATTTTAGATCTTCCTTTTGACACTTTCATCCAGGCTCATTATAAAATCTATTATATTTTTAATGTGGAGCTCCTTAACTTGTCTTCAAACAATATTTTTATTTTCTTCCTAAGAGACAAAGACCCCAAACTTGTCAATTGCTCGTTATTTCATTTCTTCATCTGCTTTGATAGATTCTTCTCTTCTTTGTCTCAATACCTTAGCTAGGCTATACTCAACAATTTCATCCAAGATGGCCCCAAAATCAAGTGGATCATGTGTAACCAAAGGGGTTTGCTCAACATCCTCTTCTGCAATATTATTCCCTTTCTTCTTTTGCAGCAAGATTTCTTCTTTTTCAACTTCTTCAACATCATCTGATTCTTCCTCATTTGTCTTCTCTCTCTTTGAATTTTTTTAGGCCTAGCATGTCCAACTTTAGTGACCTTTTTCTTCAAAGGAGTTGTAGATGTAGCTTTCCTTTTATTATAAAATGTTTTTGTGGACTCATAGGGTTGTGGAGCAAATGCAACAGTAAAGGAAGATCTACATGATCTCCTTGGACATTCACGGGCTTCCAAAGGAACATATTTGGCAATGGAAACCTCCATAGGGATATCATACGTAGTCATTGAAGAAGTATCCAATATCTTATGGATATCATCTTTATCTTTTATCTTTGAATACCGAGGAGAACCAATCTCCTTAAGCACTCTTTTCACTTTCTTTTCACTAGCTTATTCTCTCTACTTCTAGTAAATCTCATCCATAATTTCTCTATATGTACCAATTTTTTTTACTTTGGGATCTTTATGTTTTGACAACAAAATATCTATATAACCTTTTAAAAATTCATTTTCAACCTCATAAGGTAACTTATATTTTCATGAGGTTCTAGGTTACACTGCTTCCATAAAAAATGATCCTTGTTTACCATAAAATTTATCTCATTTTCATACTTCCAGACCAAACTAGATGGTATCCTATATCTACTTTGCATATTATTTTGAAAATTCTTGAAAAATCACCAATAGAAAGTAGTGAAAGCTTGCTCATTTTGAAAATTTTCATATGTCGTTTAATTTGTGTTGCTACCAATGTGAATTTGTCCCACATTTTACCCTTAAAATGAGGTAACTCATTCAAAAATAAGAAAGTAAGGCATATAATCAAAGAACCAAACCTGAAATTATAATTGGTTTCTTTTTTTTCCTTAGGTTATTTATTAGCTTCTCTCTTAACACCTCACATAGATCAAAGTTGGCACTTTCTTTAGCCATTTGATATGTGGTGTGAATTGCAATGGCAGTGGTTGACCCCTCTGTTTGTGAAGTAAATCTTATAAGAAATCCCCATTGATGTTGGAAGACTGAAATCACTAAGAGGGGGGGTGAATCAATGATTTATGAAAGTCACAAAAAAATTCAAAACCAAGAATTTATGTTTTCTTTTAAACCAAGAGGACAAATGACAGTTTGTGAAGCAAACTTGACTTGTGCATTAAACATGAATTGGGCATATGAATAAAAAATTGGCATGAATTGACACATAGACTAAACCAAATGAATACTTTTACTCTTTCTCTTGTATCAAAGTTCACAACAATAACAGAACATTTGTGCATGACATTTTGATATAAACATTTGCAAAAATGAAGAAAACCAAAAGACCAAATGATTGTTTATAGAGCAGATTTCACTAGTGCTAAACAGTGTTCTATTTGAAACAATCCATGAATCAAATATACATATCATTAACAAAGACTGAATTCAAGATTTTTTGCACATTCACATGTATCATAGCCCACAACAAAACCTTCTATCCAAGATATGTTGAAATAAACATTGGAAAAGATGCAAGACTGAAACTTGAAAACATTTAATGCATTTGATGACATATTGAGATCAAACAAATAAGAACAATCACACACAAAATCACCACATAACTCAACATTTTTCCTGAGTGGAAAACCCGGGGAATAAAAACCACTCGAAAAATCTATCTCTTTATTCACTTAGAGCACCAAATTTTCACAGTTCAGGAGCACCAACTCCAAAGTTATAGGAGCACCAACTCTAACATTACAAGAGAACCAACTCCAATATTACAGGAGAACCAACTCCACAAAAATCATTTGAACAATCAGTTACAGTGTAGTATTAAAACCCTAGAAGTGCAAATATAGTCCTAGAATCTCAATAGTAGACCATAGAGTTTTTCAATGAGCACATTGAAGAATGTTGTATGAAAATGACAAAATATTCTCTTATACAATAATCTGAGAATCAAAAATATTTTTAAAGCAATACAATATCTCATATCTATCAAGATTAAGCCTGAAGTCTCATAATTTTTCTTCTTTCAAATCCACTAAGAAAATGCTAGAAATCCATCTTTTAAAGATACTACAAAAATAACCTCTAAAAGAAGTTTGTGTAACTGTAAACCAACTCGAGTTAGGGTTGTAGAATAAGAAACCCTTTTTCCAATTTTGTAGCTAAAACAAGATGAATATATTTTAGTTATATCCCGAGAGAAGAATCATCAGAAACCCTAAAGGATTGTTAACCAACCTTTTCAAACAGATTCCTTAACAAAAGAATTATCAACAAATTATTCACAAAACCAACATCATTAACCGTAAATTTGCAAATACCTGATTATGGTGGAAGAAATTGAATGAAAAACATGATGACCTGTCAAGAAGTTCCTATCGACCCGGCTGGAAAGATGCCATTGAATCTCCTCTTTCTAACTTCCACATGCGATCTCTTAACCATTGATAGTCGACAAACCAAAATACCATTCTTACTACGATCACACTTATCATACTCTCTTAGTGTCGGCTAAGAGAACTTCAAGAGTTGCATTGCAGCTGGGCAAATTATCCATGACGGCTAGGGTTCAAAACCCTATTCAACAAATATAATGAAAAGCTTTTACCTAATACACTTCATGTATTTTCATGGAATTTCCAAATAAAAATAATCATTTGAGTTTCACAGCTTGTCAACACAAATGATACCTTTTCCAAAAATGTCGACATTGATTATTATTAAACCAAAAGAATGATGGATTTCAATGCCAATTACCTTGTCATTGCCATGTGACTTTCAAACAAAGGCAATTTCCTTTGTAATAAACCCGATATGATCAATATGATGGTGTTTAGCAAAACAAAATCAATCAACAATGCATGGTGATTTCTAGCAAACTAAAAAACCGATACCTTTTTCAAGGTAATTGCTAGCAATGTAACATATAAACAATGAACCATATTTCTTGAAATCATACCAAGTACCAATGGTAAAGCCACAAGATTCAACC
Source organism: Sequoiadendron giganteum (assembly GCA_007115665.2). Lineage (NCBI taxonomy): Eukaryota > Viridiplantae > Streptophyta > Pinopsida > Cupressales > Cupressaceae > Sequoiadendron > Sequoiadendron giganteum. Next base: position 236,905,481 of record CM021101.1, read on the forward strand.
AACTTCTCATAAGTATTGTCATGACAATATGTCATTCTGATAGCAATGGCAATAGCAATGCCATAACTTATGCATTATAAACCATATTGTAAACCAAGGATCTCATTACCACATAAAATACCAATAGCAAACAATGAAACATGTGTATTAACAATGCCACCGCATTTGAATGAACAAGGAAGCTTAAGAACAAAATGAGTATAACAAAATTTGTCACCTCATCTGATCAGTCTAAGACCTATCAATTGCAATGACCACAAAGATATCAAAATGCCAATACTGAACCAAAATTCATCTTGTATCCTGTCAAAATGATAAAACACTGTCATCATCATGATGTAATCTTCATATCATGTCATCTGCATATTACCAACCATGTGAATCTGCATATCATATGTCATCTACATATTACCAACCATGTGAATCTGCATATCATGCATTAATCAGGCTAAGAATCCAAAGTATAGAACCAGTGTTGTCATGATTTTGACATCATGAAACAGTTTTGACATCAAGGACAAACTAGCACATAAACAACTGAAAGCCAAAAATTGATGCATACCATACACAAAGATAAATGATATCATTAAGTGTTAGGGATCTCTTATCAAATTTAACATCAAAGAGCTCCATAACCATTCCATTCTTCACATATTTTAGCACTCGGACTGGTCTAGAGGCACAAAGACTAGTAACTATCCTAATTTCATCCTTTGTGATCAAGTAGGGTTTGTCAAGCCAAATGAAATCCCCATGAATTTGGCTTAAGATAATTTACCCATTCCTTGCTTTCACAGAAGTCTAGAAAATATTTCCAAATGACCAACCCTTTTGTAGAAATATTCACATACTCTAGCTTGCATACTCCATTCTCAATTAGCAGCTCATGTCAGAACATTTTAAAAGAAGAGGTATGTTCAATCTCATTCAACTAGGCATGGATTTAAATCCTTATATCCTCACAATACACAACATCCACTGGAACTTTTGAAAATGTGCCCATCTTTTTCCACCTCCATTTCTTTGAATGGAAACTTCTTATATTTGGGCCTCAACCTCTCCACAACATCAATGACAATTGGTGTAGCCATGATACCAATTTTTGATACTAGGGTTTTACAAGTAAAACTAGAGAAATACCTATGAAAATTTCCATTAGGGTTTACATGCAATGCACTAAAAATATTCTTCAATTCTTTAGTTCTTGCACACACTTGATATAGTTCGAATGGGATCAATTTTGATCAAATAGGAACTAAATATGCTTCACACCAACCCTAGTCACTCCGTACTAAATGCATTTCTTAGTTTTTGTTATAAGAAACTTTTCATTTTCTAGGATATCACAGAGGTCCATTATCATTCAACAAACTTTTACAGAGAGTGTATTTACTCTAGAATTTTGAGCAAACAAATCCATATTACCATTAAACATTATGTTCAAGTATTCAACATTTCATGTTTTACAAGGGTTTCAAAATATTTGCAATTGAAACTCCCCTTGAGCCAATACTTTCCTTTTAGTTACCAGTGGACTCATCTACACCATGTTGAGGTATAGATTCATTATTTACTTCACTTTATTCCTTCTTCTTCTGTACTTTGTTCATTTCCTTCTTTTGTTGATTAGTGTCAATCTTCTTTTATGGGAAGGTCTTACATTCTTTTCTTTGCAGAACCTTGAAATTTTTCATGATTTATTACATTTGTAGTAGGTGATACTGGCTTGCAGAGCATAATTACTTCTTCACATTGGATCTACAATCAACAACCCTATAACCAAACTTGTTGCATGTGTACCAGTAACCATAGAAGGATTGAGGAATTGTAACATTACTATTCCTTATAATTTTACTTCTACATTCATTAGCCTTATGACCAAATTTATTACAAGCATAGTACTAACCATGAAATGATTGAGAGTTCATAGCATTGTACCTTGTAAGCTTGAATAAATTATGGCTCATCTTGCTTCTACACTCAACTGCCTTACGACCAAATTTATTGCAAGCATTACAATTACCATTGAACTTGATGGGAGTAGTTTTCTTAGGGGTAGAATTTTGGAAGTTCCTTTTCTTGTTCCGAGCATGAAGTAATCCTCCTTCTTTCTTGCTATCTTGATTTGTCTTTGCATCTCCGGAGAATTTCTCCTTAGGTTTTTCAATGCAGGCTTTCTCACTTGTTTCAGGGATTCCTTTTTCTTTGAAGTTATCATGCAGGTTTGCAGATGCATTGTTCATAGGACTTTTCCATTTTTCAAAACCAAGTTCATATTTCTCTTTAGATTGCTTTTGAGAGTTAATCAACTCATTAATAATTATAGAACCTCCTCTCAGTTTCAAACCCTTGTCAATTTTCTCTTTTTTCTTTTTCAAGTTATTTTCTCAGAGATACAATCTCTTCCTCAAGCTTTAAACACAACAATTTTATCATTGAGCTTGGAATTCAAGCAATCCTCAATCGTCTTACCTTCTTCAACTTTGACTTTTAAATTTGAGATCACATCTTCAGCTTCTTTGATTTTAGTTTCGCATCCATTTCCTCCTATTTGAGCTTTCAGTTTGTCAATCTCTTCTTTTGATTCTTCGGAACTTTCCCTCAGTTTGTCAATTTTCTCTTTTGATTTTTCTAGCATGCACTCATATTTGATATTTTTCAATCTTGCTTCATCTAGACCTTCAAGAGCAGACCAGAGTTCTCAAAATCAACTTCACAATCATTTGGATTGATGTCCCAACCTTTAGGTTCTATTGCTTCTAGATCTTGTTCTAGAATGAATATATCATTGATCTTTGCTATAGACCCCATGTGTTCAAGTGCAAGATCTACATCAATTGTTAAGCTTCTCAAAGATACTTGGCTTTGATACCAATTTTTGAACACATTTTAGTGCTAAGAAGGGGGGTGAATCAACACATATTAAAACTTAACCATTTCCATTTGCAGATTAAACATCACATCACATAAACTAAAAGAAGGGTAGAAAAGGAAACATGCATCACACATGGACACCAAGATTTTTACGTGGAAAACCTAATGAGGGAAAAATCATGGTGAGATTTAACTCACAATATATGAATCTCACTGCTTACAAAGATTACAATGTTGTTTAACGCTCAATGCATATGGACTTCTAAACTAAGGCATACAACCTTAGAGCAAGATACAAGGACTTGATGAGACACACTATCTCATAACAAGATACATGAAAAATATAATGAGAACTATGAGTATGAACTGCTATAAAGAAGCATCCAACATATGCAAATTTGTAGTTCTTTTTTCGCACAACTAATCCTTCATACTGAGTTCACACACTTCATCTTCAACATACTACTCAATATCATTTTTTTTATCTTCATCACCTTCACAAATTATTTTTTCCTTCTATATATATCCTTTGCAACAACAAAAAACCTTAATTGGGTCAACTCCAAGATGACCTTTTAGAAGAGATGTATGATATCACATAGGTCGGCTCCAAACATATACAATATAAAAAGAAAAAGAGTTATAGATCAACACATGGCATAACAAGACCCAAATTTATCACAACACATCCTCCAAGATAAAAATGACTAATCAAGATCAACTACAGATGAAGGAACCAAGCCTGTCAGTCTACACAATGACAACACCACCAAAACTATCAACTATTCAACTTTGCACCACTAGGGAGAAGCCAAAATATTCATGCAGACCAAGATACAACCATTGTAGTCCATGCACAATATCTCTTCAACATTTTCCTAAAAATATTGTACATCATATGCTGGCACAACTGAAGAAAGCCATTGAATATACAGGAACCAAGCATTCCAAACAAACTGTCATTTGAAAACTGATCTTGCAAACCACCAAAACACCAAATACTATAAAGTAGTGTAAATTTAACATTAATGATCATGGTTACAAAATTTCAAGGCCAATACTTCACTTCTGGAGGAATGTGGAGCCTCCCAATGCACCTATATCAACACATTACACTACTAGAGCATAGATTAGAACATTGTCACTTATAAATTTCAATGTAGAAGGTGTAATGACTTGAATACTTGGATATAACACCTACACATATCACCATATCTTCTGAATTGTAATACAAAAACTTTCTTTGCAAAGGGATGCAGACCAAAATACTATGACTCTACCTCAGAGTCTACATTGTAAATTCCTTAACAAATTTTTTATAACTTATCTCAATGTGTAGTACACCAAATAAGAATAATATAAAGGTAGTCATATAGGAAACATATTGGAATAGGTGTACCAACCTCCGCATTACACATAGACAGCAAACAAATTATCATTCATTCATCATATTGTACAGTTGACTTTTACTATGCACACCAACTATCTTCGGAGTATGTACAACCTTCAACACATACATTTGGAATCAATGACAACCAATCTTAGGTTGACATCAATGACCACATATTACCCACAACCTTGTCTATTCTTCCATTTTTTCATACATGTCTATGAGGGAAGTTACAACTATAACATCTAAAAAAATCTCACTATATTTACCCTTTGATGGATGTCCATAATTTGTTTTCATATGTTAGTTTTTTCCATTTGATTCCTAAAATCCTCTAGATAATAGTCATATCTAATGATCAAGAACTTTAGGAGGTTTACTAATGAATAAGGATTTGGATTTCTTCTACAATTCAAGATATGTGGACCTAGGTGTGTATCCCTATTAACAATATCACCAAGCAATTTTTAATAGGATAATGACTTGGAAGATTAGTTATCATATGTTATGACAATGATTTATATATTAAATCACAAAAAGTGGCTAAATTACTTGTATATCCTTAAACACAGGCATGAGAACATAAAATAATTAATCATAACTTATGTGACTCTTGATATTTGTCATTTTTAGAGATATATCTTAAACCTTGAATGAATTTAGTCTCTCAATACCAATGCCTATCCTTAGCTACAGATTCAAATGGTCATGCAAATATTTTCCTAACAAAAATTAAACATATTTAAGTGGACAAGTGATATTATTGACTTATAATAAAACATACTATGAATGTCATCCAAATGCAATTCTACTTAATAATCCCTATGCAACACAATATCCCTTGTATTTTATGAAAATTATTTACTCTATTCCTTGAACACAAAAATAATCCATAAAATAATTAACACATAGATTGTGAATTTAAATTCAATAATCCTCAATCATTTTATTCATAAAAGTAAATTGTATTACAATTTAAAGACAACTACCTTTGAATGACAGTATGTGTTTCATATAACTCAACTAAAAATATACATTGATGCTTCAAAAAATAGCATTCATAGACTATCTTTTCTTGACACTAATACCTAAACATGATATCTCTAAACTAAACCCAGCCTTAAAATATTAAAAACCATTTACAATGAGGCTCAAATACACTTATATAAAAAAGTTGAGCATGTATGCTCTTGATCCAATTCACATGTCACATGTGTCCCATCTTACATTTTATACCTTGTATATTTTTGTTAGGAAAAAATAAGGAAAAACCCCATTACAAAAAAATATTCACATTTCACAACCGACTTGAGAAGTTGTTGAGGTTGTTTCAAGCTCAAGGTTCAAAATTTGAAGATTTTTTTGAAGCCAAAGAGTTGAAATTGAATATTTGGAACTGCTCCAAAATATTGTTGAAGATCAAAACTGTCAAATGCTTTATCATCTATATGACTAGGATGTTGTCATTGAAACCAAATGGCCGATTGAAAGCAAAACACTTATTCATTATATTTCTCAAGCCAAGAATTGTAAATGTCATTTGATGGCCACTTAAATTCCAACACCTTTGACACTTTATTATTATGGGCATTATATTTTGCATCCATAATTACCCTAGATTCCTTGTTGAACACATTCAAACTTGATTCTAGTTTTATTAACTCTCATCAATTGAATTATTCAATGGGGAAAAATATTCCTTTCTATTGGTGCAAATAAATGAGCAGAGTGAAAAGACAACATTACCAAATTCACCTTTCCAAATTTCAAAAGGCTTGACTATACCATTGTTGTCCAATATTTTAGACACTACCCTTGCTCTAGTATTTCAAACAATTTCAAAGTATTCTTCAATTATAATTCCAATCTAGATTGGTAAGTTTAAATTACTCCTTGAAACATAGAAAAAGGTGATCCTAACTCTAATGCAAAGAACCTAGGATCAATTATGGCCTTTTTTTAGGGTTTCATTAAGATGGAGATCAACAAGGTGTATAGATTGAATTTCAACCATGAAGGTGAGCCAATCAGACTTGGATCTGCATCTTTAAGGGATGGGAAATGGATTGGAATGATTTTTTCTTGATTAACCTAATTATACTATGTTCCCTAATATGAAAAATGAAAGATCCTAACAATGTACAGACTAAAACAATAGTTTTCAGGCAAATCTAGGAAGGGAAAACTGATGTGTACTTGTCATAAAAATTTAGATTTGGTATGCATAGGAGAACTGATTTTCCAAAGGGCATATGGGTTCTTGTAGGGGTGTCCTACTCTATTTTTGCAATCCTTTGATGGTAGATATGAGATTCCCATTTTTGTTTGCAAACTTGTCGAATCATTGTTAGATAATTTTGTAGGTGAGTTTCCATGAGTTGACAATGTGTAGGGAATCGATTGAAACAATGGTCAATGTTTTTTCAAACTTCCTTCAATCCTCTCCAATATTGAAATCTGCACATTCAAAGAGAAGGAAAGGGTTGTGCCATTTAGGGGCTTTCCTTAGTCAAACCCTATGTTAGTGTTTCCACTTCTACAATGGCAATATCAATTATTAAATGGATAAATGATAGGAAGGAATGATGAATCAACAAAGTGTTGCAACTCACCACCCTTCAATGACTTTCTTGAAAGACTGAATTCATGCACATCACTTCAAGGTCTTGGATCTTACTTCCTTGATTGCTAGAATTGCTTGGAGACCTACAACAAGGGTTAGCCTTCATAAACAATGATAACATAAATACAAATGAACTCACATAAGGTTTTACATGATGTTAGGATCATGAATTGTTGCAATAAAGCTTTGAAATGATGCTCTTGACTTGCTTTATGGTTCTCTCAATGTTCACTTATTGCTTGATCATTTCACTTAGATTTCAAATGATGCAATAACTAGGTATTTATAGGCATTTCTCTAATTTCTCAAAAATTAAATCCCAAAAGTTGACATTTGCAACTTAAATTTTGAATATTAAAATACTGACATCAACATATCCAAAATTGATCCCTTGCAAAATAGGGGGACCCATACACCCTAGGGCGAATGGGTCTCGGCCCTATTTTCTAGGACATTAAGTGTCAGGGGAAAATATCAATTGGATGCATTTTTTCAATGCTTGCAATTGCTTGGAAAATGGTAAAAATGGGATATAGAATGCATAATTTAGGAATAAGGGACCCAATTAGGCTCAATAATTCAGGGGGGACAAAACATAGAGTGAAATTGTCAAGGGTGAAAATTTACGACTGTACACTCCTAATAACCCAACCCCTTCATTGGTTTCAACCAATCTCATAGGATCATTAGAACATATTTGGCCAGTCCGCAAAGTTCATTCATTGTTAATTGTTTGGGAATCCATGTAATAAATGTAACTTTCAAAATTACATGTTGTTGCATATGCTAGATATAAAAAAAAATCATGTTGTTATATCCTCCCCAAATGTCTTCCAACCTATGAATTATGCAAGATATCTTGTGACCCGGTAAGTCATCAATTAGATCACTAATATTTTGTTGTCCTTCATCTCTAACACTCTTCTCTACTTGGTTTGTTTGAGTTGCTCCTTTAACTCATTTATCCTTAATGATAAAGTGTTTCTATAT